>OY726523.1:53112599-53712599 GCA_963383655.1 Bathymodiolus septemdierum
AAGACAGAACAAAATGAAAACAATGATCAATCTACTTAACGTTTCACAGAAGACTAAAGATTGGGTAACACAATCCCACACCTACAAACGGTGGGGAACTCAGAAAGCGTAAAGTTTCTGTCATACTAGTGACACCCGTCCGTCGTGTTAGTTACTGGTAAACGATACAAATGTCTTGGACAACAGCTTAGGTAATCATATGAATATAAATAACAAATAAAACATGAAACCCATCAACGCATACGGGGGACCAAAGTCGACGCAAACATCTCAACACGGAGCTATGGGCGTGGAGACTGATCAACATGAATAACACGAATCCTAATAAAATCAGGGAACAAACTCTTTGTACTAACACTTTGCTATTAACTATCTTTTCGTTGTTTTAAAGGTTCAAATACCTACAAGTTTTAAGGAAATTACACTCAAATTATTTATCCTTTAGTGTTTTTGCACTGAACAGGTAACATTTTACCCAATACGAGGGAAATAACACAAGTATATAAAACAGATATAAAAACGTAAAACAAATCGGAAATATGATCTATTGTATAGTGAGAAATTTAAATGAAAAAAAATGTATAGTTTAGCTATTTATTACCGTTCTTTTAACCCGATAATGGAATTGTATTTGAGTACTATACATTTTTGTATAAATAGATTTAAAACCTGGTGTCTGGTGCATATGGACTTACACAATATCTACCTGTTATCTAACTGACTAAGAATACAAACAATTTATCCAATCGTTTACACCCCCCCCCCCTAAAAAACGTCAACATTAAAAACCAACACAGTTTGCATATATTTAACTGCAAATACCATACATGGACACACTTATTTAGTTTGTATAGATCCAATAACAAAATAGTAAATACGTTTCTACATAACACATATAGACGGACATTTATATTTTAGAACACGAAACAACAACAACACGGGGCATTACACCACATAAAACATAATTACTGTAATATATAACGCACAGGCACACAAAGTTTTAGCCAAATATGTAACATTAAATATATAGCCGAAATGGATACATATTTAGTACCTATACTATTGTATAAACAACGAAAAAGATTGAGCACCCCTTGAATTATACCATGAGCTTCAATTTAAATGCAAATATTAATTTTAACAGGAGATGTGTTCAATTGAAAAGATGTAATCATACAGGTGTGACATTATAGAGATATCATACATGTGAACCATGCATCCCATACATTATCCATATTCCTGTATGTCCACGCTTTAAATGTGGGTTCTTAGGTCTGATGTTTTGACAAATTATTCATTCTCTGTGAACATGGTACCAAGGGGAATATCGGAGGTGCAAAGATTGCAAATACTCACCATGCGGTCAACATGGATTTCTTTAAAAGCTAATGGACGTAAGATGGGCTATCATGATCCAGTAGTCAGCAGGCTTGTGCAAAAACATACTCAAACCAACACCGTGAAAGACTTGCCAAGATACGAAGACAACATGTCACGTCGCAGAGTGAAGATAGGGTTTTGCATCGATTAATAAGACGGATGCCATTCGCTAACAGCCCTGTTCTGAGAAGACAATGGTTACCAAATAGACATCTGTCAGGAAAAACAGCGAGAAACTGTTTGAATCAGCATTACTGAAGTCAAGGAAAGTAATTGAACGTCCCATATTATCAGATCGACATGAACGATGACGTTTGGCATGGTGTTTAGCGCGACGTGGTTTAAATTTGAGGACCAGGCGTAGGATCCATTGGCCAGTTTTGGTTCCATGTATCCGATGAACGAATGAGAGTTTGGAGACAGAAAAAACGGCGTATACCCCAAGGAACATTCCACCAACTGTCCCTTTTTCTTTTGGCCATTCTGCTTACTGTCTAGTTACACCTCATTTCAACAAGTTTGGGACGAGCTATTAATTTTTTTGATTTTATAGATATTTATTTTACACGAAACAAAAATCAGATTATATTTTTGACATGAAATATCGGAAATTAGTTTTCAAGTTTTACTAAGCTTTCTTGTTAGATGGGTAGTTCCCAACCGGATGATGATAACTTAGAATGCATTCCGATTATTACTGACGAATAATGATACTAAGTGTAGTATATTATATACTGAAGTAGTCATCGTGTATATAAATCCTGGTTGGGGGCCGTCGTCGTCGTGATCGTATGATAGTTCGATTTACAACTACATGTGCAATCAGTGCCTATGATACTAATGTTGTTAGTTCAAATCCCGCTTCATGCGAGGTGTACTCGATACAACATTATGTGATAAAGTTTTTCTGTATATTATGTACGGACGTAGTCATCGTATATGTAAATCCTGGCGGGGACCCTCGTTGTCGTGATCGTAAGGTTGTCAGATTTACAACTACCTGTGCAATCAGTGCCTATGCCACTAAAGTTGTTAGTTCGAATCCCGCTTTATGCGAGGTGTACTCGATACGACATCATGTGATAAATTTGTCAGTGACTTGCGTCAGTTCTGTGGTTTTCTCCAGCTACTCCGGTTTTCCAATCAATAAAACTGACTGCCACGATATAACTGAAATATTGTTGAAAATGGCGTTAAACACCATAGCCCTTGTAAATCTTGACCATTATTTGTTCATAGTATACGAAATTTCGGTATTTGTGACAAGAGATACTGAAAAGAACAAAATGAAATTTTCTACATTTAGTACACACAAGACATCATAATATATATTTTAATTGAATCATTTACAATACATTAAACACAATACATTATGTCCTAACTTGCTGAATGATTATAGTTTATACTGCAATCAGTGACTGGAGGTTACTTAAGGAAACAATGGCACGTTTGAAAACTTAAAGAAAACCTCCTTCATATAGTCCAGTCCACCAGTATGAAAAGTATCCAATTCATATATTATTAAGTTATTTGTTATCCACTCTCAAATTAGACTAAAATTCAAACAAACACACATAGAACAATTTTGAACCCTGTTATGTTAAATTATTGAACAATCATAGTCATATTTGTCCTGGCAGTAATAGAAGCTGCATGGTTTTGTAGAAAAGTGGCCTATTGATATACCATAGCTTAATAATCCCCACCCATTGATATATTGAAGGGAAAAATGTATACGACCCAATCATCAATTTGAAAGATGAAAAAGTCGACTCATTCCAGCGGAACGTCTGTATTTAATCAGGAAGTGACACCCTCCTCCTGTGATTTACTGCCTACTTAGTGATGTACATATACACTTTTATTTTACACGTCTGCTAGTGGCATACTGTCTCCTGGTACCCTTCGTCTTATGTAAAGTAAAGCAGAATCGAGAATGAAGCCACACGGACCGCGCTGTTGCAACCCAATAAGAAATTTGACCAAAATGTCAACTGTTTACACCTTTTTATGTGTAAATTCATCAATATTTTGCATGCATGAGGTTGCATTTCCAATGTTTTTCCTCATTCATTATTTATCACCGTTAAGGTAAATGTTTCACCAAGCTAAAAATTTAAGAAAACGAAAGGAACAAATCTGAGCTAAAACTACTAATTTGAAAAATAAAAACAAGGAATAAAAAAGCCCGTCAGTACCTCTCTGAAGTGAATATTTAACACCTTTGTTAAAATATGAAGACTGCACGATATAATTGTGTCCAGATGAAACGTCTAACTCAAGCCGATTGACAATCTACCCAATCAAAATTTACGAAAAGGAACGAATGTAAAGACTGACGATTCCAATAGGGACAAGGAGTAGCTGTCATAGTTATGAAAAACTACATAAAAAAATACATCAACATAAAGGGATCCGCAAAAATATATTTAAGGCTACATATATAAGACATGATCTATCAATGAGAACAAAAATCACAGAGAATAAATATAAAACATACATATGATGTATGTGTTATTACATATCATTTCTTACTAACAGTTTGCCGTACTCTAGTAATAGTTATTGGAAACACAATATATTTGGATATAATTAAAAATAAAAAAAAATAAAAAATAATAATGATAATAATAATAATAGGAAAATACTAATGCAAACCCATATAAAAAAACAAACAAGCCAAACCTAACAATAAACCAAACAAAACAAAACACCGCCCTTCCCCCCCCCCCCTCCCAAAGACAGAAAACAACACCATGCAAACAAACAATAAAGCAAAAACGAAACGCCCCTAAAAACATTCACTGTCACAACAGATAAAATATAGGATCAGAGTCAAAATAGACACATAACAGCTTGATATTCTGGCATGGTACCGGAACTTCAA
Organism: Bathymodiolus septemdierum; assembly: GCA_963383655.1. Taxonomy (NCBI): domain Eukaryota; kingdom Metazoa; phylum Mollusca; class Bivalvia; order Mytilida; family Modiolidae; genus Bathymodiolus; species Bathymodiolus septemdierum. The sequence goes on from OY726523.1 coordinate 53,116,867, forward strand.
GAAAAGTGGCGGAGTTAAGCTAGTTATGTACACTCATTCTTAGCTAAAAGAGTATATACTTTATATCCACCTAAGACTCGGGGAGTTTTGATATAATGTCCGTCATACTAATTCACAGTGCTTAATCTTTATAATATAATGATGACCTAATAAAATACATAATGATGGCCTCATGTTAGTGAAGGGGTCGTCGTGGTCATGATCTTATGGTATTTGGATACACAATTGCCAATACAATCACTAATGTTGTGTATTCGAATCCGCTCATGACGAAGTGTACTCAATACAACTTTATTTGATATAGTTTGTCAGTGTCTTGCGGAAGGTTGTTGGTTTTCTCCCGGTACTCCGATTTCCTCAACCAATATTTAAACAGATCGCCACGATATAAATGATATATTGTTGAAAGTGGCGTAAAGCTCCTTGATCCTAACCCTCATGTCAGTGAGTCATAAACAAGCAGAAATGCAATGTTTATCGGTTGTTAGGAGTTAAGAGTACAGTTCTTTACTAGGTACAAATTATGGATGGCTTGAATGGATAACCGTATCTTCAATATTCACAATTATAAACGACAACCCGTTTTCCACCTTCATTTGACACAAATAGTTTCTTAAAATCTCTACTGAAACAAAGTGTGCGTGGCTCACTAATACCATCCTCCTTCTTCATGATTATATCACTGTTCTGTCCATCAGGTGACAGACGTACAATGGTATTCGATAGCCACCCTACCACGTAAGCGTTTCCTTGTCGGTCAGTATCAATACCATATACCCCTTTTAAATCTGGGGAACAAAAGGTAAATACGTTTGATCCATCTTTCTTTATACAGTAGACTTTGTTAATGTCTGTATAATATATATTGTTGTCTCTATGATAGTTGTACTTTACACTACAAATATTACCAATACTACTAACATTACTAATGTGTTTCCCGTTTGAATCTAAAATGTTTATCCTCCCTTTACGATTACTATCACTCCCACCGATATAAATGTTGTCGTCTACCCACGTAACACCTCGACAATAAGTTATATTTTTTACGCTTATCTTTGTTTGTGCAGTAAAGTTGTTTACGAACTGAATGCCATTGTTTCGCAAGGCAACAACAATTCTTCCGGACTGTTTGTGGTAAAAAATATCACATGCGTCTCCTCCTAATTTGCATTCTTTGACATATTTCCCATCCTTACTGTACATTTGAAGAAATGATTCATCTGCCAGTATCAGGTTATCATCCTTATCAATAACCATACCAGTTACTTGCTGAAATGTTCTATCTAATCTGTAACCAAACTTGAACGAATTTCGAGGTTCAGATTGGACGGATATTGCTTGAGCTTCCATGAGTTTAAAAGGATTAAATATAATTGCACATGGTTCTTTCTTTAACCGTATGGTACCTAAATGTTTTGCTCCAGATAACAAATTTTCTGGTTGATCGTAGACTAAGCTGGCGTCTGATAGGCTTGCTAAAACCTCCTTTAAATGGTTGTCTTCTTTACTAAGTATTGGTAGTAATCGGTGGAGAAGAAGAAATACGTGCTGGTTGGAGCCATTCTTTGTCAAAAAGTCAAGTTGTTGTAAATGTTTCTCGATCAATGAAACTGACTTTTCGAACTCGGATTCTTCTCTTTCCATTTAACTAATAGAATCCTGACTGACTGTTTGCATCTCCAACAGGATCGAATTTTCTAGTTCATCAAGCTTCTTAATAATGGACTCTTTGAATGCTGATATCTGTTTGACAATGGTCTTTTCATCTACTTTCATCCGGTCTCTATTTTGCTGCCTATTTTGTACAGTTGTTTTCAATGTTAAGTGAACCTGTTTCATGCCTTCTGAGATATCATGGAAAAGCGAAGATGTTTTTGCGTTATTAGATGCCATTTCAAGTGGCATGATTTTATCACATGAGCGGTGCTCTTCTGACACACAGTTTCGACAGCAAATTACATTATGTTGGTTACAGAAAAAGTCTATATTCAAATCAGGATGTCTTGAACATTTTGTCTGTGTTGTGAGTACCTCAACAGGAAAGGTTGATATGGCTTCAATGTCGATGACATGATGGCTCATAGAAGCTTTGCTGACTTTGTGTGATTTTACACAAGTTAAGCATAGAGCATCTTCACAATCTACACACCACTTGGTAGCAAGGGAGTTTTCGTCGCCTCTGGTACATGGATCACAACTTGTATTTAGCGACATGCCTAAAGGTACAAAAAGATCCACATTTGATTGGTGGCAATTGTTAGTATTCCTGAAGTAGTGTTAATTCATTTGTGAGATTGTATGCCTTTAATGTCTGTTTTTTAATCGTGTTTATTAGTTTACAATATAATACAAAAGATGTTTACGAGAATCAGAAAAAAAATAAATGTAAATGTCGTAGATGCATTTTACAAATTAGTGGTTTAGGCTGTGATAAAATGTGATCTTTGCAACGTGTCCGAACATTCCCGGTCCGATCCTAGTGCACATTAACTTTGCTCAAATATATTCTGATTTAATCAATACACTATCTCTGATAAATATTAAATTCTAACTGTGATATCAGGTGCATTAATCTTGTTATTTTGTGCACTATGTATTACTAGGTTATCTGAATGACACCATTTATCATGGTATTTATCCTAATAGAGGGTGACACAATGATTAGAGGTTACAAAATAATTTTAAACTGGAGGTACTTATCCTGACACAAAAGGTGACACCATTAAGGGCCCCTTTCAAAAATCAGAGTAGGGTAGAGGTTCTTATCCTGATACAGAATGTGACACCATTTAGGATCATAAACAATCTTTGTCCTCATACAGGAGGTAAGACAATTGGTGTCTTTCAAGATATGTGTACACTGGTTGTTCTTATCCTGATACATGAGATGACACAATTAAAGGTTTTTAAAATAACGGATTTACAAATCTGACTTATTTTATTATACGTGTTGACATAAAATAAATACATAAATTAATGCTATATATAAATTAATTAGTAACAACAATGTTATTTTTACTCAATCGATTCATTGCTATGAATAAAGATAATGCTTACCCTCTATTGGAACTGTTTTACTTTATTCTTCAGGTGAATTTGCTACACAAATGCATGAAGTTTTTCACAGAATGAAAACCCTGTAAGATAGATACATGCACATGTGTTTATTGTGATAACCCGAGTAACAAATGCATTCATCAAGTGAAAAAAAAAAAAAAAATGCCACACCCTCAAACAGTTACAACGCATAATAGGAAATCGCTAAAAGCGGCAAAGATTATCCGACAATACGCATGTGACCGCTTTCTTTCCCAGATTAGCTAAACTAGCTGTATGAGCCTCTTTACTCTTAGTAAAACCATGCCTCATGCAAATATTCTCCACGGATGAGTACAATATCAATCGCACATGTAGCTGGTTGAACTTATAATAATGGAGTAATTGTCTCTTATTAACACTGGCTTGTTAACTGCCATTGTGCTTTTTTTTTTACAAATAATAGTATCAGAAGACACCAGAGTTTATGTAAATACTAGGAATGTTGAATCGGCAGATGTAAACATGTGAACATATAATGCTTCTATTTAGCGCACAATACCTGAAACACGTATTCATTTATTGTGAACATAAACATGTCACCTTAATGATAGCATTGCAAAAATCATAACTCAACATGAAACTGGCTTGATAGTTTACAACTGAACTTGATACTTGTGATAATTTACAACAGAACGTGATACTGGTTTTGATCATTTACAATTGAACTTGATATTTGGGTTTGATGATTTACAACTAAACTTGAGACTGATTTTCATAATTTATAAATGAACTTGATAGTGGGGTTTGATAATTTACAACTGAACTTGATACTGGGGTTTGATAATTTACAACTGAACTTGAGACTGAATGTGATAATTTACAACTGAACTTGAGACTAATTGTGATAATTCACAAATATACTTGATAGTAAGGTTTGATAATTTACAACCGAAAGTGACACTGGTTTTGATAATTTACAAGTGAACTTTATACTGGCTTGATAATTTACAACTGAACTTGATACTGGGGTTTGATAATTTACAACTGAACTTGAGACTGATTGTGATAAATTAACACCGAAGTTGATTTTGTGCTTAGAACCAAACTGGATTCAAAAAATTACCAACAATCTAGAACCAACGTAGTAGAATTTACAACTGAACTTGATACTGCATTAAACAATCTAGAACCAACCTGATTTTACGAATTTACAACTGAACTTGATACTATGTTTACCAATTTAGAACCAATTTGCTTCACGAATTTACAACTGAAACTGTTACGTTGTTAAAAAAAATCTAGTACCAACCTGGTTTTACGAATTGACAACTTAACTTGATACTATGTTAAACAATTTAGAACCAATTTGCTTCACGAATTTACAACTGAAACTGTTACGTTGTTAAAAAAAATCTAGTACCAACCTGGTTTTACGAATTGACAACTTAACTTGATACTATATTAAGCAATCTAGAACCTACCTAATCTTACGAATTTACAACTGAACTTGATACTATGTTTACCAATTTAGAACCGAGCTGACTTCGATAATTTACAACTCAACAAGATACTATGTTAAACAATTTAGAACCAATTTGCTTCACGAATTTACAACTGAACATGTTACTTTGTTAAACAAAATCTAGAACCAATCTGGTTTTACGAATTTACAACTGAACTTGATACGTTGCAAAGCAATCTGGAACTATACTTGTAGAATATACAGCTGAACTTGATACTTTGCTAAACAATTTAGAACCAACCTGGTTGCAACTTGATACTCGGTAAAGTAATTTAGAACCAATATTGTTTCAAGAATTTACATGTGAAGTTAATACCGTGTTAAACAATTTATAACCAGCCTTGTTTCGAGAATTTACCACTCGACTTGATACTCTGTTAAACAATCTATACCCAACTTGGTTGAAAGAATTTGCACTCCACATTATCAGATGTGAGTGTAGTTATTTATTGTCATTTGTGCATTTTAAAAGTGAAATTCCCATAACCCTAACCCCTAGATGATCACGTTACATTCTATTTTAGTCTATTAATACATTATTCGTGTAGGTAATCATTCTGGACGACCAGGAAGACGTGGTTAGATGATCCCTAGTGTAGTACTTTAATCTTGTTTTGTCTATTAAGTTTCATAGTAATTTTTCTAAAATATATTTTACGGTTTATTTATGCTTATGGTCTGTTGTGTTTCATCTATGGTATTTTATACATTTATTTCTCTTTTAATAGGGGGATATGAAGGTGTTCACTTGAGGAAATCATATTTCCCCGAGGGCCTCGCGCGAGGGAAATATGATTGTTGAGAGTGAACGTATTTTCATATCTCCCTATTAAAAGGGAAATTAATGTTTTATTCCACTATTCATTTACAAAATGTACATGTAAATCGTAAATCGGTCAGTTAAGTCGTTTCCTTATAATTCGCATTTAAATTTGTATTTATATCAAAGATAAATGCCATGTTTACTTGGGCACTTTAGCCAAATAAAATACGAAAACATCGCTTAATTTGATGAAGAAATGTCGGCTCGCCGACCTTTTCTACTTGCACATGTTTTGTAATGACGCCCAAATCACGTTACCTGAAATCGGCCAACCATAAAATAGTCACGTGGAACACAAATAGGCCTAGGAGATTGTATTTTGCAATATGTTCTAATTTGCTTTTTCTATATTTCCCAATTTTTTCATTAAATTGTATTTGCTGTCACTTGTTTTCAGCATATACATGTCCAATTCCATGTAATTTATATTAAATCATATTTATTACTCACAAATTCCCGCTAAAAATCTGAAAATTGTCTAAGGAATTACTTAATTTCAAAGCGAAAACAATGTCATTTCCGTTGCTTAATGGAGTTGTAAATAAAATAGGTCAAGATGCGCAGTGGAATGTAAACAAACACAGGATATGCAAATTATCCATTACGGACTGTGTTTTTCTGGACATATTTGACTTTCATCGTTAAGTCAAAATGATAGTAGTAAAATGGCACCATTTTGGCACCAAAATCTATAGATATCTTTTCTTTTCTGTTTAAATCTCATTGTTGTCTTGATCAAAGTGAAAGTAAATCGATTATCTATTTCTGGACGCAGCTTGCAGGAAAAATGACGTCATCGACATCTGAACTCACGTGACAGTGCATTCCAAAATGGTGACCGATTTCAGGTGTTGACTGATTTTAGCGGACGAGAGCATAAATGTCTTTTCGTGCACCTGTATAGAAAGTCTTATGGGTTCCATCAAGTTCAGCGATTTCAAGGTCCTCAAAGTTCGTCTCCCGCCCGCTTTCCTCTAAAAAATGTCTGAAACATCTATCGGAGGACGTTGTACTTTTCTTTGTATTTTTAGCATCTTTTTGTTCCAGTAATTCTTAGATTTCAGTGTCGTCTGGAACGTGAAATCGTTTGGCCATTTTGTTTTGAGGTGACATTTTAGGTGTCAAACCACTAATTCACCAATCAGAGCTTAGAACATATACGAAAGTAGTCCCTTTTCAAGAAAAAAGTTCCTTTCACTTTGTAGTATTGTGAAAACTACTGAATGGAATGGACTAATTAAAATTGATAATTGAAGTTAAATAAATAGGGATTATTTTGAGCCCAAATTTGATGGATTTAGTTGTATTTTAATACCCCTATGGAGGATTTGATGCATGACCTATAAATAGTGAATTTCTTGGGGATGACCGAGCTATTTTTAGAGTAGGTGCTTTCCGTAGCATGGCATTTCACTGCAAGATTTTAAACATGCCCTGATATTTTGACAGAACGTAGAGGAATCATGTACGTTTCAGAAAATATATGGTCTTCGAAAGGTTAAACTTAAGATAAAATGACAAGGTAGGCTCGGAAAAACACAAATTTAGTAGAAAACCTTAAAGAAATTAATTGGTGGTTTGACACCTTTTAATTGTTGAAACGTTACCGGTTTTGTATTCGTGAAAATTCAAAGCGAGATAACTCTGATTTAAAAAATAACTTTCTCGACAGCAATAAAACTCGAGAGGGTGACACGATGCAATTTGGGAGGGTGACACGATATTCCCGAGAGGGTGACACGATGATTTGTCACATGTCACGTGGGCTTCCATAGACCAATCAAATGATATCATTACTAGAGTTAAATTTAAATAGTAGAATAATACTTATAGTGTGTTTGTTTGTTTTTGTTTGTTTTGTTTTTCGTGACAGTGTAATTGCAATCTTTGCGCATACCACCTATGCATCACGTTTTGTTTCTATTTCGTACCAAATAAATAGCTTAGAGTACCTTGTATCAGATTCAACGTTTTGGTAGGGCATGTTCCTATCAGGAAGTAAAACAGAACGGGATTTACCGATGACTCACGATTTAGAATAAAATTTATTAACTATCAATAATAGATAAATAAATAAATAAATCGATTTAAAACAAATTGATTAAAAATAAATAATAGATAAACAAATAAATAAATCCACTCACAGTAACAACAATGTCTCTTTACTGATTAAATCATTATATTAAATAACGATATAACCTATCTTCTAATACAAATGTTCTAGTTTATTCCGTGTCCTCTTTTTACCTTGGTCACAAAAATGTATGACGTATTTCACATAGCTACAACACTGTTGTGAAGGATATATTTTTAACATTTGTTTATTATGGTCTATATTAGTCTGGTCTTCCTGGTAGCAACTACGTTAATTTTCAATGTTGTAATTGTCCTAATGATGTGGATTTTAAAATTTAGATAAATAATTGTAGTCATATTTAAATCATTAAGATATCATAATACAATGTTCTATAACAACGTACATTTGTTTGAAGTCTTGTAAATTATTTATGGGTAAACAAATTGAAGGCTTTATTGTAAAATGCTATTCATGGTGTAAATAAAATTCAATTGGAATGAAATATAGAGGCAACACAGTACAGCTTGTTTTATTTTATCTTTTTTTAAGGGGGGGGGGGGGTATTTATAATATTCGACGAGATTACTGGCATTGGGGGCCATTTGATTCGAGAGTATTCGTTGATTGGTTGATGATTATTAAACGTAAGTCGGTCAGTAGTTAAGTTGTCTTTTATGTTAATATATTTTCTTCATCCGTGCAGCTATTTTTATACTACAACATCTTTTCTTAGATCATGTGACCAACAAAATGGATGACTAGTTAATGAAAATATGCGTCTCATACTTTTATAACTACTAGTCAAATATTACATGGTAGATGCAAAAGCAAGTAGACATTGGTATACCATTCTTGAAGTGGTACTTTGATATGCATTCAACCCATACAACAGCATCCAGAGTGTATTTATGAACATAAATTTGAATAAAATAAAATAAAATGCTGTTTTAAGGACATACAATGTAACTAAGCAATTAGCAATAAGATAGATAACAAGTACTTGTACAATGAATTGCAGCAGGGATCTGAAGGAGTTTATGGAGGGTTTCGGTCGACATCGTATGCTTGCGAAGCTGAACTTTTGATCTTGAAGAGAGTAATTTATATTTGTTTATTTCATCACCTTCACTGACTGTCTTTACACGTACATGCGTGGGGCTTTTGTTATCGTGGTCGTGTGGTAGATGAATTTATGACTACATATGCAGTTAGTGCCAATCACCACTGACGTTGTGAGTTCGAATCATACTCGGACGAGATGTACTCGATACAACATTATGTGATACAATTTGTCCGTTATTTGCAGCATGTCGGTGGTTTTCTCCTGGTACTCCGGGATCCTCCACCAATAAAACTGACCACCACAATACAACTGAAATGCTGTTGAAAATGGCGTTAAACACCATAGCCCTAACCATAACCCAGTACAAATAAGGACCACCTACTAGACTTCTATACAGTTACATGGTAAGAGGTTTATTTCTACTCTTGTGGTAAAGCACTTACATGACCCATCATTTTACTACGAGGGAGGCTTAGGTTCACCAACCTAGTCTTTTTCCCCAACAATTTGATTTGACCAATACAGGAATATGAGCGGTCATGTAGAAGTTTTGTATTTGCATTTGTTTCTACCATTGTTCTATTAGATTTTAGTAATGTATCGATAGTGCGGTATTTTTGTTTCTTAATTTTATCACAAATATATATAATGGATTGATTGATTGGTGCACATTTTCGACATGATTTGTAAAATAAATTTGCTTTGCATTTTTTTATCTGAGCTGCTTCCCCTCAACAGGCCGTTATTTTATTATATCATACTTAAATCGTACAGAACGAAGGAAATACGTCACTGTTTTGTTTTCTTCCATCCAGGAAATAATTCAATGTTGACCCGCCCAAGATTCATACGACCTGACAGTGAACTCATTCGGGAAAGCGTTTGCGCATATGCGAAATTGTTTGTTGATGAAGAAAATGTCGAATGTGCAAAAATCGAATCGTGAAAGAACAAAAATATTGACGGATTATACACGAACACGACACAAAAAGGAGGATTCAGCACATTTCATAGATATATTTCTTAAATTATATTAATTCTAATGAATTTACATGCAACATGCTTGCCTCATCATTCATCTTCAGTTATTTATAGCTCGGCAAACTTCGGAACTGCAGCCGATTCATAATTAATGATGTGTTAATGGCGATTCCACCAACAGACGATGCTAAACATTTGAATTATTAGTATAAAACATCGAATATTGGCAACTTTTAATATAAACAAACAAATCTGACTGCTAATGCAGGCAAAAGGTTCCCATTAATTTCAACTAAAGTTCAGCGAAAATAACAGACAGATTGTTTTCTTCAATATATGTAAATGTATAAAATTTAATATTATAACTACTATAATTTCCGTCCTGTAATAAACAATGCTCTGAGTTTTTAAAGGTTCAAATAGTTCAAATATCTACAAGTTATATGAAAATTATACTCATGTTAATTGTCCTATCTGTTGCTCATACATTTTCACCCCAATCGGTATTATAGCGTCTACGTAAAAGTAAACAAAATATCAAAGAAAAAGGTTTTCATTGTAAAATGCTACGATTTTGCTTATTAATGGTGTAAATAAAAACCAATGGGAATGGAAGATACAGGTGCAAGCAAGACAGTACAACTTGTTTTTATTTTATTTTATTTTTGGCAGTTTTAATATTAGGAGAGATTACATGGTCTCGGGGCACTTTGATTCGAGAGTACTCGTTGATTGATTGATTATTATTTAATGTAAGTACATCAGTATTTCAGTTGTTTTAATGTTAATTTCTTTTCTTCATCAATACAAGTACGTTTGTAATACAACTTCCTTTTTAGATCATGTGACCAGTAAACTGGAATGAGTGGGTGAGTGATCATAGTTCAACGTCAAATGACCAATTTTCCATCTATATCATGGCGAGAAGAGGTTAATTTTGATAAGATGATACTGATGCCCGCTTTGTTCTAGACCAGCACACTTAGTTGGATATTCATAGTGCTAGCTTACTGAAACAACAGTCCAAGGGTACATATGTCGCTCCACTCGGACACATTATTCTGATTCCGAGCCAATCAGTCTTTACTCTTACTCCTTGGTGTTTCATGTTTACTTAGCACAGAAGCAACACATATCAATTTCATAGTCTTTGCTACGACCTGATCGGGGTTTGTATCCAGATCTATCGCATCGGAGGTGAGCACGTTAACCATTACACCACAGAAAAATGATTTTGTAGAAAACAATGTGTGCTGATACAGACGATTTTACCTTTCAACAGAATATCAAAAGTTTTCTGATAACATCCGTCCTACAATAACAAAGTGTTTATATCCATATGAAAACCGCACCATTATCTCTCTCTCTCTCTCTCTCTCTCTCTCTCTCTCTCTCTCTCATAGTCTGTGGAAGACTTCTACTTAAGTTTGATTTTCTGGTATCATCCGTTCTACACGAATAAAGGATTTACATCCTTATGAAGATCGCAACATTATGTCTTTCTACGTACCAATATGCTCTCTCTCTCTCTCTCTCTCTCTCTCTCTCTCTCTCTCTCTGATAGTCTGAGTAAGACTTGTTTCCACTGACGTTTGACTTTCGAGAGAACTATTGTTATTAGAAGTCACCTGTCTTCTATGGAAAGTTGTTCTTTGGGAAATCACCAGTTGTCTCCCCTTATTTTTATATATAAATAGATCTACAACCTGGTGTCTGGTGCATATGGACTTACACAACATTTACCTGTTATCTAACTGATTAAGAATACACACATTTTATCCAATCTTTTATCCACCGCCCCCCCCCCCCCCAAATTCCCAAAAATAAATTATAAAGGTGTAATCAGAAGCCGTAGATCAAAGACAGGATACAATAGAAACAATGGTCAATCTACTTAACGTTACACAGATGACTGAAGGTTGAGCAACACGAACCGTACCTAAAACAGTGGTGAACTCAGAAAGCGTAAACTTTCTGTCATACTAGTGACATCCTTCCGTCGTATTTCTGGTAATCGATAACAATATCATCTTGGACAACAATATAGGTTAAAAATATAAATATAAATAACAAATAAAACATGAAAGTCTATAGATATAACAGATATAAAAACGTATAAATTTATAAACAAATCAGGAATGTGGTCTATTGTATAGTGAGAAATTTAAGTGAAAAGCAATGTATAGTTTAGCTATATATTACCGTTCTTTTAACCCGACAATGGAATTTTATTTGAGTACTAGACATTTTTGTATAAATAGATCTAAAACCTGGTGTCTAGCGCATATTGACTTACACAACATGTACATGTTATCTAACTGATTAAGAATACACATACTGTATCCAATCGTTTACACCCCCCCCCCTTTTCAAAATAAAAACCAAACTAAAACGTCAACCATAATACCAACACAGTTTGTATATATTTAACGGTAAACTACCATACATGGACACACTTATTTAGTTGGCATAGATCCAATAAGAAAATAGTGAATACGTTTCTATTTAACTGTAACATACCACATATAGACGTACATTCATATTTTGGAACACGAAACAACAACAACCAGAGGCGTAGCTGCATATACGCTGTCACGCCATGGCACTGTTTATATATCAGAGATCTGTCAACATTCCTCCAAGATACCGATTACGACATTCTTGAAGCAATCAAAGAATCCAAGACCGTGATTGAAATGCTAAGAGCTGAACGACAGGACGAATCGGTTTAGGATGAGATGTGTCAGTCTGCACTTAGCTTAGCCAAATCGTTTGATATATCTGATAGTATGCCCAGGCGAGGTGGTAGACAGACTACCAGAGTCAATCACCCTGCGGAAACGCCAAACCAGTATTGGCGAATTTCTTTGTACTATCCATTTTTAGACAATTTGATTACGAACTTGAAACACGTCTCCTTAAGTCGGAAAACCGCTTCCATGCACAGCATCTACTGCCCCGTGCTGTAGACAAATTAACTGATGATCATATTGCTACAATATACGAGGCATATCAGGCTGACATTTATTTGTCATTAGAGTATTTCAGGAGAGAAGTAGCCAGATGGCGAACCCACTGGGGCATTACTAAACGTAATGATTTGCCAAGAACACTTTGTACCAAACTTGATTCTGTAAATCCAGTTCTCTATCATTCTATAGATGCAATATTAATAAAACTAAGTGTTTTGCTAACATTGCCAGTAGCAAGCGCTACTGCTGAAAGGTCATTTAGTGTACTGAGGTGTTTGAAAAATTATGTTAGGTCGACCATGAAGAATGACAGGCTATCTTCCCTTGGATTGGTGCATATTCATCGAGATTTTGAAGTGGACTTGCACAACACAATGGACGTGTTTGTATCTGTTAAGACACGAAGGGCAGATTTTGGAAAATTTTAAGAAATTCTTGTCTATAAGTCTTTAAAATTGTGCTTGATTCTGTATTATATGAAACCCTAAAATGGTCCCAGATCGCACCATTTTGCATCTCGTAAAAAAAAAAATCCCAGACCCCCTCCTCCTCTCAAGAATTATGGCGTGCACACTATTAAGCCTCAGCTACGCCCCTGACAACACGGGGTACTACACAACATAAAATATAATTGCTGTGATATATAGCGCACAGACACACAAAGTGTTAGCCAAATATATAACATTAAATAACAATAGCCGAAATGGATACATATTTGATACCTATACTACCTCTATTAAATGCAAAAATTATTTTATCAAGACAGGTGTTCCATTGAAAAGATGTGATTATACAGGTGTGACGTTCAAGTGCGATATCGAGATATCATATATGTGAACCATACCTCCCATGCAGTATCCACATTTCAGTATGTCCACCCATTAAATTTGGGTTCTTAAGTCTGGTGTTTTGAAAAATTCATTCATTCTCTGTGAACATGGTACCAAGGGGAATATGGGATCGGAGGTGCAAAAATGGCAAATATTCACCATGCGGCCAACAGGAATTTCCTTAAAAGCTATTGGACCTCAGTTATCCAGTAGTCAGCAGGCTTGTGAGAAGTGAATGGTTACCAATTAGACGTCTGTCAGCAAGAACAGTGAGGAACTGTTTAAAATCAGCATTACCGAAGTCAAGGAATGTAATTAAACGTCCCATGTTATCAGATCGACATCAACGATTGCGTTTGGCATGGACTTTAGTGTACGTGGTTTAAATTTGAGGACCAGGCGAAGGATCCATTAGTTGGACGAAAGTTGGTTTTTGTTCCATGTAACCGATGAACGAATGAGAGTTTGGAGACAGAAAAATACGACGTATACCTCAAGGAACATTTAGCCAACTGTCCATTTTTCGTTTGGCCATTGTACTTACTGTCTAAGTACACCTCATTTAAACAAGTTAGGGATAAACCATTGGCTGTGTTTGTTTCCCTGTCCAGATATTTATTCTACAAATAACAAAAATCAGATTATATTTTTGACATGAAATATCGGTAATTTTTACAAACCTTTCTTGTTAGATGGATATTCCCTATAAACCAGATGATGATAACTTGGAATGCATTCCGATTATTACTGACGGATAATGATACTAAGTGTAGTATATTATATACTGAAGTAGTCATCGTGTATATAAATCCTGGCTGGGGGCCGTCGTCGTCGTGATCGCATGATAGTTCGATTTACAACTACCTGTGCAATCAGTGCCTATGACACTAATGTTGTTAGTTCGAATCCCGCTTTATGGGAGGTGTACTCGATACAACATAATGTGATAAAGTTTACCAGTGACTTGCGTCAGGTCTGTGGTTTTCTCCAACTAAGTCATTACTTGAATTATACCATGAGCTTCAATTTAAATGCAAATATTAATTTTAACAAGACATGTGTTCAATTGAAAAGATGTAAACATACAGGTGTGACATTATCGAGATATCATGCATGTGAACCATGCATCCCATACAGTATCCATATTTCTGTATGTCCACGCTTTAAATTTGGGTTCTTAGGTCCGATGTTTTGACAAATTGATTCATTCTCTGTGAACATGGTACCAAGGGGAATATCGAAGGTGCAAATATTGCAAATACTCACCATGCGGTCAGCATGGATTTCTTTAAAAGCTAATGGACGTAAGATGGGCTATCATGATCCAGTAGTCAGCAGGCTTGTGCGAAAACATACTCAAGCCAACACCGTGAAAGACTTGCCAAGATACGGAAGGCAACATGTCACGTCGCAGAGTGAAGATAGGGCTTTGCATCGATTAATAAGACGGATGCCATTCGCAAACAGCTATGTTCTGAGAAGACAATGGATACCAAATAGACATCTGTCAGCAAGAACAACGAGGAACTGTTGGAAACAAGCAGGACTGAATTCAAGGAGAGTAACTGAACTCCCATGTTGTGAGATCGACATCAACGATTACGTTTGGCATGGTGATTAGCGCGACGTGGTTTAAATTTGAGGAACAGGCGTAGGATGTAATGGTTGGACGAAAGCCGGTTTTTGCTACATGTAACCGATGAACGAATGAGAGTTTAGAGACAGAAAGATACGGTATACCCCCAAGGAACATTCAGCCAACTGTCCCCTTTTCTTTTTGGTCATTGTACTTACTGTCTAGTTACACCTCATTTCAACAAGTTAGGGACAAACTAGTAATTTGTGTGATTTTTTAGATATTTATTTTACATGAAACAAAAATCAGATTATATTTTTGACATGAAATATCGGAAATTTGTTTTCAAGTTTTACTAAGTTTTCTTGTTAGATGGTTATTCCTCAACCAGATGGTGATAACCTAGAATGCATTTCACTGACGGATAATGATACTAAGTGTAGTATATTATATACGGACGTAGTCATCGTATATGTAAATCCTGGCGGGGACCCTGGTTGTCGTGATCGTAAGGTTGTCAGATTTACAACTACCTGTACAATCAGTGCCTATACCACTAAAGTCGTTAATTCGAATACCGCTTTATGCGAGATGTACTCGATACGACATCATGTAATAAAGTTTGTCAATGACTTGCGTCAGGTCTGTGGTTTTCTCTAGCTACTGCGTTTTCCCACCCAATAAAACTGACTGCCACGATATAACTGAAATATTGTTGAAAATGGCGTTAAGCACCATAACCCCCGTAAATCTTGACCATTGTTGGTTCATAGTACGAAATTTCAGTATTTGTGACAAGAGATACTCAAAAGAACAAAATGAAAGTTTCTACATTTAGTACACACAAGACATCATAATATATATTTTAATTGAATCATTTACAATACATTAAACACAATACATTATGTCCCAGCTTGGTGAATGATTATAGATTATACTGCAATCAGTGCACCGGAGGTTACTTAAGGAAACAATGGTACGTTGTTGCCGCTAGAGTTTGAAAACTTGAGAAATAACTCATTTATATAGTCCAGTCCACCAGTATGAAAAGTATCCAATTCATATATTATTAAGTTATTTGTTATCCACTCTCAAATTAGGCTAAGATTCAAACAAACACACAGAACAATTTAGAACCTTGTTATGTTAAATTATTGAACAATCATAAATAATTGAACAATCATAGACATATTTGTCCTGGCAGTAATAGAAGATGCATAGTCTTGTAGAAATGTGGCCTATTGATATACCATAGCTTAATAATCTCCTCCCATTGATATAATGAAGGGAAAAATATATACGACCCAATCATCAATTCGAAAGAAGAAAAAGTCGATTCACTCC
The DNA here is from genome assembly GCA_963383655.1 of Bathymodiolus septemdierum. Taxonomy (NCBI): domain Eukaryota; kingdom Metazoa; phylum Mollusca; class Bivalvia; order Mytilida; family Modiolidae; genus Bathymodiolus; species Bathymodiolus septemdierum. The sequence goes on from OY726523.1 coordinate 53,133,094, forward strand.
AACGACACGTCTGTATTTAATCAGGAAGTGACCCCCTCCTCCTGTGATTTACTGCCTACATAGTGATGAACATATAAACCTTTATTTTACATGTCTGCTATTGGCATGCTGTCTCCTGGTATCCTTCGTCTTATGTAAAGTAAAGCGGAATTGAGAATGAAGGGACACGGACCGCGCTGTTGCAACCCAATAAGAAATTTGACCAAAATGTCAACTGTTTACTCCTTTTTATGTGTAAATTCATAAATATTTTGCATGCATGAGGTTGCACTTCCTACTTCCTATTTCGTTCCCCAATCACTACTTATCTCCGAGTTTTTAACTAGAGTAACACGACGGGTGTAACAAGTGGATCATGAACTGCTTACCATTCCGGAGCACCTAAGTGCATCCTCATTTTAGTGAGGTTCGTGTTTCTCGATCTTTAGTTTCTGTATAGCGTTATGTAGATCGTGTTGTGTCCGTTTGTCCTTTTTTCGCTTGGCCATTGCTTTGTATGATCGAGTTATGATTGCTTCTTTGGTATCTTCAACCTCTTCCTGCAATATAAGCATTGCCGGCAAATGTAAAAAAAATATATTGGATTAATGGTTCTCTTCACCGACAAATTTGGATAAATTTCGAAAAAATAGATAATCGTCTATTTGCTGGCTCGGGGCAACAACATAGACCTCACTCTATAAGTTAAATGGTCGTTCCCTGATGTAAAATCTGCAGTGCAGGTTACAAAGCTGTACATATAGTTGCATTGAAGGAACCCACACTATTTTAGTTACTGATTAAAGTGCAAATCAAGTACGTCCAATTTACAAAACATATTTACACACTCAATAGCCATTTGGTAATTTATACAAACTTTGACCTTAATTCAAAGTAACAAACTTGAAATTAAGGTAAATGTTTCACCAAGTTAAAAATTAAAGAAAACGAAAAGATCAAATCTAAGCTAAAACTACTAATTTGAAAAATAAAAACAAGGAATAAAAAGAGCTCCGTCAGTACCTTTCTGAAGTGAATATTTAACATCTTTGTTAAAATATGAAGACTGCACGATATAATTGTGTCCAGATGAAACGTTTAACTAAAACCGATTGACAAGCTACAAGTGTTTCTGTAAGAATAGACCTGTTAAGATTTGAGAGAACTTGAAGTGTTTCTATATGAATAGCCCTGTTAGGATTTGGGAGAACTTGAAGTGTTTCTATACTAATAGCCCTGTTCAGATTTGGGAGAACTTGAAGTGTTTCTATACTAATAGCCCTGCTAAGATTTGGGAGAACTTGAAGTGTTTCTATATGAATAGCCCTGTTAAGATTTGGGAGAACTTGAAGTATTTCTGTATATATAGCCCTGTTAAGATTTGAGAGAACTTGAAGTGTTTCTGTATAAATAGCCCTGTTAAGATTTGAGAGAACTTGAAGTGGTAATATACTCTTTGAATTGTTATTGTTGCATTGCTTAATTTCCTTCATCGAAATCAAGTTTTTTTTATTGTTTCCTTCCTTAATTTCCTACATAGCAAAAACAATACTAACTTAAAATCCATGTTCTCAAGTTTTTTTCTTACATAACAGAAACTGATGTATGCAAATCTTTTAGTACAGAGAGGAGAACTATTTTAATGTGTGATTATTACATAAGTAAGTGTGTGTAGTGTACATTTTACATTTGTATATTGTAGCATTTTTTTTTCTTTCTTTACATGTATATATTAATTTACAAACAGGTGGATACATCTTTTCTAACCAGGTTAAATTTGCAAACAGGTGGATGTTATTTTTCAAAACATGTTAATTTTACAAACAGGTGAATGCAATTTTTCTAACCAGGGTAAACTTACAATCAGAGGTATGAGCATCTGTGGCGTAATGGTTAGCGTGCTTGCCCCGGGGGCGGTAGATCGTGGGTTCTAGACCCGATCGGGTCAAACGAAAGACTATGAAATTGGTATTTGTTGCTTGTCTTCTAAGCACCCAGCATTAAGGTGATAGAGCAAAGAATGGTTGGCTCAGAATCAGAATAATGTGTCCGGAGTGGAACGACATGTCTACCCGCGGACTGTTGTTTCAGTGAGCTGGCACTAAAAAAATTCAACTAGGCGTGTTGGTCTAGAACAAAGGAACCTTATCATCGTCTCATTGGTAATTAACTTGTTCTCGCCATGATATAGCCGACAAATTGCTGAATTGGCATTAAGCAACAATCACTCACTCACTCAAGCAGAGGTAGATGTAATTTACCCAACATATTGAATTACCAGTGGTGGAGGGATCAATTCTAACCAGTGGTTAATTTCATAGCAAATAGAAAATTCAGAATCAAAGTAGAAAATGTGGAAATGGTCTATTGTCAATTGATAGTGGTGTCACTAAAACGTGTTTCTGTTCCTTCTATCAACAACTAGGACAGTATATACCTTTCCATAAATATCATACTTGATTAAATGGTAAAGACTCTTTTGTGACCGGTGTAAATCTACCTGCGGAACTCATCAGTCGTCTGATAGTTACTGCACCTGCACTGAGCCGGAGTTGTTAGGAGAAATTCGGAGTTATCAAGCGATTCTCCCAACGTTTATACAATAATCTTCAAAATATATCTATGGTCATAAAAATATGTACATCTACATATTTTGATTTCAAGCAATGAAAAAGTGTAAACGTTTAAGTAATGGATTTATTTTTTTTATGCAAAAGCAACAGGACGGTTGCCAATAATGGAGCAGGAACTGCTTACCCTTTCTGAAACACTTGAGTTCACCCCCTTTTATTATGGGGTTTGTGTTGCTGAATCTCTAATTTTCTGAGTAATTTTCTCTCAAGGTTGGTGGCAAAATTTGAGCAAAAAATACAGATTTTGCGGTCTGTTAATAATCTTTTTAAAAAAAAAATTTTTGTTTGTTAAGTAAACAAATGTTCTTGATATATCGGTTACAATTGATGATGACTGATTGGTGAACTCTGGTTGGTTGAAGTTGGTTACTATATCAAATATTGCATCATTATAAACCGATATTCAGTTGTCTACCTTAAACATATGAAGGATATTCAACGGAAACAGAAATTTCATATATGACAATATGTACCAGACTAATGTTCATTTACACTCCTTCAACAAGTTGGCGATCAACCATTGAACTTATAGGTGGCTAAGTTCAGGTCCTGAACCAGCATTTTTTTTGACAGTTCTTTGCATGAAATATCTGTAATTTCCCTCAAAAATCATTTTGAAATCTGATGATCTTCTGCATTTTCAAGTAAAGATATTTTTTTTATATAATTTGGAAGAGATTTATTTTCAACCCCCCCATAATAAAATTTAAAAAAAAACAATACAAAAATAAAAACGATGCAAAAAAAACCAACATCGCATCTGAAAGTTAAATGGTCGTTCTCCAACCAGACGTACATAACCCATAATGTATTTCAATTATTACTGACGGATAAGGATATCAAGTGTAGTATAAATATATGCGGACGTAGTTATCATGTATGGCAAGGTCATCGTTATCGTGATCGTATGATAGTTGGATTTACAACTACCTATGCAATCAGTGCATATCACCTCTAAAGTTGTGAGTTCGAATCACGCTAATGGCGTAGTGTACTCGATACAACATTATATGATACAGTTGGTCGGTGACTTTTAGGAGTACTCTGATTTCCTCCACCAAAAAAGAAACTGACTGCCACGATTATAACCCAAGTATCGTTGAACGTGGCGCTAAACACCCTAACCATAAGCCCTCACCTTGTAAATTCTTACCATTATTGATTCATAGTACGAAATCTCAGTTTTTATGACAAGTGTTACTCGAAAGAACAACATGAAATTTGCTACATTTAATACACACAATGATAATATATATTTTAATTAAATCATTTACAATAAATAAAATACAATATGTCCCAGCTTGTTGAATGATTATAGATTATACTGCAATCGGTGTAATGTTGGATACTTAAGGTAAAATTGGTACGTTGTCGCTGCTAAAGTTTGAAAACTTAAAAAAACCCACCTCATTTGTATATTCCACCACCATGAAAAGTATTCATATATTATTCAGTTATTGGTGCTTCATTCTCAAATTAGACTAAAATTAAAACAAACACACATAGATAAATGTTGAACCTTTTTGTGTTAAATTATAGCATTCATATGCATACAGCGGAACTTGTGCAATCCGACATCCGACAAAATATTATGGTCCCAAAGTATTTCTGTTAACTAAATTAAAACCTTAGTTATTCCGACATCGTGTACAATCCGACACATTTCACTGGTCCCTTGGTGTGTCGGATTAGACAGGTTCCACTGTATTTGTTTTGGCAATACAGAAGCTGCATGGGTTTGTTGATATAATGAAGGGGAGAGTTTATACCACCCAATCATCAATTTGGAAGATGAAAAAGTCGGCTCCGTCCAACAGCACTACTGTATTTAATCGGGAAGTGACTCCCTCCCCATGTGATTTTCTTTCTACATAGTGATGAACATATGAACCTCTGCTTTACACGTCTACTAGATGCATACAGTCTCCTAATACCCTTCGTCTTATGTAAGGCAAAGAGGAATATGCAAAGGTTGGACACAGACCGCCCTGCAGAAACCCAATAAGAAATTGAACCAAAATATCAACTGTTTACACCTTCTGTTTGTGTAAATTTAGAAATATTTTGCATGCACGATGTTGTACTTCTAGTTCCTTTCCTCATTCATATACTAGTACCGGGTGTGAGCCTAGAGTAACATGACGGGTGGTACTAGTAGAACAGGAACTACTCATCCTTCCAGTACACCTGATGTCATCTCCTGTTTTTAGTGGTGTTCGCGTTACTCGATCGTGAGTTTGTATAGTGTTTTGTAGATTGTTGTCCTGTTTTCTTTTGTGCATGGTGTTGTCTGTGTTTCGTGTTACGGGTTCTGATTTCCACTTTGAGAATCCGCGCCTAACATTTATTATATATAAATGCATCACTTAATTAAAATTAGTATTGTTATTAACACAATATATCTGAATATAATAAAAGAAAAAAAAGCAATTAACAATAAAACAAAACATAATAACAACAAACAAAAATAAAAATAATAAAGAAACAACAATAAAAGCTAGACAAAACCAATAAACAAACAAACAGCAAAAATAAAAAATTCAACATACATTGTTCATGTCTAAAAACTAAATACTTGTCTAATTGTTTGCTCGGGCACCAATATAGGCCTCACCCCCTAAAAGTTAAATGGTCGTTCCCTTATGCAAAATATAGTGCAAATCACAAACTGTACATATATTTTAATTAAAGGTACCTACACGTTTTGGTTGATTGATCGATTGTTGGTGTTTAACGTCACTTTCAGCTATATCATGGCGACCAGTTTTAGCGGTGGAAGAAGCCGGGGAGAACCACCGACCATGGGCAAGCAACTGGTAAGCTTTACCACTTGTGGCTGCGAGTCGAGTGCACCTTTTTGTAATTTACAAAGCCAGGCGCAAACCCACGCCATATTGATGATAGGCTTGTATGAGTTGTTAGGTAATCCAACTACCTAACTTATTGAGCCAGCCGGGCCCTCTACACGTTTTGGAGTTACTGATTAATGCGCAAATCAAGTACGTCCAAGGTACCAACAAATATCTACACAGTTAATAACCATTTGGCAATTTATATAAACTTCGACCTTAATTCAAAGTAACAAACTTAAAATTTAGGAATATTTTACCAGACTAAAAATTCAAGAAAGCGGCACGAAAATTGATTTGCTAAAACTGACAACTACTAATTTGAAGAACAAAAACACCAGTCAGTACCTCTCTGAAGTGAATATTTAACACATTAGTTTAAATATGAAGACTGCACGATATAATCGTGTCAAGATAAAACGTCCAACTCCACAGACAAGCCGATTGACAAGTTACTCAGTTAAAATTTACGCAACGAAACGAATATAAAAACTAACGATTTCAATAGGGACAAGGGGCAGCTAGCCTATTGTAATTATGAAAAGATACAGTAAAAATACATCAACATAAATAAATCTGCAAAGATATATCTAAGGCTACATATATAAGACATGATCTATCAATGAGAACAAAAATCACAGAGAATAAATATAAAACATACATATGATGTGTAGAGCTATACTTTGTTAAACCGGGACCGGGTGTATTAATAGCTGAGGGCGGAGCAAACATTCAGATTGTTTATTATTTTGACCACGGTTATCTCGAGGATAAAGAATCGATGATACAGTTTCACAGTTAATTTTGGAGCAAAATATTTTAAAGGCATGGTTACTAGTGTTCCTCTTTATAAAACATTCAGTCTTGTTAAATTAAATATTCGTCATCAGTCTAAAGACTACAAAAATCACTTCGAAAATTCAAATTTCTGAGGTATGTGACCTTTAGGTCACGTTGGTCATGTGACATACAGTTTCATGAATATTTTGTTCATATCAACGACAATTTTTGATGATGAGCTCCGCCAACAAATTTTGTCGGTAGAGACTACCGCAAATGCCGCTTTAAGTGAATACGTCATATCCTTTCTTACTTACAGAATATCGTGCTCTAGTTTTCATTTGAACGATAATCCGTGCCTAAAAATTAGCCTATACACATGTATCTATTATTTTATCAATATTAATAGTGTTATTGCAAACACATTATATTTGGATATAATTAAAAAAACAAAAACTAATAGTAAAACTATATTTAAAAAAATTAGAAATAAAATAAACTTAAGCAACACCATATTAAAACCAAACCAAGCCAAACGATAAAACATACACAGCAAAACAAGAAGAAAAGGAAAAGAAAGGAGAAAAAGACAGAAAAAAACGAAAAAAGCAAACCCAAAACAAACAAATAAAAAACAACAACAAACAAATAAACAAAAACAAAACACCCCATAAACAATTTACTGTCATAAAAAGTAGAAACAGAGTCAAAATCGACACATGACATCTTAATATTCTGACCTGGTACCGGAACTTCAAATAAATTGGCGGGGTTAAGTTAGTTATGTGTACTATCAATCTTAGTAAAAAGAGTATATAATTTATATCCACCTAAGACTCGGGGAGTTTTAATATAATGTCGGTCATACTAATTGACAGTGTTTAATCTTTATAATATAATGATGCTATAATATAATACATATCGATGACATCATATTAGTGAAAGGGTCGTAGTGGTCGCGATCTTATGGTATTTAGATTTACAATTACCAGTCCAATCAGTGCCCAACACCACCAAAGTGTCAAGTTTGAATCCCGCTCATTTTGAGGTGTACTAAATACAACTTTATGTGATAAAGTGACTTGTGACAGTGACAGGTCGTTGGTTTTCTCCCGGTTCTCCGATTTCTATATGATATTTTGTTGAAAATGGCGTTAAACACCAAATACCTAACCGTAATGTTAGTGAGCTACAAACAAACACAAATGTAATGTTTATCGGTTGTTAGGAGTTAAGAGTATTGTTCTTCATCAGCTACAACTCTTGGATTGAATGTATAAGCGCATCATCAATATTCACAATTATAAACGGTAACCCGTTTTCCACCTTCATTTGACACAAATAGTTTCTTAAAATCTCTACTGAAACAAAGTGTGACTGGATCACTAATACCATCCTCCTTCTTCATGATTATATCACTGTTCTGTCCATCAGGTGATAGACGTAAAATGTTATTCGATTGCCGTCCTACTACGTAAGCGTTTCCTTGTCTGTCAATATCAATACCAACTACCCCTATAAGGTCTTGGGAACAAAAGGTAAATACGTTTGATCCATCTTTCTTTATACAGTAGACGTTGTTATAGTCTGTATAATATATATTGTTGTCTCTGTGATGGATGTACCATACTGTATTAGTACTACTACTAATATTACTAATGTGTTGTCCGTTTGAATCTAAAATGTGCATGCTACGTATACCATTAGTACCTAGCACACTGACATACACGTTGTCGTCTACCCACGTAACACCGTAACAATCAGATATATATTTTACGCTGATCGTTGTTTGTGCAATAAAGTTATCAACGAACTGAATACCGTTGCTCCTCAAGGCAACAGCAATTCTTAAGGACTTTTTGTGGTAAGAAATATCCCATGCGTCTCCTCCTAATTTGCATTCTTTGACATATTTCCCATCCTTACTGTACATTCGAAGAAATGATCCATCTGCCAGTATCAGGTTATCATCCTTATCAACAACCATACCACCTACTTGATCAAATGTTCTATCTATTCTGTAACCAAACATGAACGATTTTGGAGTTTTAGATTGCGCAGATATTTCTTGAGCTTCCATGTGTTTAAAATGTTTAAATTTAATTGTACAGGGTTCTTTCTTTACCCGTATGGTGCCTAAATGTTTTACTCCAGATAACAAATCTTCTGGTTGATCGTAGACTAAGATGACATCTGAGAGGTTAGCTAAAACCTCCTTTAAATGATTGTCTTCTTTACTAAGAATTGGTAAAAGTCGATGCAGAAGAAGAAACACGTGCTGATTGGAGCCATTCTTTGTCACAAAGTCAAGTTGTTGTAAATGTTTCTCGATCAATGAAACTGACTTTTCTAACTCGGATTCATCTCTTTCCATTTGACAAATAGAATCCTGACCGATTGTTTGCATGTCCAACAGGGTCGAATTTTCAAGTTCATCAAGCTTCTTTATGAGGGATGCTTTGAATGCTGATATCTGTCTGACGATGGTCTTTTCATCTATTTTCATCCTGTCTGTATTTTCCTGCCTATTTAGTAAAGCTGATTTCAATGTTACATGAACTTCTTTCATGCCTTCTGAGATATCATGGAAAAGCGAAGATGTTTTTGCGTTATTAGATGCTATTTCCAGTGGCATGACTTGATGACATGAACGGTGCTCTTCTGACATGCAGTTTCGACAGCAAATTACCTGATGTTGGTTACAGAAAAAGTCCATATTAAAATCAGGATGTCTTGAACATTTTTTCTGTGTTGTGAGTACTTCACCAGGTAAGGTTGATATGGCTTCAATGTCGATGACATGATGGCCCAAAGAAGCTTTGTTGATTTTGTGTGATTTTACACAAGTTATGCATAGAGCATCTTCACAATCTACACACCACTTTGTAGCAGGAGAGTTTTCGTCGCCTCTGGTACATGGATCACAACTTGTATTTAGCGACATACCTAGAGGTACAAAAAGATCCACATTTGATTGGTGGCAATTGTTAGTATTCCCGAAGTAGCGTTAATTCATTTGTATGGCTTTTATGTCTGTTTTTTTATCGCGTTTATTAGTTTACAATATAATGCAAAAGATGTTTACGAGAATCAGAACAAAATTCAATGTAAATGTCAAAGATGCATTTAACAAATTAGTGGCTTAGGTTGTGATAAAATGTGATCTTTGTAACGTGTTCGAACATCCCCGGTTCGATCCTAGTACACATTAACTTTGCTCAAATATATTCAGTTTAATCAATGCATTATATCTGAAAAATATTAAATTGTATCTTTCATATCAGGTACATTAACCTTGTAATCTTGTACACTACGTATTAGTAGGTTATCTGAATGACACCATTTATCATGGCATTTATCCTGATAGAGGAGGTGACACCATTAAAGGTATCAAAATAATTGTAGATTGGAAGTACTTGTCATGATACAGGAGGTGACACTAAGAAGGGGATTCAAAATAATTGTATACTGGGGGTTCTTTTGCTCATACAGGAGGTAACACAATTGAGGTATTTCAAGATATGTGTACACTGGATGTTCTTATTCTGATAAAGGGGGTGACACCATTTAGGGTCTTCAAAATCATTGTAAATTAGAGGTTCTTATCCTGATACAGGAGATACCACAAATAAAAGCTTTCAAAATAACGGATTTACAGATCTGACGTCTTTTTTTAAGCGTGTTGACAGGAGAAGTTTTTGAAGATACCACAAGGGTATTCGGAATCCGTATATCGAAGAAGAACAGACCACACAATGACCAAAAGAAAGTAAACAAAAGGACAGACAGCAATATAGAAAAGATACACATAAAAATAAAGATCGAGTAACACGAACCCCCCTAAAATTCGAGGGGGGAGTGAACTCATGTGCTCCGGAAAGGTAAGCAATTCCTGATCCACTAGTGGCACCCGTCGTGTTAATCTAGTTACAAACACGGTGAGAAGTCATGAAAAGATTTACAAAATTTTAGATGAGAGCGAACAGTTTTTCATTTTATTTCTAAAGAAAATGGAGAATCTGAGGCGGTTTTTCAGCATTTTTGAAGTGCGAGGCGGCAATTTTTTTTGAGCGTGGTGTGATTCAAATATGATCACTTTTTTTTATTGCAAAACTGATAATTTGTCTTGTTTAAATAGAAAAAAATTCTTAGAAAAGTTAAAGGATTTTCCATGTGTTTGTATGTCATCTGCATGAACAAACACGTGGGGATCACTTTGTCAGCCTTTTTGCTTGTTTTATAGTTTTTTCCAGTGTCAGATTTAAGAAAGCTTGCACTTAGTACCACTTTGCATCCAAAATGTCTATCACTTGTCAAAAAATTAGTGTGTATCAATTGTCAAAAAAAAAAGTTACAATGTGTTTATTTCTGTGTTCTATCAAAATTAGGTCACAGTTAAAGCACGCTAAATAGAAAATGCTTTGCCCAAAAATAGCTATCTTGACTCCATCTCCTGTATGGTTATCTTCATTTAGAAAATACTAAAGATCAAAGGAAAACACACTGGGTTGTGATACAATAAACATAAAACAGATATAATTAAAATATGTAATGCGTTTTTTGTCATTTTTCATCAATAAACAAATTTGGAGGGGAAAATTATGTGTAGACACGTGCCTAAGTGACTTACGGTAGCTACGTCCCTGATTACAGTTTGATTGTAATTATCTTAATCTCTTTTATTGTTTATCTATGTTTGGGATCTGTTGTGCTTAATCCTCGGTATTTTACTTATGTTTGTTTGTTTGTTTGTTTGTTTTTGTTTTTGTTTTTTCGTGACAGTGTAATCTTGCAATCTTTACGTATACCACCTATATATCACGTTTTGCTTCTATTTCGTACAATATAAATCAATTAGAGTACCTTGTATCAGATTCAACGTTTTGGTAGGGCGTGTATCTATCAGGAAGTAAAACAGAACAGTATTTACCGATCTGACTCACGATTTAAAACAAATCGATTAAATATAAATAATAGATAAAAAAGTAAATAAATACACTGAGTGTAACAATGTATCTTTACTCACTAAGTCATTGTACTCAATAACGATATAACTTACCTTCTACTACAACAGTTCTAGTTTATTATGTGTACTGTTTTTACCTTGGTCACACACATGTGTGACGTTTTTCACATAGTTACAACACTGATTGGGAGGATATATTTTTAACTTTTGTTTATTATGGTCTATATTAGTCTGGTCTTCCTGGTAGAAACTACGTTAATTGTGAATGTTGTAATCTTCGCATTTGTGAAATGTCTTATTGAAACTTGTATATTTTCTTAATAAATACATTGAAATTCTGTACTCGAGTTTGTTGCTATGGGTTCAAAAATTTAAATAGATAATTACAGTCATGAATAAAAACTATTGGGAATGAAAGATACAGGTCAGACAAGACAGTACAACTTGTTGTTATCTTATTTTATTCTTGGCAGTTTTAATATTAGGAGAGATTACATGGCTTCGGGCATTTTGATTCGAGAGTATTCGTTGATTGGTTGATTATTATTTGTTGTAAATAGATCAGTATTTTAGCTGTTTTAATGTTTTTTTTCTTCATCAGTACAAGTACGTTTGTACTACAACTTCCTTTATAGATGATGCGACCAACAAAAAAGAAGACTACGTAGTAAACATATGTGTTGATGCAAACGAGCATGATTGTTATTTCCTCGTGATTTATTGCTTCTGCAGGGGCCGCGTGGACGTGATCGTATTGTAGTTGAAATTACAGCTACCTGTACAATACTACTAATGCTGTGAGTTCGAACCCCGTTCATGGTGAGGTGTATTCGATCCACCATTATATGATAAATTTATAAGAGACCTGCGACAGGCCGGGTACTCCTGTCTCCTCCAACAATCAAACTGACCGCCAGAATATAACTGAAATGTTGGTGAAAGTAACGGGTAACGCCCCAAACCTCACATTGGAAACGAAAGACCTCTCTCTCTCTCTCTCTCTCTCTCTCTCTCTCTCTCTCTCTCTCTCTCTCTCTCTGATAGTCTAGTCTGTGGAAGACTTCCTATTAAAGTTTAATTATCTGGTATCATCCGTTCTACACGATTAAAGGGGTTACATCCATATGAATTCCACAACATTATATCTTTCTACTTACCAATATTCTGCCTCTCTGATAGTCTGAGTAAGATTTGTTCTCACTGGACGTTTGATTTTCCAGGGAACCATTTTTATTAGGAGTCACATTGTTGTTCTTTAGGATAGCATCGGTTGTCTCCGCTTATTTATATATTAAACTATATTTACAAAATTCCCTTATTATTTCTGATATTTTTATATATGTTTTAATATTGTTGGTCATTCTTGAGTAACATGCTTCACCATCCCATCTTTATCGCTCAGTGTGGGTACATGCACCTGCTATAGACCACAAACACCAAGTAATTTACCAGATACATTAGAACAAGATGTAGGAAACTATGGTCTGACCTACCAACCCCTCTCTCTCTCTGACCTACCAACCCCTCTCTCTCTCTGTCTCTGATAGTTTGTGCAACTCTTCCTATTTACGTGTGATTTCTGGTATCATCCGTTCTACCTACACGACTAAAGGGGTTTCATCCATATGAATTCCACAACATTATGTCTTTCTACTTACCAATATTCTCTCCCTCTCGGATAGTCTTAATAAGACTTGTTCCCACTGCCGTTCGATTTTTCGAGAGAACCATTTTTATTAGAAGTCACCTCTCTTCAATGGAAAGTTATTCTTTTGCATATCATCGGTTTTCTCTGCTTTATATGTATATGAAGCTATATATTCAAAATTCCCTTGTAATTTCTTGTATTTATATATATATTTTAATATTGTTGATCATTCTTGAGTAACTTGCTTCACCATCCCATCTATATCGCTCATGTACCTGATATAGACCACAGTCAATTTACCAGATACATTAAATCAAGCTGTGAGCAAATTAAGGTCTGCCGTTGAATAAATTATCCTAGGTTATTATTAGGAAAAAAATTATAATGGGGTAATCAGAAGCCGTAGATCAATGAAAGGGCAAAATCCAAACAATGCTCAATCTGCTAAACTTTACACAAATGACCAAAGATTGGGCAACAAGAACCATACCTAAAACGGTGGTGGACTCAGATGTCCCGAAAGCTTAAGCAGTTCCTGTTATATTAGTGACACCCGTCGTGTAAACACACGAACGTCATCTGATATGACCATTGTGTTGGGCGCCAGTTTGAAAACGAATAAAACATGAACCCCTACAATACAAATGTGGGTGGATAGGTGGAATCAAACATCGCAACACGGAACTAAGAGCGTGGAGACATACGACTGATCAACATGAAAATCACGAACCCCAAAAGCATCAGCTAACATGCTCATTGTACTAACAACATTGATTTTCATATTTATAAAACGTATACATTGTTTGAAAATTAGGTCATATTTAACGTATTTAAGTATATCAGATAATAAAAGAACTAACTAGTTTAACATCCAATTTTTAGGATATGAAACAAATTCTATTAAAATTCTAAAACTTATATTTGAGATACAATGTGTTTACTAAACAATCCAACTTACCTCTTATGTGTATGTTTTGTAGATCGTTGTTTGTCCTTTTGTACTTTTGTTTTCTTTTGGTCATTGTGTAATCGGTTTTTCTTCGAGATAAGGATTATCATTACCCCTTTGGTATCTTCAAACTCTTCTCATCAAACTGAACTTTTAAACTTAATCTATGCATATCACTTGAACATGATTCAGACCTGCCTGATTCGTGACTTGCGGGAATTAAACACAGAGGACTTGACACAAATTAGTTGGTCGTATTTTCACAGTGGTATGCTCCTTGTAGCTGACGCTAATGCACTACAATTTCTTAGGATTTGTCTTATATTTACCTAGGACAAAAACATAATTAAAAACAAGTAATCAGTGATATGTGATCAAGGCAAGCGTACGTTAATATGGAAAATTCCTATACAACAAAATATACGATGTTCTTTAAATCAGAAATTATGTAATGCAACACATATTGCTGCCATTGGGACATAGCCAAGTAATTAGTAATAAGGTACATGCACAATTATTTGCAGAAAGAATTCACAGGGCGTGTCGGTTGAAGTCGTATGTGTTTTTGGTCTTCAAGAGTGTAATTTGTATTTGTGTATTTCATCACATTCACCGACTGTCTTTACACGTACAAATATGGTGCCGTCGTGGTCGTGATCGTATGATCGTTTGATTTATGACTAGCTATGCATTCAGTGCCTATCACAAATAATATTTTGAGTTCGAATGCCCCTCAGGCGAGGTGTACACGAAACAACGTTGTCAGTGACTTGCGACACGTCGGTGGTTTTCTTCGGGTACTCCGGTTTTCTCCACCAATAAAAGTAACAGCCACGATATAGATAAAAGATGGTTGAATGTGGCGTTACACAACATACCCCTAACACTAACCCTCACCCCGCATAGATAGGGACCGCCTACTAGACTGATTAACAGATAAACTGTGAGGGGTATCATTTTACTGAAGTGGAAACCACTTGCATGACCGCATCATTTCACTAAGAGGGGAGGCTTGCGAACATAAAACTAGATTTACGTCATCAGTTTATATAGAAGTGACTTGACTACCAGGACAGTGAGTAGTCATGTAGATGTGTGTTAGGTGTATAGTAGTTTCCTCTGTTTCTACCATTTTTCTATTATATTTTATTAATGCTAAGAAAGTGTGGTATATTAGTACTTCATTGTATCATACTATATATAATGGATAATTGGCACATTTCCGACAAAATTCTAAAATTAAACATGTTTTGAAATTTTACATAGGAGTTGTTCTCCTTGTGAGTTAGAACCCCGTTCGGGTCGAGGTGTACTGGATACAGCATTAAGTTTGTCAGTGACTGGCGATCTGTTGATGCTTTTCTCCACCAATGAAACTGAGCGCCACGATATAACTGGAATATTGTTGACAGTGGCATTAAACACTATAAACCCATATAACCTTATATATATATATTATCCATAATATGTCAAAAATTATAGCAACTTCTCATTTTTTAAAAAGGTTCAAATATCTACAAGTTATAAGAAAATATACTCAAATTATTAGTTTTTTTACTGTGCTTATGCACTGAACGGGTATCATTTTACACGCTATGAGGGAAATAACGCATATAAAACAGATATAAAAACGCATGAATTTATAAACAAATCAGGAATGTGCAGCTAGTGGTGAATTGTATTTTGAGAAATTTAAATAACAAAAGTAGTTTAATTATATATCACTGTCCTTTTAAACAGACATTGAATATTTCATTTCAGTGCTAGACGTTTGTGTATACATAGATTTAAAATCTGGTGTCTAGTACATGTGGACTTACAAAACATTTACCTGTTTACTAACTGATAAAGAATAGACGCAATCTATATATTGGTTTGCATACCCCCCTTTTTTTCTCCCACAAAGAAGGTCAACAATTTCAACATGAACTAATGGGTACCTATACTGCACACGATTACTAACAAACAAGTTACTGTTCAGGTTCCGTAAAATATTCAGCGAAACCTCTTTCTAAATTATTAATATATCATGGGCCAAAACCGGGCTTCAGCATAACTGTGACATCAGCTACCTAAACGGTGGAATGAATCAGATGTGGAATCTAAAATGTTTGTAAATCTATTAGAGTATATACAATACCATTAAACATTTGATTTATCTACCCTTTCCAGAATTATTCCTCTCTCTAAGCTAAAAGACAGATTAAAAGAATGATTTCAAATCTTAAGTAAATGTTATTTTTTTTTAGTAAAAATAGTTTTGACAGATATCCTATTTGCTACAAAATGTATGTTTGGTTGATGTGGTTTTCAACAGACAGTTCACGTTCCTATGTGTATCATCTGTGTCCATTTTCCCGCAAACCTGTTCCTATATTCGTATGATTCAGGCATCATGCTGGGGCTTCTAAAATCCCGATCCTATAATTTCATAATCCACATATATAGAGGATGTTTTGTCACTTAATAATGCTAAATTTGTTGACTATGTGCATTGCATCTATATCATTGAACATTGAAATAAAGGATACCACAAATATAACTAGATCTACATCATATCTTCACCTACACATCGACAGTGAGAACAGGTTAATAACGAACTATAAAGATAAGAGAGATGATTTCAATGGCCCCTTGTGAACTTTCCTTTATATTTTCCGACATTACTGGAGTACTTGCTTATGTAGTGCATATAAATCTATCAGTTGATACTGATACGATATTTCAAATGTTGTTGTTTTTACCATGACTGCATTGATAGATGGATGCTGTAGCAAGGAAACTACTGAGCTAAGGATTTTTTATTATTAATTTGAAGTCATCACTTCCGAAGTTTTGCGGTTATCACTATGATTTGGTTAGCAGTTACATAATATCGTTCACAAATGAGCACGGATGTATTCCGGTTTTCGTTATCAAAATCTGGTCATGTCCGTATTTATGACTGATCATTCGGTTTGTAACAAGAGTAACATGACGGGCGTCACTAGTTGAGGAGGAATTATTTACTCTACTGGGTCACTTTCGTTCTCATCCAGTTTTTTTGGGGATTCGCATTGCTCAATCATTAGTATTTTTGTAGTGCTTTGCTAATCATTGTTTGCTATTTTCCGTTTTATTTTGACCATTTACTGTCCAGTTATATTCCTTTCAACAAATTACGGATAAACCATTACACGTTTACGGACTTTGTATTTTTTTGCACGAAACAAAAATCATGTATATAAATCACGGCTTTGTCTGTCGTGGTCATGATCGTATCTTAGATGGATACACAACTACCCGTGTAATAAGTGCGTATCACCATTAAAGTTTTGAATGTGAATGCCGTTGACGGAGAGATGTACTCGATACAACATTATGTATCGGTCGCTTTTTCTATGGGTGCTCCGGTTTCCTCCACCAATAAAACTGACAGCCACGATCTAACTGAAATATTGTTGAAAGTGGCGTTAAACACCCTAACCATAACCCCATACCCTGGAAATCCTGACCATTATTGGTTCATAGAACGATATTTCAATATTTGGGACAAATGATACTCAAAAGAACAACATGAATTTTTCTACATTTAATGCACACAAGACAACATTTACAATTCATTAAACTTGATACATTATGTCCCAGCTTGCTGAATGATTATAGACTATACTGCAATCAATGCACCGGAGGTTACTTAAGGAAGCAATGGTACGTTGTTGCCGCTAGAGTTTAAAAACCTAAAAACAAAACCCCTCGTTTATATATTCCACCAGTATGAAAAGTATACAATTCATATATTATTCAGTTATTCGGTTCTTATGTTTCAATAGTACTGTGTCCTATGCTTATCTTAACCTATAATATATTTACCTCTCTCTAAGATGATTCAGGCCTGCCTGATTCGTGACTAAGTTAAGGATTTGTCTTACATAACAATGTATATGTAGATACCCAACTTAGTGCACACGACGCGTCTATTAAATAACCTTCATCAGGTACATTCAGGAGATTGGAGCCAAATCATAACCAAGTCTATCGAAACAAGAAAATAAAAGGGCTTAATAAGCTTAACAAAAATCAGTTACTTCTACTTATTAAAGGGCAATATAAATATAATAAACAAATAGTCAGTGGTATGTGATCCAGACAAGAGCACGTTTATATGCACAAAGCCCATACACCAACATTTAAGATGTCCTTTGAATAGGAAATTATGCAATGCAAAATATATTGCTGCACAATTAATTGGAGTAGGGTTCTGAAGGAGTTTACGGAGCGTTTAGGCCGAGGTCCCATGTTTACTAAACTGAACTGTTGATCTTGAAGAGTGTAATAATAGCAATAATATCTATGTGTTTGTTTCATCACCGTCACTGACTGTCTTTACACGTCCACATGGGGACCGCCTACTAAACTGATTAACAGATAAACTGTGAGGGATATCATCGTATTCATATGGTAAAACATTTCGCATCATTTCAATAAGAGGGGAGGCTTGCGAACATAAAACTAGCAATTTCTATTGAAGTCACCAATCCAGGAAACGTGAGCTGTCATGATGTGTTTTAGGTGTATTAAATTTTCCTCTATTTGCACAAATTCTTGATTATATTTGAGTAATGTAACGATAGTGCGGTATTTTTGTTTATTCATTTTATCACATATATATAATGAATAAGTTGCATATTTTCCACATGATTCTAAAATAAACATACTTTGCATTTTTTTTATCGAAGCTGTTTCCATTTAATGCAGGCACAAGGTTCCCCTTTAATTTCTAGCAAAGTTCGACGAAAATAACATATATATTGTTTTCCTTCAATACTTGTGTAAAATTTATTAGCATAGCTAATATAATTTTCGTTCTGCCATAAACAATGCTCTGAATTTTTAAAGGTTCAAATAGTTCAAATATCTACCAGTTATATGAATATTATACTTAATTTATTTGTCTTTTCTGTTCCTTTGCATATTCACCCCGATCGGGGATATAGCGCATACGAAAAGGTATAAAAACGTATAAATTGTAAAACAAATCGTTAAAGGGAATGCAAGGGTTAAAAAAATATTTTAATATGAATATAAAAATATTCATAAATTCATGTAGATATTTTGTATAGATTTAATTGAACCATGCACGCTTGTCCTGTTATAAGCAATTATTTATTTAAAGCTTTTATCACTCAGCTGGAGGCAGATATATTGGTATTTAGTTTATCTCCCTTATCAGCAATTTCCCAGACTTCACAGCTGTTTGTGACGTAGGAGTGGCAATTCCGTTATACAGTTACATTGATAGTATTAGAAATTTATTTGTAATTATGTCATCATCGGATAGTGATTTTGAAATTGGAGAACATTCCTGTTTTGGTTACCAGTATGAACCAGGGTATACAGAAGAGGAATTAGCAGCAGTACAGCCACGAATGAATAATCAACAAACAATGAAGAAGATGAAGCAATTGATAAAAACTTGTGTTCCTGTGGACATTGTGCACTTCTCCCAAAACAAAAAGAGTGCTTATGTTGTAAGCAATTTCAACATTATGATGAACATTATATAACTGAAGACATTCCATGTATCAATCTGCATCCTGACTTTGATATAATTTGCTTAAGCAATACTGTATTGGAAGCAACTTATATAGTATTTATGAGATATAAAAAGTAAGGAGTAAGAGCACCAGATTCATTATCTCCAAGATATATATTAAAACTTTTTGACAAGAATATTAAATATTCATATTCATATAAATAGTTGAGGAATATTATTTTTTCTTCTTTATTTAATTATGATAATTATTTAATATAAGTAACAATTAATATTATTATACCGGTACTTATGATTTTACGTAAATTAAACAACAATTAATAGATCAGCCTTTCCTGTAAAAGTAATCACTTTTTACATGATCAGGATTATAAAAGTAAAGAGATTCTTCCAAAATGATATAATACGGGGCCGTAGCTATAGTATCATGGCAAAGATGTTTATTTTGTCATATTCCGATGCTGTTTCTTTCCGTGATATAAGGGGTCACTTAGGGTCAATTACTTCAATCGTAACTTTTTTATATATGCGCTTGTCGTAGAAGGCGACAATAGCAGGGTCACCCGTCGGAATCCCGGGGAATAAAAATAGGACCAATTTGTCGTCGGAAGAGACAGAAAAACAAGTTCCCATGTTATAAGTCGCTGCCCAAGTTGACCCATCCCAGAGTCCCCTCTTTCTGATTTTTTGTTTACAAACTTTTCTCATCCTGAATATGACTGAAATATTGCTTGCTGGACCTTAAGCAATCAATCAATTCGCACACATTATTGTATCCAGCTCTATTGATGTGTCGACATTGCTTTTTAGCATAAATATTCCATGATAAAGGGCGGGGGACACTGGTACGCTCTTCTTTTTGTCTTTTCCATTTTTTTTGTATTTCTTTTTTTTTTGTATTCATTTATTTCATCTTTCTTTTCAATAGTGACTTTTCTTGGCTGGACTCGGCTACACGCTACTTGAATAAAGCCTGAAGTAGTCGCTACTAAAAAATATACGGGATACTTACACTACCGGTTCATCACGACTGGATCTATGTTTTCATGGAGTCCGTGTTGTTCATATATGTGTCTTTTTTGAGTTTTTGTGTGGCCCTGCCAATTGTTTGTCCGTCTATGATATCGTGTTTCCGATGTTCTGGACCTTTATTTGGTGAGTAAACGGTTCGGTTTCTGGCCCCATATTACACATGTTATAGTGTTAACTTTCAAAGAAATAAAGCATTTGTCGGACTATCAGACTGTCGGACTATCAGATCGTCGGACCGTCGGACTATCGGACTGTCGCATTATAGGTCGGACCCCATATAATACAGTGCAAATTTTACACAGATAAAATTGTAATTATAGCATGATAACAACAACTTTATGACTAACAGATGTTTCAGTCCGCTTCATTAACATTTGTTTATACATATATACTAAAGGAAATTAATTTTAAAACACATTGACATACACATGTACCCTGCAAAATATATAAAAAAGATGAAAAAAACTAAAGTAACAATTTTTACCTCCTTTGTAAACACATGTGGTAGACATGAACGTGAATTAATCAGCTGCTGAAGAGGAATTGCCTCTGCTACGTCATTAACTTCCGGAATTTATGATAATGAATTTCCCCAATGTGCAAGAATT
Source organism: Bathymodiolus septemdierum (assembly GCA_963383655.1). Lineage (NCBI taxonomy): Eukaryota > Metazoa > Mollusca > Bivalvia > Mytilida > Modiolidae > Bathymodiolus > Bathymodiolus septemdierum. The sequence continues at coordinate 53,154,071 of OY726523.1, forward strand.
TGATAAGAAAAACAGCTGTATAATCTATATCTTATGTATATTGGATTAGATAAGATCGTATATAGCTTTCTTAATACAAGTTCTGTAATATATGAAATTAATTTTTAACCCTTGCATTCCCTTTAATCTACAAATGGTATATTGTATCATAAAGAATTTAAATGAAAACAAAGTTTAATTATATATTACCGTCCTTTTAAAGGCATACAGTCGCTCAGATTTTTTGTTTTTTTTGTTTATATTAAAAGTTGCCAATATTGGATGTTTTATACTAATGAAATGTTCTGAACAAGAAGCCAGGTTTAAAAAATATGCTATAGTTTCGTAATTAGTGAAAAGAATTCGAATGTCTATTGGTAAAATCGCCATTAACACACCTAATTATAAATCGGTTGATTTTCCGAAGTTTGCCGGACACTGATAACTGCTATAAATAACCAGGAAGCATGCTTCTCATGTAAATTCGTTATAATTAATATAATTTAAGAAATATATATATATGAAATTGGATCCCGGGGTAATCAGATAATATTATATAATGGTAGTTAGTAAGAATGACACTTAAAATCTGAAATACGTGATGTAATCAATAAAAACAAACCCAAATTCTGCAAAGGGGCCTGATAATGGGAAAATTGTAAACAAATTGTATTGCATAGCATTGACAACACTTGAGTTTGATTATATTTTTTTCTAGAAAAAAAACCAGTCATGAAGTTCATTATTTTAGTCTCTAATTTAAAAGAGATGTCACTTAGCGTTTCCTCCTGAAAAAAACCCAAGAATAATATAAAAAACGACGATGCAATTCTACTGTCAAAATACGATTCGGCCGTAAAATGATACTAAATTATGCTTACCGTATACGTGTTGAAAAATGGAGTAGGTCGATATAACACTTTTTAAATTTTTTTTACACGAAGCTTGCTAAATCCTCATATTTGTGTCGTTTTCATCAATATTTTTGTTTGTGTCGTACATGTGCTTTTCCTTCCGCAAGTAATTTCGCACATGCGCAAACGCTTTACCGAATAGGTTCACTTTGTAGGTCACGGAATATATGAATAATACAATAATGATATGCGGGTATACAATGAATGTTTTACTGGAAGCAAGAAAATCAAACAGCGACGTGTTTCCTTCGTTCTAGGTTATGATATGATATAATGAAAAATTTCAACTGCAATTAGTATAAAACATCGAATATTGGCAACTTTTAATATAATATAAAAAAAAATCAATTTGAGCTACTGTATGTCTTTAAGCTAACAATACAATTACGTTTTGGTAAAATAGATTAGTGACCCCGTGGTTAGAACCTATGAAAGTACACATTATTTACTGTATTTTAACTGATAATGAATACCCATTCGCTAACAACTATCATCGATCAAAATCGGGCTTCAGAGATACGGTGACAACAACTACCCCAACGAAGATGTGAATCAGATGTAGATTCTAAAAATTCCATTGATCTGTTAGACTATATGCTGCCATGGTCCCTCTTCCAGCAGAATAGCATTAAACATTGATTTCTCTAACCTTTTCACAACAATTCCTCTCCCTAAGCTAAAAGACAGATTGAGCAAATTATTTCAAATCTTAAGGAAAAATATATTTAAAAACAGTTTTGAATCACATCCTGTTTGGTGGGTGTGGTTTTCAAAAGACAGTTGACATTCCAATGAGTAACAACTACGTCCCTTTTCCCGCAGACCTGTTCCTTTAATTGTGTGAATCAGACATTATGCTGGGGCTTCTAGAATCCCCATGATTTGGTCATCAATTACAGAATATCTTTCACAAATGAGCACGGATGTGTTACGTTTGTAGTAATCAAAATCCGGTCCTTTCTTCAATCAAGACAGATCAATGGATTTGCTACTACAGTAGCACGACGGGTGCCACTAGTGTAGGTGGAAACTATTAACCGTTCTTGGTAATTTTTGTTCACATCCAGATTTTGTGGGATTCGTATTTTTCATTCTTTAGTTTTTCTGTAGTGTTTTACAGATCATTGTATATTATTTGTCGTTTTTCTTCTGGCCATTGTACCAACTGTCCAGTTACTTTCCCTTCAACAAATTACAGATAAACCATTAAACTTTTAGAGGCTGTGTTTTCCTTGCCCATATATTTTTCAACCTTTCCGGTTGCTTTTTAAAAGTTAAATGGTTGTTGTCCATCCAGATATTCATAACTCAGAATGGATTTCAATTATTACTGACTGGTGAGGATACCAAGATTAGCATATTTTATCCGGACGTAGTCATCATGAATAAGGGCCGTCGAGGTCGTGAAGGAATCATACATGGATTTAAAACTACATGTGGAATGCAGTGCCTATCACCCATATAGTTGTGAATTCGAATCCCGCTCATGACGTGATATACTTGAAACAACATTTAGTGGTAAAGTTTATCAGTGACTTGCAGGTTGATGATACTTCGGTTTACTCCTCCAATAAAACTGACCGCAAAGATATAACTTAAATATTGATGAAACTGGCGTTAAATAACCTAACCAATACCCCCATAACCTGTAAATCGTAGCCATTATAGATTCATGGAACGACAGTATTTGTGACAAGAGATACTCGAAAGAACAACATGAAATTTTCTACATTTAATACACAGAAAGCATCACATCATTTACTATAGTGATAAATACAATAAACCCAATACATTATGTCCCAGCCTGCTCAATGGTTATATATTATACTGCAATCAATACGTAGGTGCTACCGCTAGAGTTTGAAAAATTGCAACAACGATAAACATTTCTCATTTATATATATGAAAAGTAAGCCCATGCATACATTATTCAGGGCCCGGGCGGCTCAATGAGTTAGGTAGTTGGATTACCTAAATACTCAGACAAACCTTTCACCAATACGGCGTGGGTTCGCGCCCGGCCTTGTACATTACAAAAAGGGTGCACTCGACTCGCAGCCGAAAGCTATGAAGCTTACCAGTTGCTTGCCCATGGTCGATGGTGCTCTCCGGGTACTCCGGCTTCTTCCATCACAACTGGTCGCCATGATATACATAAAATATTGCTGAAAGTGACGTTAGACACAATAAATCAAATCAAATATTAATATTATATTATTCAGTTAATGGTGATAAATTCAAATATTATATGTTAAATTATAGCACAATCCGGTTTCCCTAGCTGCAACAATGTAGCTCCTGTGACAAACTTGTGTCTCGGCAGAGCTACAACGCGGTCCCATTCGTCACAATGGAGCAAAAAAAAAGTTGCAGTTGAAACATAAAAACTCACTATTTACGCTTCAAACATTTCATTATAACAATTACTGATGATCCCAGTCCTTGATAAATCGGTTTGGCTGAGAAATGTATGCTTTTCAAAGTTAGCAACAACCTTGTTCAAATTTATCGATCGTTTTCCATAACCGGAAACTACGGAAGGCGGAGCTTTTCTAAATATGGTATTTCTTATTACAAGCTGATGTAAACATTCCAATCGTAACTACTCGGCCATTCTCGCTACCCTGTTATTTTCAAAGAGGAGATTTTTATTTTGTGGGAATGACATTCTAAAATACTGGTAGGTGATAAAAACTTGTTATAATAATGGACAAAAGGAAAGGTTATGTCTTATTATTGATAAATGCAAGCGTCAGAAGTTCTGTAAGCGAGCGCAAAAAATCTCGGCGGCTGCTCCATGACGTGTAATGGCATCCCGTTATAACCCTTGCGAGTAAGCGAGCATTTAGGGTTTTATTATTAGAACTAGGTTTCCCCCGCCAATAAAACTGACGCCAGGGCCAGGATAAAGCTGAAGCATCGTTGAAAGTGGCGTGAACCATCGTCTCTCTCTCTCTCTCTCTCTCTCTCTCTCTCTCTCGATCTCGATCTCGATCTCGATCGACCGATCGACCGATCGATCGAGAACGATAATCCTGGCAAAAATTTTCATATATACATAATATCCATTGCTTAATTAATATTTTTATAGTTAGCACAATGTATTTGGATATAATAAAGTGAAAAAAATAAAGTAAAAAACAAAAACAAAAACAAGCAAAAAACAAAAACAAAAGAAACATAAACAATAACAATAACAAACAAAACAAAGCATAAATAGAAAAACAAAGCAAAGAAAAAACAAACAAGAAGGAAACAAAACAAAACAAAACAACGGAAAAAACCCCGAAAAAAACCACAAACAAGACAAAGCAAAACACAATAAAATAAAAATTAAATTAAAGAATTAAATCAACAAAAAAATAGAAAAAAAAATACAAACAAACAATCACAGACACACAAACAAAAACAAATTGCCGTGCTCTAATTATCATCATCATAACGACAATTCGCGCCTACAGGTTATCACATATACATGTATATATTCTTTATTTAAAACTAGTGTTGTTATTGTTAACACAATATACTTGGATATAATAATAATAAAGCAAGCAAACAAAATCAAACCAAGCAAACTAACTAAAACCTGTGAACGACATAATTGACGAAAATGGGAGGGTATAGCAAGATTATTTGATAGAACAATTTTGTCGACTGAAAAAGGCAGTTCCTACCACAGAGTGGTATGTGCTATTATCAGCAGAAAAATCTCTGAAAAGTACTATTTATATCAACAAAGAAAATATTATTTCTGCTGGGAGGATGATTAATATTGCAAAATTAGTTAACAAAGATTTTTACAATATTATAAAAAACAGGGTTTTCCTCAAACTTATATGAATACATTTTTGGACAAATTACTTGGTAATCCAGGACTTTCAAAATAAAACAGATTTATTTTCAAAATTATGCTAGAATACAAATTGAAAATGTTTATTAGATGGAAGCTTTTACAATTTATTATTCCAACCAAATCACATCTGTTGAAATGGAAAATATTCAACTGACAGTTTATATTTGTAAAGAAGGAAAAATTATGATCACTTTTTTTATATCATGTACATATTTAGGCATGTTTTCGAATACAATTAATGAAATGTTAAAAAAATCACATTTAAAAACAATATCAGACTTGAACATTTAGTATTTAGATACGCAATTTTTGACAAAGAATACTTTCACCAAATAATTTTTTTTTAGCTATATTGGCATTTACAATTTACAAGTCCTAATGCGTATCGGAATAAAAAACAAAGCCAATTGATGTTTATTTGGTTTTTAAAAATGAATTTCATAGAAAAATGAAGGAAAATAAAATACTAGGAATGAATTCATTCTTCAAGATAACATTGTATGTAATAGAATATACTGGAATTATATAGAATAGTATTATATGTAATTATAGTTTGGAATATTTCAAAACATAATTTTAAAGGCAAAATTAAAAGGCTGTCATAATTAAATTTTGTGTTCATATTAAAAGTTGCCAATATTCGATGTTTTATACTAATAAAATGTTCTGAGCAAGAAACCAGATTTAAAAAATATGCTATAATGTCGTAATTAGTGAAAAGAATTCGAATGTCTGTTGGTAAAATCGCCATTAACACAACCTAATTATAAGTCGGCTGCTTTTTCGAAGTTTGCCGAATACTGATAACTGCTATGAATAACCAGGAAGCATGTTGCATGTAAATTCGCTAGAATTAATATAATTTAAGAAATATATATATATGAAATTGGATCCCGGAGTAATCAGTTAATATTATATAATGGTATTTAGTAAGAATGACACTTAAAATCGGAAATATGTGATGAAATCAATAACAACAAACCCAAATTCTACAAAGGGGCCCGATAAAGGAAACATTTTAAGCAATTTGTATTGCATATTATTGACAACACTTGAGTTGACTTGATCATAATTTTTTTTTAGAAAAAAACAGACATGAAGTTCATTATTTTAGTCTCTAATTTAAAAGAGATATCACCTAGCTGTTTCTCCTGAAACAAAAAGAATATATAGAAAACTACGATGCAATTCTACTGTCAAAATACGATTCAGCCGAAAAAAGATACTAAAATATGCTTACAAATGTACGTGTTGAAAACTGGAGTAGACCGGTATAACATCTTTTTTTAATTTTTACACAAAGCTTGCTTAATCCTCCTTTTTGTGTTGTTTTCGTATAGAATCCGTCAATGTTTTCGTTTTTCCACGATTCGATTTGTGCCATGTGTTTTCTTCATCAACAAAGAATTTCGCACATGCGCAAACGCTTCCCCGAATGAGTTCACTGTCAGGTCGTATGGATATTGCGCGGGTAAACATTGGATTCTTTACTGGATTCAAGAAAATAAAACAGCGACGTATTTCCTTCGTTCTAGGCTATTTACGTATGATATTATGAAAAATTTCAACTGCAATTAGTATAAAACATCGAATATTGGCAACTTTTAATATAAAAAAAAAAAAATTCTGACAGCCTGTATGCCTTTAAAGGGATACTTCAGAGGAAATTGGACTCTGAAGTAAAAATGCAACAAGATATATATAGAATAAAATCTGTGCTATTGATGTTAAAAAAAACAAAAACAAAAATAAAAAAGATCAAACGAAACAAAACATAGCCCCCTCACCCCCAAATTTTTTTTCACACAAATTACCACACAGCCGGAACACTTTCAAATTCTAATAGATAAAATGTAGAAACAGAGTCAAAGTCAACACATATACATGGCCGCTTAGTGTACGTGTTTGGTCCTGGAACTTCAATAAAAGTGGCGGGTTCAGCTAGTTATAGAGTACCATCATTCTTAGCTAAAAGAGTATATACTTTATATCCACCTTAGAATCGGGGAGTTTTAATATAATGTCGGTCATACTAATTGACAGTGTTTAATCTTTATAATATAATCATGACCAAATAAAATGCGTACTGATTGCCTTATATATTTGAAGTGGTCGTCGTGTTCGTGATCTTGTGGAAGTTGGATTCACAATTACCAGTACAATCAGTGCCAATGACCACTAAAGTTGCGAGTTCTAATCGCGCTCATTGCTATGTGCACTTGATGCAACTTTATTTGAAAAAAGTTAGTCAACACCTTGAGTCAGATCGTTGGTTTTCATAAACAAAATCTGATCACCACGATATATATGATATATTGTTGAAAGTGGTGTTATGTACTATAAACCTAACCGTCATGTCATTGTGTTACAAACAAACACGAATATAATGTATATCGGTTGTTAGGAGTTATCGTTCTTTATCAGGTACAAATCACGGATGGATTGAATGAATAATCTATCTTCAATATTCACAATTATAAATGGCAACCCGTTTTCCACCTTCATTTGACACAACTACTTTCTTAAAATCTCTACTGAAACAAAGTGTGATTGGATTACTAATACTATCTTCCTCCTTCTTCATGATTATATCACTATATCCATCAGGTGACAGACGTAAAATGTTATTCGAGGACCGTCCTACTACGTAAACATTTCCTTGTTTGTCAGTATCAATACCATCTGCCCCTTTGAGGTCTGGGGAACTAAGCGTAAACACGGTTGATTCATCTTTATTTATACAGTACACATGTTTTTTATAATCTGTAAAATATATATTGATGTCTCTGTGATGGATGTAGTATACCTTACGAATACCACTAATACTACTAATACTACTAATGTGTTGACCGTGTAAATCTAAAATCAGTATACTACCATCACCATTACTATCAGAACCACCTACATAAACGTTGTCGTCTACCCACGTAACTCCTCTACAATCAGTTATATTTTTGACGTCTATCTTTGTTTGTGCAATAAAGTTATCTACGAACTGAACGCCATTGGCTCGCAGGGCGACAACAATTCTTCTAGATTTGTTGTGGTAAGAAATATCCCATGCAGTTCCTCCTAATTTGCATACGTTGACAAATTTCCCATCCTTACTGTACATTAGAAGAAATGAGTGATCTGCCAGTATCAGGTTATCATCCTTATCAACAACCATACCAGTTACGCAATCAAATGCTCCATCTATTATGTAACCAAACTTGAACGATTTAGGAGGTTTAGATTGGACAGATATTTCTTGAGCTTCCATGTGTTTAAAAGGTTTAAATCTAATTGTACAGGGTTCTTTCTTTAATCTTATGGTGCCTAAATATTTTGTCTCAGAAAACAACTTTTCTGGTAGATCGTAGACTAAGCTGACGTCTGAGAGGTTAGCTACAATCTCCTCTAAATGCTTGTCTTCTTTACTAAGTATTGGTAGTAATCGGTGGAGAAGAAGAAACACGTGCTGATTGGAGCCATTCTTGGTAAAAAAGTCAAGTTGTTGTAAATGTTTCTCGATCAATGAAACTGACTTTTCTAACTCGGATTCTTCTCTTTCTATTTGACAAATAGAATCCTGACTGACTGATTGCATCTCCGACAGGGCCGAATGTTCTAGTTCATCAAGATTCTTTATAATGGACGCTTTAAATGCTGATATCTGTCTGATGATGGTCTTTTCTTTTATTTTCACCCTGTCTCTGTTATCCCGCCTATTTTGCACAGCAGTTTTCAAAGTTAAGTGAACCTGCTTCATGCCCTCAGAGATATCATGGAAAAGCGGAGATGTTTTTGCGTTATTAGATGCCATTTCAAGTGGCATGACTTTATCACATGAGCGGTGCTCTTCTGACATGCAGTTTCGACAGCAAATTACATGATGTTGATTACAGAAAAAGTCCATAATAAAGTCAGGATGTCTAAGACATTTTACCTGTGTCGTCAGTACTTCATCATGTACGGTTGATATGGCTTCAATGTCGATGATATGATGGGACATGCATATTCTATTACCTTTGTGTGCTTTAACACAATTTATGCAAAGAGCATCTTCACAATCTACACACCACTTGGTAGCAGGTAGGTTTTCGTCGCTTCTGGAACATGGATCACAGCTAGTATTAGACGACATACCTAAAGAATAAAAAAAATCACATGTCAATGGCAAACTGAGTTGGAAGTAAAGAAAATGTCATAAGGTAGTCTTTCTGGTGTACAAAAATGACCTATGACAGTAGTTCTGAGATACAGATAATGACCTATGGTAGTAATTCTGGGATGGAGATAATGACCTATGTTAGTAATTTTGAGATACATATAGTGATCTATGACAGTAATTCTGAGTTACAGAGAATGACCAATGACAGTAAATCTGGCATGCAAATAATGACCTACGACAGTAATTCTGACATAAAGATAATGACCAAAGAGAGTAATTCTGAGCTACAGATAATGACCTATGACAGTAATTCTAGGATGCAGAATGACATGTGACAGTAAATATGGCATGCAAATAATGACATATGACAGTAACTCTGAGAAACAGATAATGACCTTAGACAGTAATTCTAAGATACAGATAATGAACTATGACAGTAATTCTGAGATACAGATAATGACATATGATAGTAATTCTGAGATACAGATAATGACATATGACAGTAATACTGAGAAACAGATAATGACCTATGGCAGTAACTCTGAGATACAGATAATGACCTATGGTAGTAACTATGGGATACAGATAATGACATGTGGTAGTAATTCTGAGATATAGATAATGACGTATGGTAGTTATTCTGGGATACAGATAATGACCTATGGAAGTAATTATGTGATACAGATAATGACATATGGTAGTATATCTGTGATGCAGATAATGACTTCTGGTAGTAATTCTGGGATACAGATAAAGGCCTATGTCAGTAATTCTGAGATACAGATAATGTTCTATGGTAGCAATTCTGAGAAACAGATAATGACGTATGACAGTAATTCTGAGATACAGATAATGGCCTATGGTAGTAATAATTCTGAGATACAGATAATGACAGATGGTAGTAATTCTGAGAAACAAATAATGACCTATGACAGTAATTATGTGATACAGATAATGACATATGGCAGTAAATTCTGAGATATAGATAATGACCTGTGGTAGTAATTCTGAGATATAGGTAATGACATATGGTAGTTATTCTGAGATACATAGAAATACCTATGGTAGTAATTCTGTGATACAGATAATGATATATTGTAGTACTTCTGTGATACAGATAATGATATATGGTAGTACTTCTGTGATACAGATAATGATATATGGTAGTACTTCTGTGATACAGATAATGATATATGGTAGTACTTCTGTGATACAGATAATGACCTATGGCTGTAATTCTGTGATACAGATGATGACCTCTGGTAGTAATTCTGAGATACAGATAAAGGCCTATGCCAGTAATTCTGAGATACATGTAATGTTCTATGGTAGCAATTCTGAGAAACAGAACATGACGTATGACAGTAATTCTGAGATACAGATAATGACCGATAGTAGTAATTCTGAAAAACAGATAATGACGTATGACAGTAATTCTGAGATACAGATAATGGCCTATGGCAGTAGTAATTCTGAGAAACAGATACTGACATATGGTAGTAATTCTGAGAAACAGATACTGACGTATGACAGTAATTCTGAGAAACAGATACTGACCTATGACAGTAATTCTGAGATACAGATAATGACATATGGTAGTAATTCTGAGAAACAGATAATGACTCATAGCAGTAATTCTGAGCTACAGATAATGACCTATGACAATAATTCTGCGATACAGATATCGACCTATTGTAGTAATTTTGAGATGAATATAATAACCCATGACAATAATTCTGAGATACAGATACTGACCTATGGTGACAATACTGAAATACAAATAATGACCTATGACAGTTATTATGAGAAACAGATACTGACCTATGCTAGTAATTGTGAGATATAGATAATTATTTATAATAGCAATTCTGAAATATAGATAATGACCTGTGGTAATAATTCTGTGATAATGAGCAATTCAGGGTATTTTTAATTGACGCTAAAATTGATACTGCATTTGACAATTTACAACTGTACTCTAAGTTATACTGTCTCACAAAGTAATTGGTACTGTTTGTTTTAGAATTTACACTGTACTTGACACTGAACTTGATATTGTACTTGACACTGAAATTGACTCTGACATTGATACCGTAATTGATACCTTAGTTGATACTGAAATTGATACCTTAGGTGATACCTTAGGTGATACTGAAATGGATACAGTAATTGATACTGTAATTGATGCTCTAATAAATAGTGTAATACATACTTTATTTAGCACTGAAATTGATACTGTAGTTGACACTGAAATGTATACTGTAATTATTGACACTGTATTTGATAATTAGGATTTAGACTGTACTCGAAAAGGTACAACTGTACTGTAATTGATACCATTTTTCCTAATTTACACGGAAATCAAAACTATATTTTTTGTAATAGATTTTACTACTATATTGAATGCGGTCTTCATTAAATTTTTGCTGGAATTGAAACTGTCTTCGAAAATGTTCAATTTGGCTCAGAAAAAATAAAATTTAGCCTCTTTGATCAGCTTAGAAAATTAACTTACCTATTTCATGTATTAACTACGTGTATATTGGATAAACTTTCTATGCTTAGCTCTGATATAGTGCACATTAACTTTAAAATAAAATGTGTACTCTGTGATTTAGTCAATACACTATCTCTGATAAATATTAAATGTTAACTTTTAACAGTGTTATCTCGTACAATCTACATATTAGTAAACTGTGTGAATGAAACCATTAACGCCTTTCAAAATACTTACACGCTGGTAAGCAATTTAGAACAGACTTGGGTTCAATAATTTACAGCTGAACTTGATACTGTATTTAACAATTTAGAACCGACCTGGTTTAAGAAAGTTAAACTGATCTTGATAGTGTGTTGTCTGTTCTTCTTCGATAAGCGGATTATGATTACCCCTTTGGTATCTTCAAACTCTTCTCAAACAATCCAGAACCAATCTGGTTATACGACTTTACAACTGAATGTGATAATCTATTAAAAAATCTAGAACCGACATGTTAGAATTTACAACTCAACTTGACACTGTGTAAAACAAATTAGAACCAACCTGGTTACACGAATTTGCACTCTACTTTATCAGATGTCAGTGTAGTTATTTATTGAAACTTAGACACTAGTGCATTTTAAAAGTACAATTCCAACATGATTGCTTAATCATGTTTTTTAAATAATATTTTATTGACCATTTCAAATGTTGACTCCACCTTACTGAATATAGAACTTTTAGAACAATTAGCAACAAACGAATATAATAAGAAACATCTATTTATATTACATAAAGAGGGTCTATGTGCTTTGTTGTCCATTCAATTGTGATTCCAGTTTATATGTTATCACTATCACTATCACGCATCACGTTTCTGGTAGAACATATTTTTGGGTAATATTTTTGCCCTATTTTAACCCCTGGAGTATCATTTTTTAAATTTTATTTTAGCATGATATTTCATTATTCATGTAGCTATTCATTCCAGACGTCCATGAAGACATGGTTAGATAACCCTAGTGTAGTAATTAAATATTATTTTGTCTACGGTTTGATAGTATGTTTTTAATCTCTTTTATTATTTATTTATGTTTTGGGTCTGTTGTATTTCGTCCACGGTATTTTTACTTATTGTTTGTTTGTTTGTTTTTTCATGGCAATGTAATTTTGCAATCTTCACGTATATCAACTATATATCATGTTTTGTTTTATTTCGTACAAAATAATTCTCTTAGGGTACCTTGTATCAGATTGAACGTTTTTGTAGGGCGTGTACCTATCGGGAAGTAAAACAGTACAGGATTTACCGATCTGACTCACGATTTAAAACAAGTCGATTAACAATGAATAATCGATAAACAAGTAAATAAATACACCCACAGTAACAACAAAGTCTCTTTACTGACTAAATCATTGTATTAAATAACGATATCTTACCTTCTAAAAACGTTTTAGTGTATCATGTGTTCTGTTTTTACCTTGATCACAAAAATGCATGACGTTTTTCACATAGTTACAACACTGTTGTGAATGATATATTTTTGATATTTGTTTATTATGGTCTACATTAATCTGGTCTTCCGTGAATGTTGAAATAGTCGTATTTGTGAAATGTCTTATTAATGCTGTTACATTTTCTTAATAAATACATTGAAATTATACAGTAACCAAGTTTGTTGCTATGGGTTCTAAAATGTAAATAAATAATTTTAGTCATATTTATTTGATCAAACTTTCATCATTCAATGTATTGTAGCAAAGTACATGTGTTTGAAGTCTATGTGTAAACCAAATTTAAAAAAGTTTGATTGTAAAATGCTATGATTTTGCTTAATATGAAACAGGCAATCTGTTTGAAGGACAAAGTCCTAAAATTCAATAACACGATGATCCGTACACGTTATTATCATTTATTTTGAATGAATTTTGTAGCCGATTTGCTATGGCTGTTCCGCTCATTTTACCTACGCCTCTCTTCCGTCGAGAGTTTCGTAGAAAGAGATTTTTTTATTATAATTTTATTTCAAGTTTATTTCGATTTTGCATAGAGTAAATAATTAAAGAATTGGGAATTTTTCATTGAAATATATTTCTTTTGCGTTTCTAAATATCAATTGATCTATATTTTTAAACTTCCGGTGAACAGATATTTGACTATCAATATAGAAAGGAGGAAAAATCTGACAGCCTACCGTTAAAAGGACTTCGTCCTTTATTAATGGTGTAAATAAAAACCAATGGGAATAAAAGATACAGGTACAGGCAAGACAGTTCAGCTTATTTTTTTATCTTATTCTATTTTTGGCAGTTTTAACATTAGGAAAGATTACATGGCTTAGGGGTATTTTGATTCGAGAGTATTCGTTGATTGGTTAATTATTATTTAATGTAAGTAGGTCAGTATTTCAGCTGTTTTAATGTTAATTTCGTTTTTTTCATCCGTACAACTATTTTCATACTACAACTTCCTTTTTAGATCATGTGACCCACAAAATGGATGACTACGTAGTGAAAATATATGTTCATACAAACGAGCGTGACATTTCTTTCCTCGTGATTGTATTGCTTCAAGTAAAATATGAAATGGTAGATGTTAAAACAAGTAATCATTGGTATGCAATCCCTGCAGGCGTAAATTGATCGACACATATCACATACAACAGCATCGAGAGTGCATTTTGAATAAGAAATGATTTAAAGCAAAACATGTTGCTGCCCTTTTAGACGCAACCCAGCAATTAGTAATAAGGTACATAAAAACATACACTAACAATTAATTGCATCGGGGATCTGGAGGTGTTTACGTAGCGTTTCGGTCGAGTTCGAATGTTGACTAAGCTGAACTTTTGATCTTGAAGAGTGTAATTTGTATTTATTAATTTCCTCACCTTCACTGACTGTCTTTACACGTACATGTATGGGGCTTTCGTGATCGTCACCGTTGGATTTATAACTACCTATGCAATTAGTGTCTATCTCCACTATTCCCACATTACTACTGAAATATTGTTTAAAGTTGCATTCAACACCACAACCCTAACCCTAGCCCATGCCCCTTACAGACACTGATCAACTACTAGACTGATTGGCAGATAAACTGTGAGTGGCAACATTTTACTGACGTGGAAAACACTTGGATGACCGCATAATTTCGCCAGGGATATACCCCATATGAAACGGATATAAAAACGTATAGACTTATAAACATATCAGGACTGTACAACAAATGGTTTATTATATCTCGAGAAATTTAAATGTATAGTTTAATTAGATAATATCATCCCTTTCAACCTATGGGTGAATTAATTTACATTCAATCAATAACAAAAAAGTTATTTTTCAGCTGCCGTAAAATGTTCAGCGAAGCCTCGTTCTAAATTATTAATATATTTTCTATCAATCGGTCAAAACCTGGTTTCAGAGGTACTGTGGAACCTGATATCCAAACGGTGGTGTGATTCAACTGTGGATTGGATTCTAAAAATTATAGAGATATGTTAGAGTATATAGAATAGCATTACACATTTGATTTATCTACCCTTTTCACAATTATTCCCCTCTCTAAGCTAAAAAACAGATAAGAAAATAAGTGCTAAAAAGTTTTGAATCACATCTTATTTGCTATATATGGTGGATGTTGTTTTCAACAGACAGTTGACATTCCTATGTATACTACCTATGTCCCTTTTTCCGCAGACCTGCTCCTATATTCGTATGAATTAGGCATCATTCTGGGGCTTCTAAAATCCCGGTGCTATAATTTCGCACTTCGCATATATAGAGGATGTTTTTTCACTGAATAATTCTAAATTTGATGACTATGTGCATTGCATCTATATCATTGAACATTGAAATAAAGGATACCACAAATATAACTAGATCTACATCATACATTCACTATGCACATCGACAGTGAGAACCGGTTAATAACGAACTTTAAAGATAAGAGTAATGATTTCATTGGTCCCTTGTGAATTTTCCTTTATATTTTCCGACATTACTGGAGTACTTGCTTATGTACTGCATATACATCTATCAGTTGATACTGATACGATATTTCAAATTTTGTTGTTTTTACCATGACTGCATTGATAGGTGGATACTGCTAGCAAGGAAGCTACTGAGCTAAGGATTTTTTATTATTAATTTAAAGTCATCACTTCCGACGTTTTACGGTTATCACTATGATTTGGTTAGCAGTTACATAATGTCGTTCACAAATGAACACGGATGTATTCCGTTTTTCGCTATCAAAATCCGGCCATGTCCGTCTTTATGACTGATCATTCGGTTTGTTACAAGAGTAACATGACGGGCGTCACTAGTTGAGGAGGAATTATTTACTCTACTGGATCACTTTCGTTCTCATCCAGTTTTTTTGGGGATTCGCATTGCTCAATCTTTAGTTTTTTTGTAGTGCTTTGCTAATCATTGTTTGTTATTTGTCCGTTTTATTTTGGCCATTTACTGTCCAGTAACATTCCTTTCAACAAGTTACGGATAAACCATTACACTTTTACAGACTTTGTAATTTTTTGCCCGAAACAAAAATCATGTATATAAATCACGGCTTTGTCTGTCGTGGTCATGATCGTATTTTAGTTGGATACACAACTACCTGTGTAATCAGTGCGTATCACCATTAAAGTTTTGAGTGTGAATGCCGTTGACGGAGAGTTGTATTCGATACAACATTATGTATCGGTCGTTTTTTCTGCGGGTGCTCCGGTTACCTCCACCAATAAAACTGACAGCCACGATCTAACTGAAATATTGTTGAAAGTGGCGTTAAACACTCTAACCATAACCCCATACCCTGTAAATCCTGACCATTATTGGCTCATAGAACGACATTTCAATAATTGGGACAAAGGATACTCAAAAGAACAACAGGATTGTTTCTATATTTAATCCACACAAGACATCATTTACAATACATTAAACTTGATACATTATGTCCCAGCTTGCTGAACGATTATAGATTATACTGCAATCAATGCACCGGAGGTTATTTGAGGAAGCAATGGTATGTTGTTGTCGCTAGAGTTTGAAAAACTAAAAAAAAACACCCTCATTTATATATTCCACCAGTATGAAAAGTATACAATTAATATATTATTCAGTTATTCGGTTCTTTTGTTTCAATAGTACAGTGTCCTATGCTCATCAGACTGGACTTATAATCTTAACCTATAATATATTTACCTCTCTCTAAGATGATTCAGGCCTGCCTGATTCGTGACTAAGTTAAGGATTTGTCTTACATAACAATACATATGTAGATACCCAACTTAGTGCACATGACGCGTCTATTGAATAACCTTCATCAGGTACGTTCAGCAGATTGGACCCAAATCATAACCAAGTCTATCGAAATAAGAAAATAAAAGGGCCTAATAAGCTTAACAAAAATCAGTTACTTCTACTTATTAAAGGGCAATATAAATATAATAAACAAATAGTCAGTGGTATGTGATCCAGGCAAGATTTATATGTTTATACGTTTATATGCACAAAGCTCATACACCAACATTTAAGATGTCCTTTGAATAGGAAACTATGCAATGCAAAAAATATTGATGCACAATTAATTGGAGTAGGGTTCTGAAGGAGTTTACGGAGCGCTTAGGCGGAGGTCCCATGTTTAATAAGCTGAACTGTTGATCTTGAAGAGTGTAATAATAGCAATAATATCTATGTGTTTGTTTCATCACCGTCACTGACTGTCTTTACACGTCCACATGGGGACCGCCTACTAAACTGATTAACAGATAAACTGTGAGGGATATCATCGTATTCATATGGTAAAACATTTCGCATCATTTCAATAAGAGGGGAGGCTTGCGAACATAAAACTAGCAATTTCTATTGAAGTGACGTCACCAATCCAGGAAAGTGAGCTGTCATTTAGATGTGTATTAGTTGTATTAAATTTTCCTCTGTTTCCACAAATTCTTGATTATATTTTAGTAATGTAACGATAGTGCGGTATTCTTATTTATTCATTTCATCACATATATATAATGAATAAGTTGCATATTTTCCACATGATTCTAAAATAAATATACTTTGCATTTTATTTTTATCGCAGCTGTTTCCCGTTGATGCAGGCACAAGGTTCCCCTTTAATTTCTAGCAAATTTCAACGAAAATAACATATATATTGTGTTCTTCAATATCTGTGTCAAATAGTATAATATAGTTACTATAATTTTCGTCTTGCCATAAACAATGCTCTGATTTTTAAAGGTTCAAATAGTTCAAGTATCTACAAGTTATATGAAAATTATACTCGTTATTTGTCCTTTCTGTTCCTTTGCATGTTCACCCCAATCTGTGATATATCGCCTACGTAAAGGTATAAAAACGTATAACTTTACAAACAAATCGTTAATCTACAAATGGTCTATTGTATCATACGGAATGTAATTGAAAAAAAACCCCACTATTATAATTATATATAGCTGTCCCTTTACGTAATTTGCTTAATTTCTAGTGAAGTGACGTCACCAATCCAGGAAAGTGAGCTGTCATGATGTGTATTAGTTGTATTAAATGTTCCTCTGTTTCCACAAATTCTTGATTAGATTTTAGTAATGTAACGATAGTGCGGTGTTCTTAATTATTCATTTGATCACATATATATAATGAATAATTTGCATAGTTTCGACTTACACTTTTTTTTATTGGAGCTGTTTCCCTTTGATGCAGGCAAATGGTTCCCCTTTAATATCGAGCAAATTTCAACGACAATAAGACATATATTGCTTTCTTCAATATCTGTGTCAAATTAAATATCATAGCTACTATAAATTTCGTCTTGCCAAAAACAATGATCTGAGTTTTTAAAGGTTAAAATAGTTCAAATATCTACAAGTCATATGAAAATTATACTGAAATTATTTGCCCTATCTATTCCTATGCATGTTCATCTCAATCGGGGATGTAGCGCTTACGAAAAGGTATAAAGAGGTAGAACTTTAAAAACAAATGCTTAATCTACAAATGGTATTTTGTCTCATAAGTAATTTAAATCTAAATGAGAAAATAAAGTTTAATTATATATAGCTGTCCCTTTAAACCGACAATGCAATTACGTGCTTGTAAGGTAGTGACCTCGTGGTTAGTACATGGGAAGGTACACATTCTTTACTTGTATTCTAACTGATGAAGAAGACACACAATGTATCCATTCCCTAACAACTATCATCGGTCAAAATCGGGCTTCAGAGTTCCTGTGACATCAACTACTCCAACGGTGGTGTGAATCAGATGTGGATTCTAAAAAATATATAGATCTGTTAGACTAAATACACACAAGATCCCTCTTCCCTTACAATAAAACATTTGATATATCTATCCTTTTCACAACGATTCCTCTCTCTAAGCTAAAAAAAACAGATTAAAAGAATAATTTCAAATCTTAAGTAAATGGATTTTTTTTGCTAAAAAGATTTGAAAGACATCCTGTTTGCACTATATGGTGGATATGGTTTTCAAAAGGCAGTTGGCATTCCAATGGGTACCAGCTATGTCCCTTATCCTGCAGACCTGTTCCTTTATTTGTATTAAATAGACATCATGCTGGGACTTCTATAATTTATCGATCCACTATATAGATGATGTCTTTTCACTAAATAATTCAATTTTTGATGACTATGTATCTCGCATCTTTCCGATTGACCTTAAAATACTACAGAAATAGCTAGATCTACACCATACCTTCACCTACACATCGACATTGACAATGATGACTGGTTAAGAACGAAACGCAAGGACGATCCACTATATAGATGATGTCTTTTCACTAAATAATTCTATTTTTGATGACTATGTATCTCGCATCTATCCGATTGACCTTAAAATACTACAGAAATAGCTAGATCTACACCATACCTTCACCTACACATCGACATTGACAATGGGGACTGGTTAAGAACTAAGCGCAAGGACAAAAGAGATGATTGGAATTTCCTGTTGTGAACTTTCCATATATATGTAGTGACATTCCTGGAGCCCCGGTATACATAGTGCATATATGTTTCGTTGATGCGATATTTCAGAGATTGTGGAACCTACCATGACTTCAGTGTTACTGGGTTGCTGATAGGAAGGAAGCTGCTGAGCCAAGGATCGGTAGTGATTACCACCATGATTTGGTTAACAGTTACATAATATCTTTCACGAATGAGTACGGATGTGTTCTGTTTGTTGTAATCACAATCCGGTCCTTTTCTGATTCATGACTGAACGCTGGATTTGTAGCAAAAGCAACACGACGAGTGCCACTAGTGGAGGAGGAGCTATTCACCCTTCTGTACCACCTTAGTTCACATCCAGCTTTTGTTTGAATCGTATTGCTCAATCTTTTAGTTTTTTGTGTAGATTTATCATTTTTTCGTTTGACCATTTTACCTACTGTTCAGTTACACGTTAGTGATAAACCATTAAGCTTTTAGGGGCTGTGTTTTACCCTGTCCAGACACGTATTTAACATGGAACAAAATCAGATTATATTTTTAACGTGAAATATCCGTATTTTTTTCAAGTTTTGCCAAACATTCTTGTTGTATTTTAAAAGTTAAAAGCTTCCCAACCAGACGTACATATCTCAGAATGTATTCCAATAATCACTGACCGATATGGATATCAAGTGTAGCATATTATATACGTACGTAGTCGTCGTGTATATAAATCATGAGCAGGGCCGTCGTGGTCGTGAGCTAATGGTATTAGGATTTGAAACTACCTGTAGAATCAGTGCGCTTCGCCACTATAGTAGTGAATTCGAATCCCGCTCACGGCGTAGCATTTAGTAATCAAGTTTGCCAATGACTTGCTGTAGGTCGATGGTTTCCTGTAGGTACAGTGGAACCTGTCTAAACCGAACCCTAAGTAAACCGAAAACCTGCCTAAGCCAGACAGACTTTACAGTCCCATCTATTACATGTCTATGTAATTTGAACCTGTGTAAACCAAATACCTGTCTAAACTGAACAAACTTGTCAGTCCCAAAGGGCTTCGGTTTAGACAGGTTTTACTGTACTTCGGTTTCCTCCACCAATAAAACTGACCACCAAGATATAGCTGAAATATTGTTGAACGTAGCATTAAGCACCATCCCCTTAACCCCTTAGCACTGTAAATCATGACCATTATTGATTCATAGTACGAAATTCCAGTATCTGTGACAGGTGATACTCGAAAGAACAACATGAACATTTCTACATTTAATACACACAATACATCATAATATATATCTTAATTCAATCATTTACAATAGTGATAAAAACTTTAAACCCAATACATTATTTCCCAGCTTGCTCAATGGTTTAATATTATACTGCAATCAGTGCATTTAGTGCACAGGAGGTTACTTAGTGCAAAATTGGCACGTATGTGCCGCCGCTAGAGTTTGAAATTTTTTTATTAAAAAACCCAACTCTCATTTATATATTCCATCAGCATATAATATTCCCATTCATATATTATTCAGGTATTGGTGATCCATTCTCAAATTAGACTAAAATCCAAACTAAACACACATATATCAATTTTTAACTTTGTTATCTTAACTTATAACACGTTCATATAAATGTTTCACTTGACAATGCAGGAGCTGCAAGGGCTTGTAGAAATATGGCCTATTGATATACAATAGCTTAATAATCTCCACCCATTGATATACTGACGGGGGAAATTTATACAACCCAATCATAAATTCGAATGATGAAAAAGTCTACTAATACCAGCGTCACGTCTGTATATACATTAGGAAGTGACCTCGCCCATTCCTCTTGTGATTACCTGTCCACATAGTCATGTACATATATACACATCTGTTTTACACGTTTACTATATGCATACTGTCCCATGGTATCCTTCGTCTTATGTAGAGCAAAGTGGAATTGGCAATGGTTGGATACGGACAGTGCTGTAGAAATCGAAAAAGAAATTGGATGGAATTGGCAATTGCTACACCTTTTTATGTGTAAATTCAACAATATTTTGCATGCATGAGGTTGCACTTTCAGATCCTTTCGTTATTCATAACCTATTACAGGGTTTGTACCTGGAGAAACATGACGGGTGCTACTAGTGGAACATCATCCTAGTTCACCCCCGTGTAGTGTTTTGTAGATCGCTCTTTGTCCTTCTGTCCTTTTTTTATTTTTGACATTGTGTTTTCTGTCCTTTTTTTATTTTTGACATTGTGTTATCTGTCCTTTTTTTATTTTTGACATTGTGTTATCTGTCCTTTTTTTATGCTTGACATTGTGTTTTCTGTCCTTTTTTTATTTTTGACATTGTGTTATCTGTCCTTTTTCGAGTTACGTTTTTTGATTTCCCCTTTGGGAATCCGCGCCTAAAATTTATCATTCATATATACATGTATCTATTGGAACCTACACTTTTATAAGTTATGATTAAAGTGCATATCAAGTACACCCAAGTTACTACGAAATATCTACTCACTCAATAGCCAATTGGCAATTTATTCAAACTTCGACCTTAACTTAAAATTTCGGAAAGTTTCACCAACTAAAAATTCAAGAAAATGGAATGAAAAAAAAATGAGCTAAAACTGACAACTGCTAATTTGAATAAAAAAAAATGAAAAATAACACCCAGTCAGTACCTCTCTGAAGTGAATATTTAACACCTTCGTATTAATATGAATACTGCACGATATAATCGTGTCAAGAAGAAACGTCCAACTCAATAGACAAGCCGATTGACAAGTTACCCAGTTAAAAGTTACGAAACGAAACTAACATACAAACTGAAGATTCCTATAGGGACAAGGGGTAGCTGTTGTAATAATGTGGAGACGTTAAGCTAGTTAAATGTACCCTCATTCTTAGATAAAAAAAAGTATATACTTTGTATCCAGCTAAGACTTGGGAGTTTTAATATAATGTCGCTCATACTAATTGACAGTGTTTAATCTTTACAATATAATGCTGACCTAATAAAATACATATACAAACTAACTTTTCCAAAAGGGACAAGAGTTAGCTGTTGTAATTATGAAAACAAACTTGAAAAGTTACATTAAAATACATCAACATATAGGGATCAGCAAGTGTAAGAAAGATATATTTCAAGCTACATATATAAGACATGATATATCAATGAGAACAAAATCACTGAGAATAAATATAAAAAATATATATATAATGTGTGTAGAGTTTTACTGTGTTAAGTGAATACATCCATATCCTTTGTCACTTGAACGATAATCCGTGACTAAAGGCTATAATGTATACATGTATCTTTTACTTGATTAATATTACAATGTAGTATTGTTATTGCAAACACAAGATATTTGGATACAATAAAAAGCATAATAAACATAAGCAAAAACAAAACAAAACAAAGCAAAACAACAAAAACACAAAAACAAAAACAAATACCACCAAATAATAGCACAAGCACAACTACCCTCCAAGCCCCCCCCTCTCCCATCCCAAAAGAAAGAAAAAAAAGACAGGACAAAGAAAAATAAACAAACAAACAAACAAACAAACAAAATAACCCCTAAACAAATCACTGTCGTAACAGTTCAAATGTAGAAACAGAGTCAAAATAGACACATGGCAGCTTAATATTCTGGCCTGGTATAGGAACTTCAATAAAAGTGGCGGGGTTAAGCTAGTTATATGTACTCTCATTCTTAGTGAAAAGAGTTTATACTTTATATCCACCTAAGACCCGAGGAGTTTTAATATAATGTCGGCCACACTATACACAAAGAAAAAAGTTAAGCACCCACATGTTTTTTTGAAATGACAAACGACAAGTATCACGAGATTAATGACCAGATAATCTCAAGAACGCAATGGTGATCTGTTAGGACATTACATTGGCTGTAAGAAACCACAAATAAAATGAAGAAAAATGTTAATATAATGAATATTTAATCACAATATCACAAGGCCAGTTTTTGCAGTAAAACATGTCCATTGTAAGCATTGACGAATGTTTTGCACAGGAGGTTCCCGAGCATGTATACGACGGCCTAACATATTCGAAATATCCTCTATGGGATTCAAGTCCGGGCTCATGGCTGGCCAAGGAACAGAAGTCACGGCTTCCCTTTGGATGTAGGCGGTTACTGTTCTTGAACGATGAGGCCTGGCGTTGTCCTCCATATACACAGGCCTTGCAGCTAGTGGGTGGTTGTCGAAATGGGGTACAACAACTGGTTGTAAGACATCTCTGATGTACTGATCACCAATTAGGTTGCCTTGTATGGTGACTAAATCCAGCTTGAAGTCATGGGAGATACACCCCCAAACCATTACTGAGTTTCTACCGTAAGGGACAGTTGGCTGGATGTTTTTTGGGGTATAGGCTGTATTTTTTTGTCTCCAAACCCTCATCCGGCCGTCGGTTACATGAAGCAGAAACGGGTTCTCGTCTGACCAATGGATCTTTCACCATGTCCTTAAATTCCAACCACTTCGTGTTAAACACCATGCCAAACGTGTTCGTCGATGTTGGTCTACCAACAGTGGACGTTTAATGACTCTCCTTGACTGAAGTCCCACTGATTTCAGACGGTTTCTAACTGTTCTTGTTGACAGAAGTCTATATTGGTTGAGTATGGGACTGGTTGCGAATGACATCCGTCTAACCAAACGCTGCAATGCCCTGTCGTCACGATCAGATGTTACCCATGGTCTGCCCGATCTTGGCAAGTCTTTCAATCTGTTGGTATGTGTGTGTTTTCTCACCAGTCGGCAGACTACAGAATAATCTGACGTCCAATAGCTTTGAAGGACATCCCTGTTGTATGCATGCCGATTATTTGTCATCTTTGTGCTACTGATATTCACCTTTGTACCATGCTTACTGAGAAGGAATAATTTTTTTAAAACACCGACTTAAATACCCAAATTTGAAGCGTGAACATACTGAATTTTGAGTAATGCGTGAGAAACATGGTTCACGTGCATGACTAGTTGATATTTGACATAATGGTCACACCTGTGTGAGCACATCTCTTTAATGGAACACTTTTCTTGCTATTATCAATATAAATATTAGAATCTAAACTTAGTGTAACTTATTATGTTTTAATATATCAGGGAGTGCTTAACTTTTCTCTTTGTGTATATATATAGCGAATAATTTGCACATTTCCGAGAACATTCGAAGATTAAATAAGTTTTGCAATTTTTTCAAAGGATATGTTTCCCTTTAAAGCGGGTAAAAGTGTCCTTTTTGATCTCAAGCATAGTGAATAAAAAATAGCATATATTCTCCATAATATGCATACAATTATAGCAAATTGTTGAATTTCCGTTTTGCTATAAGCTATCTTCTCATTGATTTAAAGGTTCAAATATCTACAAGTTATAAGAAAAAGATTACACTCAAATTATTTGTCCTTTGCTGTCCTTTTGTACTGAACATGTAACATTATACCCACCACGAGGGAAATATCCCATATGAAACAGATATAAAAATGTATACATTTATAAACAAATCAGGAATGTGCAGCAAATGGTCCATTGTAACTTGACAAATTTAAATGAAAAAAAAATCAATTATATATTACCGGCCCTTTAAACCAACAATCAAATTTCATTTCAGTACTAGACGTGTGGGTAAAAATAGATTTAAAACCTTGTGTCTGGTACATGTGGACTTACACAATATTTACTTGCTATCTAACCGATAATGAATGCACGCAATTTATGCATTCGTTTACATACCCCCCTTTTGTTTCATCCACAAAAAGGTCGACCATTTCAACTTTCATTAATGGGTACCTAAATTGCATACGAATACTAGCAAAAATAGTTACTTTTCAGCTTTCGTATAATGTTCAACGAAGTCTCTTTTCAAATTATTAATATATATTTTATCATCGGTCAAGTCAAAACATGGCTTCAGAATAACTGTGACATCAGCTACCCAAAACGGTGGTATGAATCAGATGTCGATTAAGCAAATTCTATAGATTTGTTAGGGTATATATACACGCAAGGGGCCTCTCTCCATAGAATAGCATTACACTATTTGATTTCACCTCTATCCCTCTCTCTCTCTCTCTCTCTAAGCTAAAAGACTTATTAAAATAATTATTTCAAACCTACAGGAAATTATTTTTTTGTGAAAAAAGTTTGAATAACATCCTATTTGGTATGGTTGGTGGATGTGGTTTTCAAAAGGCAGTTGACATTTCAATGGGTTCCAACTATGTCCCATTTCCCGCAGACATGTTCCTTTATTTGTATGAATTAGGCAATATACAGGGGCTTCAAAAATCGCGGTCCTTTATTTTCACGATCCACAATATAGCTGATGTCTTTTCACTGAATAATTTTAAGCTTTATGACTAAGCACATTCCATTAATCTCACTGAACTTGCAATAAAGGATACCTCAAATATAGCTAGATCTACATCATACCTCGACTTGTAATTATATGTTGGGACATTCCGGGAGCTCCTGCACATGGAGTGCAGATATATTGCTCAGTTGATATTCTAGAGCTTATGGTTTCTACCACGACTTCATTGATAGAGGGCTACTGAGAACAAGGAAAGCAAGCGAGCCAATGATCCGTGACTTCTAACATTTTACGGTTGCCATCATGATTTGGTGAACAGTTACATAATATTTTTCACAAATGACAACGGATTGTTACGTTTGTCGTAATCACAAGCCGGTCATTTCCTCATGCAAGACTGATAACTGGGATTGTAGCAAGAATAAGACCACGGGTGCCACTGGCGGAGGAGGAACTATTATCCCTTCTTGTGACCTTAGTTCACATCGATGTTTTTTAGAATTCGCATTGCTCAATCTTTAGGCTTTTTGCGAATTGCTTTTCAAATCATTGTTTGTTACTTGTCCTTTTTCTTTAGACAATTTTACCTACTGTCCAGTTACATTGTTTTCAACAAATTACAGATAACCAATTACACGAAACGAATCATGTATATAAATCATGGCTGTGGTCGTGGTGGTCGTCGTGATCGCATTATATTTGAATTTACAACTACCTGTACAATCAGCATTTCACCATTAAAGTTTTGAGTACCAATGACGCTCACGGCGAGATGTACTCGGTACAACATTATTTATCGGTGGTTGTATGTGGGTTCTCCGGTTGTCTTCACTAATAAAACTGACAATCACGATCTAACTGAAATATCGTTGAAAGTGGCGTTAAACACCCTAACCATAACTCCATACGCAGTAAATCTTGACCATTATTGGTTGATAAAACGAAAGTGCAGTATTTGTGACAAGAGATACTCAAAAGAACAACATATAATTTTTTACATTTAATACACACAAGACATCATAATATATGTTCTAATTAAATCATTTACAATGGTTATAAATACAATAATTTTAATACATTATGTCCCAGCTTGCTCAGTAATCATAGATTATACCACACTCAGCGCACCGAAGGTTACTTAAGGAACAATTGGTACATAGGTGTCGGCGCTAACGTTTGAAAAACCTCATTTATATATTCCACCTGTATGAAAAGTATACATATTCGTATATTATTTATCAATTCTCAAATTAGACTAAAATCCAAACTAAACACACATATATCAATTTTGAACCTTGCTATCTTTAAATATAACACAATCATATAAATATTTGTCTTGGCAATAAGGCATATTGATATACTATAGCTTATTAATCTCCAAGCATTGATATGCTGAAAGAGGAAATCTATACCATCCAATCATAAATTTGAAAGACGAAAAAATCGACTCATTCCAACGGAAAGTCTGTATTTAATCAGGAAGTGATCCCCCTTCTCTTGTGATTTACTGCCTACATAGTGATGTACGTATGACCACCTGCTTTACACGACTACTAGGCGTGTACAGTCTTTCCTGTTATCCTTCTTGTGTAGAGCAGGGCGGGATTGACAATGGCTGGACACGAACCGCGCTCTTGAAACCCAATAAGAAAAAGGAACAAAACATCAACTTATTATTGTGTAAATTCAACAACATTTTGCATGCATGACGTTGCACTTCCGGGTCCTTTCCTCAGTCATGCACTAGTACCGGGTATGTACCTAGAGTAACATGACGGGTGGTACTAGTAGAACAGGAACTACTCACCCTTCCAGTGCACCTGATGTCATCCCCAGTTCTTAGTGGGGTTCGCGTTTCTCGATCCTGAGTTTTTTGTATTGTGCTTTGTAGATTGTTGTCCTGTTTTCTTTTGTACATGATGTTGTCTGTCTTTCTTGTTACGGGTTCTGATATCCACTTTGGGAATCCGCGCCTTAAAGCTATTATATATCAATGCATTTATTACTTAATTAAGATTAGTATCGTTATTGTTTACACAATATATCTGAATATAATAATAATAAAAAACAATTAACAAAAAACAAAAGCAAAAACAAAGCATAATAACAAAAGAAAAATCAACAAACAAGCAAAGTAAAACAAAGCAAACTCTGCTTGTAGTAGAAACGAAAAGCAAGACAGAATGTCGCTTTTATTCCTCTTCCTCAAGTTCGTACACATACATTTTTCATGTCTAAAAACTAAATACTTGTCTATTTGTTTGCTCGGGGCAACAATATAGGCCTCATCCCCCCTAAAAATAAATGGTCGTTCCCTTATGCAAAACATACAATACAAATTACAAACTGTACATATATTTTAATTAAATGTACCTACACTATTTGATTGATTGATTGATTGTTGGTGTTTAACACAACTTTCAGCAATATTTCAGCTATATCATGGCGACCAATTTTAGTAATGGAAGAAGCCGGAGTGCCCGGAGAGAACCACCGACCATGGGTAAGCATCTGGTAATCTTTATTACTTGCGGCTGCGAGTCGAGTGCACCCTTTTTGTAATTTACAAAGCCAGGCTCAAACCTACGCCGTATTGGTAATAAGCTTGTAGGAGTTGTTAGGTAATCCAACTACCTAACCCATTGAACCACCCGGGCCCTCTATGCTTTTTGGAGTTTCTTATTAAAGTGTAAATCAAGTACGTTTAAGGTACCAAACAATATCTATACAGTTAATAGCCATTTGGCAATTTATATAAACTTCGACCTTAATTCAAAGTAACAAACTTAAAATTTAGGAAAAATTCACCAGACTAAAAATTCAAGAAAACAGCACGAATTTTTGTTGCTAAAACTGACTACTATTAATTTGAAAAAAAAAACAATGAAAAGAAAAAAAAAAACATTACTCAGTATCTCTCTGAAGTGAATATTTAACACATTGATTTAAATATGAAGACTGCACGATATAATCGTGTCAAGATAAAACTTTCAACTCAACAGACAAGCCGATTGACAAGTTACTCAGTTAACATTTACGCAACGAAACGAATATAAAAGGACAAGAGGCAGCAAAAATACAGTAAAAATACATAAACATAAGGCGATCAGCAAAGATATAACTAAGGCTACATATACAAGACATGATCTATCAATGAGAAAAAAAATCACGGAGAATAAATATAAAACATGCATATGATGTGTAAAGTTATACTGTGTTAAACCGGGACCGGGTGTATAAATAGCTGTGGGCAGAACAAACATTCAGATTGTTCATTATTTTGACCACGGTTATCTCGAGGATAAATAATCGATGATACAGTTTCACAGTTAATTTTGGAGCAAAATATGGTTACTAGTGTTCCTCCTTATGAAATTTTCAGTCTTATTAAAAAATTTTGTTTTTTCATCAGTCTAAAAACTACAAAAATCACTTCGAAAATTCAAATTTCTGAGGTATGTGACCTTTAGGTCACGTTGGTCATGTGACATACAGTTTCATGAATATTTTGTTCATATCAACGGCAATTTGTGATGATGAGCTCCGCCAACATATTTTGTCGGTAGACACTACCGCAAATGCCGCTTTAAGTGAATACGTCATATCCTTTCTTACTCACAGAATATCGTGCTCTAGTTTTCATTTGAACGATAATCGTACCTAAAAATGAGCACATACACATGTATCTATTATTTTATCAATATTAATAGTGTTATTGCAAACACAATATATTTGGATATAATTAAAAAAACAACATTAACAACAAAAAATAATAGTAAAACTATATTTAAAAATTAAAAAATTAAATAAACTTAAGCAAGACCACATAAAAAAAAACAGAAACCAAACGATAAAACAAGCAAAGCAAACCCCACCCCCCCAAAAAAAATACGAAAAGAAAGGGAAAAAGACAGAAAACAACAACAACAAACAAACAAACAAACAAACAAATAAACAAAAACAAAACACTACCTAAACAATTCAATGTCGTAACAGATAAAAAGTAGAATCAGTGTCTAAATCGACACATATACATGACAGGTTAATATTCCGGCCTGGTACCGGAACTTCAACGATATTGGCGGGGTTAAGCTAGTCATGTGTACTATCATTCTTAGTAAACAGAGTATATAATTTATATCCACCTAAGGCTCGGGGAATTTTAATATAATGTCGGCCATACTAATTGACAGTATTTACTCTTTATAATATAATGATGGTATAATACAATACATAACGATGGCATCATATTAGTGAAAGGGTCGAGTTTGAATCCCGCTCATGGTGAGGTGTACTAAGCAAAACTTTATGTGATAAAGTGACTTGCGACAGTGACAGGTCGTTGGCTTTCTCCCGGTACTCCGATTTCCTCCACCAATAAAACTGACAGCCATGATATATATGATATATTGTTGAAAATGGCGTTAAATACCAAAAACCTAACCGTAATGTCAGTGAGTTACAAACAAACACAAATGTAATGTTTATCGGTTGTTAGGAGTTAAGAGTATTGTTCTTCATCAGCTACAAATCTTGGATTGAATGTATAAGCGCATCATCAATATTCACAATTATAAACGACAACCCGTTCTCCACATTCATTTGACACAAATAGTTTCTTAAAATCTCTACTGAAACAAAGTGTGAGTGGATTACTAATACCATCCTCCTTCTTCATGATTATATCACTGTTCTGTCCATCAGGTGACAGACGTAAAATGTTATTCGATCCAAACTCTACTACGTACACGTTTCGTTGTCTGTCAGTATCAATACCATATGCCCCTTTAAGGTCTGGGGAACTAAAGGTAAATACGTTTGATCCATCTTTCTTTATACAGTAGACTTTGATAGAGTCTGTATAATATATATTGTTGTCTCTGTGATGAATGTACCATACTTTATTAGTATTACTAATACCACTAATACTACTAATGTGTTGTCCGTTTGAATCTAAAATGTTTATCCTCCCTTGACGATTACTATCACGCCCACTGACATAAACGTTGTCGTCTACCCACGTAACACATGTACAAGCAGTTATATATTTTACTCTGATCGTTGTTTGTGCAATAAAGTTATCTACGAACTGAATATCGTTGTTACTCAAGGCAACAGCAATTCTTCCGGACTTTTTGTGGTAAGAAATATCCCATGCGTTTCCTCCTAATTTGCATTCTTTGACATATTTCCCATCCTTACTGTACATTCGAAGAAATGATTGATCTGCCAGTATCAGGTTATCATCCTTATCAACAACCATACCACTTACTCTATCAAATGTTCTATCTATTCTGTAACCAAACTTAAACGACTTTGGAGGTTTAGATTGGACAGATATTTCTTGAGCTTCCATGTGTTTAAAATGTTTAAATCTAATTGTACACGGTTCTTTCTTTAACCGTATGGTACCTAAGTGTTTTACCCCAGAAAACAAATTTTCTGGTTTATCGTAGACTAAGTTGACGTCTGAGAGGCTAGCTACAATCTTCTCTAAATTGTTGTCTTCTTTGCTAAGTATTGGTAGTAATCGATGGAGAAAAAGAAACACGTGCTGATTGGAGCCATTCTTGGTCAAAAAGTCAAGCTGTTGTAGATGTTTCTCGATCAAGGAAACTGACTTCTCTAACTCGGATTCTTCTCTTTCCAATTGACAAATAGAATCCTGACTGATTGTTTGCATCTCCAACAGGGTCGACTTTTCTAGTTCATCAAGCTTCTTTATGATGGACTCTTTGAATGCTGATATCTGTCTGACGATGGTCTTTTCATCTATTTTCATCCGGTCTCTATTTTGCTGCCTATTTTGTACAGTTGTTTTCAACGTTAAGTGGACTTGTTTCATGCCCTCGGAGATATCATGGAAAAGCGAAGATGTTTTTGCGTTGTTTGAAGCCATTTCAAGTGGCATGAATTTATCACATGAACGGTGGTCTTCGGACATGCAGTTTCGACAGCAAATTTAAGTGGTGTTGGTTACAGAAAAAGTCCATAATAAAGTCAGGATGTCTTGAACATTTTACCTGTGTTGTCAGTACTTCACCAGGAAAGGTTGATATGGCGTCAATGTCGATGACATGATGGCCCATTGAAGTCTTGCTGCCTTTGTGAGCTTTTACACAATGCACGCAAAGAGCATCTTCACAATCTACACACCACTTGGTAGCAGGGGAGTTTTCCTCGATTCTGGTACATGGATCACAAATGGTATTTGAAGACATTCCTAAAGTAATAAGTAGATCCACATTTGAAAGGTATGTCAATGGCAGACTGAATTTTCAGTAATCCTGGAATGATGATAATGATCAAATAGCTCAATGACCTAATGACCTGAGGCACAGATAATGACATGGTAGTAATTTTGAGAAAATGACCTATGGTAGCATTTCTGAGATAACATATAATGACCTATGGTAGTAATTCGAAATAAAATAAATTAAAACATGGTTGTGCAATGTAAGCTGATTTACTCATGTTACAAAAAAGAAGAATGCAGCAGAAGAAATATTGTGTGGGTGTCAGAACATACACGAAAATACCCGAACTTCCCCGAGGTAGCGGCAATTCATTTCCGAGCGTGTAAAGCCTTTTATGTTGTTTATTAGTTCACAATATAATACAAAAGATGTTTACGAGAAACAGAAAAAAAATCAGTGCAAATGTCAAAGATGCATTTAACATATTAGTGGCATAGGCTGTGTTAAAATGTGACTTTGGTAAGGTTTCCGAACATCCCTTGTTCGACCCTAATGCACATTAACTTTGATCAAATATATTTACACCCAGACCCTGATATAATCAATACACTATCTCAAATAAATACTATATGTTAACTTTGATATCAGGTACATTAACCTTGTTATCTTGTACACTACGTATTAGTAGATTATCTGAATGACACCATTTATCATGGTATTTATCCTGATTGAGGGGGTGACACCATTAGAGGTTGCAAAAGAATTGTAAACTGGAGGTTCTTATCCTGACACTGGAGGTGACTCCATTAAGGGCTTTCAAAAATCATAGTAGATAAGAGTTTCTTATCCTGATACAGGTTGTGACCCAAGTAAGGTGTTTTAAAATCTTTGTAGACTGGAGGGTCTTTTCTTCATACAGGAGGTAGCACAATTGAGGTCTTTCAAGATATGTGTACACTGGGTGTTCTTATTATGATTCAGGATCTTCAAGATCATTGTAGACTGGAGGTTCTTATCCTGACACAAATAAAGGCTTTCAAAATACCGGATTTATTATGCGTGTTAACTTGAGAAGAGTTTGAATATACCAAAGGGGTGATCGGAATACGTATATCAAAGAAAAACAGACAACACAAGGGCAAAAAGAAAAAGAACAAAAGGACAAACAACGATCTACAAAACATACAAATAAAACTAAAGATCGAGCAACACGAACCCCTAGTTACAAACACGATGAAAAGTCATCAATGAGGAAAGGACTTGGAAGTGTTCACGACAAGTGCAAAAAAAAACCGTGGTCATTTGTGACACAGATATTCCATAATGATCAACCAAGTCATGGTGGCGACCTTAAAACTTTCGAAGTGAGGCCTTCAACTTAACTAATAAAAAAAAACCTTGGTTCAGTAGCTTCTTTGTTAGCCGCAACCCTCTATCAAGGAAATTCTGAGAGGAACCACAAGATCTGGAATATCGTATCAACTGAGAGATATATACTCCTATGCAGGTGCTGCTGGAAAGCTGCTACATATAAATGGAAAGTTCACAATGAGAAAATTGAAATCATCTCTTTTGTCGTAAAGTTTCTTGAGAAAATAAATAAATAAATGACGTAAATGTTATTTTTTCTGAATTGAGTCATTGCTATAAATAAAGATAATTCTTACCTTCTATTAGAACTGTTTTCCTTTATTCTGCAAGTGGTTTTTGATATAGAAATGTATGACTTTTTATCCCAGAATGTAAACCCTGTAAAATAGATACATGAGCATGTGTTTATTATGATCACAATTTGCTTGTTCTTCCGAGTAACAAATTCATTCATAATATGAAAAATACAAAATGTCACACTCTCACAACAGTTACAAAACATAATAGAAAAATCATTACAAACAGCAAAGGTTATCTGCCAATACGCATGTTACCACCCTCTTTCCTGGATTGGTAAAACTTTCTGTTTGTGCCTCTGCCTTCTAAGTAACTGGATGTCTAATTCTATTTAATGTCCACGGATGAGTAAAATACAAATCTCACATAAAACTGTGTGGGCTTATTATAATGGAGTAATTATTTCTTAATAACACTAGTTTCATTGCTGATATAGGGCCTTGTTCTCTTCAAATACTAATATCAGAAGACATTTAAATAAATAGTAGGAATGTTGTATCTCCCAATGTAACAATGTGCCCATATAATGCTTTTATTTTACGCAAAATACCCGAAAAACATATTAAATTATTGTAGACATAAGCAAGTCGCCTTAATGATGGCATTGATACTTTAGAACTGAACTTGACACTGATTTTGATAATTTACAACTGAACTTGATACTGTGTTTGATAATTTATAGCTGAACGTGATACTGAGTTTGATAATTTACAACTAAACGTGATACTGGATTTCATTATTTACAACTAAACCAGATGCTGATTGTGATAATCTACAACTGAAATAGATATTGTGTGTAAACACAACTTGGTTGCAAGAACTTACAACTGAACTTAAAACTTGGTTAAGCAATCTAGAACAAATATGTTTGCATGAATTTAAAATTGGACTTGATATTTTGTAAAACGATCTAGTACCTGGTAGAATATACAACCGTACCTGCTTTTACGAATTTACAACTGACCTTGATACTGTATTAAACAATCTAGAACCAACCTGGTAGACTATACAACTGATACTTTGCTCAGCAATCTAGAACGAACCTGCTTCTACGCATTTACAACTGACCTTGATATTGTGGTAAACAATCTAGAACCAATACGATATAATATACAGCTGAACTTGATACTCTGTTAAGCAATCTAGAATCAACTTGGATTCAAACATTTACAACTGAACTTGATACTGTGTTGAACAATTTAAGACCAACCTGGTTGGAAGAGTTTACAACTGAACCTAATACTGTGCATAGTAAATAGGAACTATCCCGGTTGCAAAAATGTGCTACTCAACTAATACTATGTAAAGCAAATAGGAACCAACCTGGTTTCAAGAATTTACCACTCAACTGATACTGTGTTGAACAATCTAGACCGAACATGATTTCAAGAGTTTACAATTGAACTTTATACTATGTTAAGCAACCTAGACCCAATCTTTTTTCAAGAACAAACATGGTTGCAAGAATTTGCACTCTATGTTATCATATGTCAGTGTAGTTATTTATTGAAACTTAGACACTTGTGCATTTTAAAACTAAAATTTCCATAACCCTAACCACTAGATGATCACGTTACGTTCTATTTTAGCATATTAATTCATTAGTTATGTAGGTATTCATTCCAGACGTCCATGGAGTCATGGTCACATGTCCCTTAGTGTAGTAATTTAATATTACAGTTTGATTGTAATTATCTTAATCTCTTTTATTGTTTATCTATGTTTGGGATCTGTTGTGTTTAATCCACGGTAATTTACGTATTGTTTGTTTGTTTGTTTGTTTGTTTTTGTTTTTCTTTTTCGTGACAGTGTAATCTGGCAATCTTTACGTATTCCACCTATATATCACGTTTTGCTTCTATTTCGTACAATATACATCCTTTAGAGTACCTTGTATCAGATTCAACGTTTTGGTAGGGCATGTATCTATCAGGAAGTAAAACAGCACAGGATTTATCGATCTGACTCACGATTTACAACAAATCAATTAAATATAAATAATAGATAAAAAAGTAAATAAATACACTGAGTGTAACAATGTCTCTTTACTGACTAAATCATTGTACTCAATAACGATATAACTTACCTTCTACTGCAACGGTTCTAGTTTATTATGTGTACTGTTTGTCTCGGTCACAAAAATGTACGACGTTTTTCACATAGTTACAACACTGATTAGGAGGATATAGTTTTAACATTTGTTTATTATGGTCTACAACGACTACATTAGTCTGGTCTTCCTGGTAGCAACTACGTTGATTATGAATGTTCTAATTTTCGTAATTGTGAAA
This sequence comes from Bathymodiolus septemdierum, assembly GCA_963383655.1. Classification (NCBI taxonomy): domain Eukaryota; kingdom Metazoa; phylum Mollusca; class Bivalvia; order Mytilida; family Modiolidae; genus Bathymodiolus; species Bathymodiolus septemdierum. The sequence goes on from OY726523.1 coordinate 53,189,912, forward strand.
TGACTTATTGAAACTGTTATATTTTCTTAATAGGTACATTAAAATTCTGTATTCGAGTGTATGGGTTCAAAAATTTCAATAAATAATTAGTCATAAATAAAAACTATTGGGAATGAATGATACAGGTCAGACAAGACAGTACAACTTGTTGTTATCTTATTTTATTCTTGGCAGTTTTAATATTAGGAGAGATTACATGGTTTCGGGCATTTTGATTCGAGAGTATTCGTTGATTGGTTGATTATTATTTGATGTAAATATATCAGTATTTTAGTTGTTTTAATATTTTTTCTTCATCAGTACAAGTACGTTTGTACTACAACTTCCTTTATATATCATGCGACCAACAAAAAGGAAGATTACGTAGTAAAAATATGTGTTGATACAAACGAACATGATTGTTATTTCCTCGTGATTTATTGCTTCTGCAGGGGCCGTGTGGACGTGATCGTATTGTAGTTGGAATTACAGATACCTGTACACTCATTACTAATGCTGGGAGGTCGTACCCCGCTGATGGTGAGGTGTACTCGATCCAACATTATGTGATCAATTTATAAGAGTCCTTCCATAGGCCGGGCACTCCTGGTTCCTGCACCAATCAAACTGACCGCCAGAATATAACTGAAATATTGTTGGAAGTAGCGTTTTACGTTTAACACTCCAAACCTGACATTCAAAACCAAAGACCGCAACATTATGTCTTTCTACTTACCAAACATCTCTCTCTCTTTCTCTCTCTCTCTCTCTCTCTGATAGTCTGTGCAAGACTTCCTATTAAAGTTTAATTTTCTGGTATCATCCGTTCTACACGATTAAAGGATTTACATCCATATGAATTCCACAACATTATATCTTTCTACTTACCAATATTCTGCGTCTCTGATAGTCTGAGTAAGACTTGTTTCCACTGAGGTTTGAGTTGCGAGGGAACCATTTTTATTAGAAGTCATCTTGTTGTTCTTTTTGGATAACATCGGTTTTCTCCGCTTATTTTTATTTTAAACTATATTTACAAAATTCCCTTGTTATTTCTGATATTTTTGTATATTGTTAGTCTTTCTTGAGTAACATTCTTCACCATCCCACCCATTTCGCTCAGTGTTAGTACATTTACCTGATCAAGATCAAGCTGTAGAAAACTATGGTCTGACTTACCAAACCCCTCCCCACCCCCTCTCTCTCTGTCTCTGATTGTTCAACTCTTCCTATTTACGTTTGATTTCTGGTATCATTCGTTCTACCTACACGATTAAAAGGGTTTCATCCATATGAAGACCACAACATTATGTCTTTCTACATACCAATATTCTCTCCCTCTCGGATAGTCTTTGTAAGACTTGTTTCCACTGACGTTCGATTTTCGAGAGAACCATTTTTATTAGAAGTCACCTCTCTTCAATGGAAAGTTATTCTTTTGCATATCAGTTGTCTCCCCTTTATTTTTATATGAAACTATATATTCAAAATTCCCTTGTTATTTCTTGTATTTATATATATATTTTAATATTGTTGATCATTCTTGAGTAACACGCTTCACCATCCCATCTATATCGATCATGTACCTGATATAGACCACGGACAATTTACCAGATACATTAAGCCAAGTTGTGAGCAATCTAAGGTCTGGTGTTGAACAAATTATCATAAGTTATTATTAGGAAAAGGATTCCAATGGGGTAATCGTAAGCCGTAGATCAATGAAAAGGCAAAATTCAAACAATGATCAATCTACTAAACTTTACACAAATGACAATAGATTGGGCAACACGAACCCGACCTAAAACGATGGTGAATGCAAATGCCCCGAAAGCTTAAGCAGTTCCTGTTATGTTAGTGACACTCATCGTGTAACCACACGGACGTCATTTGATATGAAAATCGTGTTGGGCACCAGTTTAAAAAACGAATAAAACATGAACCCCTACAACACAAAGTAGGGAGAGGGGCACGGTGGAATCAAACATCGCAACACCGAATTAAGAGCGTGGAGACATACCACTGGTCAACATGAATAAGATGTACCCCAATAGCATCAGCGAACACGCCCATTGCACTAACAACATTGATGCCTATATTTATAAAACGTATATAAGGTCATATTTAACGTATTAATAATTGAGATACAATGTGCCTACTAAACAACCCAGCTTACATCTTATGTGTATGTTTTGTAGATCGTTGTTTGTCCTTTTGTACTTTTTTTCTTTTGGTCATTGTGTCGTCTGTTCTTCTTCGATATACGGACTCTGATTATCCCTTTGGTATCTTCTTATCAAACTGTTCTTCTAATCTTAATATATGTATATTTCTTGAACATGATTCAGGCCTGCCCGATTCGTAGCTAAGTTTCAAGCTTGCGGGATGAATCAAACACAAATTAGTGGGCCGTTTTTTGACATTGATATGCTCCTTGTACCAAGCGCTAATGCGCTACATTTACTTAGGATTTGTCTTACATTACAATAAATACGTAGATATCTGATTTAGTGCGCACGACGTGTCTGTAGAATAGCCTTCATCAGGTACCCTAAAAAAATAGATAACAAAGCCAAGTTGTCGCAATAAAGCCATTCGGAACAAGAAAACCAATGGACCTGATAAGGATAACCAAAATCGTATATGGATACGATGCCTTAATTATAGGACAATGCAAAAATATCTAAAACCAAAATGTCAGTCGTAAGTAGTCCAAACTAGCGTACGTTGATATATGCAAATCCCATATAACAACACGAGCTGTTATTGATCAAAATGCCTTTGAATCAGAAATTATGTAATGCAAAAAAATGTTGCTACTATTAGCTATTAGGGACATACGTAAGTAACACATGCAACTATATGGACAATAAATTGCAGATGGTTCTGAAGGAGTTCACCGGGTGTTTCGACGTCGTATGTTAGCTATGCTGAACTTTAGATCTTGAAGAGTGTAGTGATATCAGTAATTTATATTTCTTTATTTTATGACCTTCACTGATTGTACAAATAGGAACTGCCTACTATACTGCTTGACAGATATACTGTGGAGGGTATCATTTTACTGACGTGGTACAACACTTGCATGACCACATAAATTCAGTAAAAGGGGAGCCTTGTGAACATAAAACCAGTTTTACGTCATCAATTTCTATAGAAGTGACTTGACTAATCTAAGAAAGTGAGCGTTCATGTAGATGTGTGTTAGGTGTATAGTATTTGCCTCTCTTTCTACGATTTTTCGATTAGATTTTAGTAATGTATATCTTCTTTCACTATTGGATACCTGAATTGCATACGATTACAAACAGGTAAAACGTTAAATTTGCAGTCTCCGTCAAATGAACAGCGAAACCTCTTTCTAAATTATTAATATATATTCTATCATCTATCCAACAATAAAACTGACTGCAACGATATAACTGAAATATTTTTGACAGTGGCGTTAAACACCATAAACCCATAAAACCCTATTATATATATTTCCATAATATGCACAAAATTATAGCAACTTGTGAATTTTCGTTTTCCTATGAGCTATCTTCTCATTGATTTAAAGGTTCCAATATCTGCAAGTTATAACAGATATTATACTAACATTATTTGTCCTTTACTGTCTTTTTGCACTGAACAGGTAGCATTTTACTCGCCTTGAGTGAATATCCGATTTGAAACAGATTTAAAAACGTATAGATTTATAAACAAATCAGGAATGTGCAGCAAATGGTCTATTGTATCTTGAGGAATTTAAATGAAAAAAAAAAGTTTAATGATATATTACCGTCCCTTTAAACCGACAATCAAATTTTATTTTAGTACTAAACGTGTGCACGTGTGCATAAGTATATTTAAAACGTGACGATTGATTAATGATCTATTGCGCTTAACGCCACTTTCAGCAATATTTCGGAACATGAACTTACGCAATATGTACCTGTTATCTAACTGATAAAGAATACACGCAATTTATGCATTTGTGTATACACCCCCATTTTTTCTCCTACAAAAAGGGGGCGCAGGACATTTGCGCCTATTTTTCGAAAGTGTGAAAGGACATTTGCGCCTCTTATTACTAACCCTTTAGCGCCTCGTATTTTACCTTACCTGTATTTTCATAGAAGATTCATAGAACCCTTTTGCGCCTCAACTTTCTGTATGTACATGTATTATAGGGTGAGTACATTTCAAGAGTCCATAACATCATTTCGGCACAAATGAAATCAGATATGCCATCTACCAAAAAAACATTTAAAGCATACAGAAGTTATAAACAACGAAATGAAGAAAAGTTCTTGCAAGATCTGGAACAGGCAAGTTTAACTACATTGATAGAAAATGAGGATAATGTTAATGAGGCATACAACACCTTCCATACTAAATTAATGGGTATAGTCGACAACCACATGCCAATGAAAAAACGAAAAACTGTAATACATCCCTTCTAAAAGTCATTAAGGACTGGAAAAAAGCAGTCGATGATAATTTGTATGTAGCTGCTGTGTTTGGGGCCGTAGCTATAATCCGACAGTCCGATAGTCCGACAGTCCAATAGTCCGACAGTCCGATAGTCCGACGGCCCGATAGTCCGACAGTCCGATAGTCCGACAAATGCTTTAAACTGATGAAAGTTTTGAAAAATAGTTTGGCCAAAAATGATATATTCGTAATTTCAGGATATGGGCCATTCATTTGTATACGCTCGTCAAAATACGGGCTTATTATGGCATACCGCTGTTCGTCCGTCCGTCCACGCCTCGTACGATAACATCTCTCACTTGTTCCTCCTTTTACTGATAGGTAACGTCGTGACATACATTGTATTGATAAAAGGGGGAGCAAGTGAGAGGTGTGATTTTAGTCAGTTTGGAAAACGCCAGTTTTCATATGGTACATGTATATACAATTAATTGGTTTAAAAAAGTGCAGAATATTAATTACTGTTTTCACGCTGAGCAACCGACCTTCAATTGTCATAAAAGAGGAGGGGGGGGGGGCGTATCATGGCACAGTTGTTTATTTTGTCATATTCCGATGCTGTTTCTTTCCGTGATATAAGGGGTCACTTAGGGACAATTCCTTCAATCATAACGTTTTATATATGCGTTTGTCGTAGAAGACGACTATAGCAGGGTCACCCGTCGGAATCCCGGGGAGTAAAAATAGAACCAACTTGTCGTCGGAAGAGACAGAAAAACAAGTCCCCATGTTAAGCCGTTTCCCATGTTGACCCATCCCAGAGTCCCCTCTTTCTGATTTTTTGCTTACAAACTTTTCTCATCCTGAATATGACTGAAATATTGCTTGCTGGACCTCAATCAATCAATCAATCAATCAATCAATCAATCAATCAATCAATCAATCAATCAATCAATCAATCAATCAATCAAACAATCAATCAATCAATTCGCACACATTATTGTATCCAGCTCTATTGGTGTGTCGACATTGCTTTTTAACATAAATATTCCATGATAAAGGGCGGGGGACACTGGTACGCTCTCCTTTTGGCTTTTCCTTTTTTTTTGTATTTCTTTTTTTTTGTGTATTCATTTATTTCATCTTTCTTTTTAATAGTGACTTTTCTTGGCCGGACTCGGTTACACGCTACTTAAATAAAGCCTGAAGTAGTCGCTACTAAAAAATATACGGGATACTTACACTACCGGTTCATCACGATTGGATCCAGGTCTTTATGAAGTCCGCGTTGTTCATATATGTGTTTTTTTTAGCTTTTGTGTGGCCCAGCCAATTGTTTGTCCGTCTATGATATCGTGTTTCCGATGTTCTGGACCTTTCTTTGGTGAGTAAACGGTTCGGTTTCTGTCCCCATATTACACATATTATAGTGTTAACTTTCAAAGAAATATAGCATTTGTCGGACTATCGGACTGTCGGACTATCGGACCGTCGGACTGTCGGACTATCGGACTGTCGGATTATAGGTCGGACCCCGCTGTGTTTATGGACCTATCGGAGGCCTTTGACTGTCTGCCTCATGATCTTCTGACCTATGGTCTGTCTGAAAATGCACTTAATCTTATTGATGATTACTTATCAAATAGAAAACAATGTGTAAAAGTTGGTACCTACTTTAGTACATGGCAAAATATTTACAAAGGTGTTCCACAGGGATCAATCCTGGAACCCGTGCTTTTTATGTATTTCGTAATGACATTTTCAATTTTGTAAAAGAAAATAAACTATATAATTATGCAGATGACAATACATTGTCACACTCAGGGCCAGATTTAAACGGATTAGTTAAATCTCTGGAAAAGGAAAGTGCAATTTCAATTGATTGGTTCGCTAATAACAAAATGAAAGCTAATCCGGACGAATTTCAGGCTATTGCCATTGGGAATAAATAAAAAAATGGGGATATAAAATTTCATTTGGATGGGAATGAAATTCTGTGTGAGAATGAAGTTAAGCTCTTGGGGGTGACAATATATTGTCAACTGAAGTTTAATACACATATCTCTGAAATTTGTGAAGAAAAAGCTTCAAGGCAGTTAAATGTACTGAACAGAATTGGAAAGCATTTATCTAAATTGGGGAGGCTAATTATTTATCACTCTTATATTATGTTTAATTTCAGTTATTGTCCTGTGGTTTGGCATTTTTGTGGGGAAAGTAATACTAAAAAAATGGAAAAGATACAAGAACGTGCCTTGAGGTTTATCTATGAAGATTTTAATAGTGATTATGATACTCTTTTGTTAAAATCTGGTTTACCCTATCTCAAAATAAGACGTCTACGAATGGTGGCCATAGAAATGTTCAAAATCCTTCAGAAACAGTCACCAGCTTATCTCAATGACATTGTTAGTTTTGAACATATATCTTACTCTTTTAGACGGCAACACACAGTAGAAATTCCACAGGTGAGAACAACAAATTTTTGGTTTGCATTCATTAAGGTATGCTGGAGCTACACTCTAAAATGAGTTGCCTTACGCGATCCGTGCACAGACGAACCTAAACCAGTTCAAAAGTCTGATCAATAACTGGCATGGCAACTCATGCAGATGTGACTCCTGCAGATCTTAATATTTGCATGCTTCATTTTATGTTGCGTGCTTTCATTTTTTTTAGCATTTAGTCTTGCTTTATATATTTTTACTCTTTGCTTTGTATGTGCTTATTAGTCAAATTTATTAGTGCTTAAATGTTGCATGCAATTTTGCTTTCCGTATGCTATGCTTATATATGTATGCGCATCTTGCTAGTGCTTCAACTGTTGTCTTATGTTATATGTCATGTATGTTTATTTATATGGTTTTAAATGTATGTGTTGTTACTGTTGTTATGTCGGCAAAAAACTCTACAGAGCTTATGTTTGTAATGTTATACTGTAAACCCGACTTAAAATAAAGTTTTCTATCTATAATATCTATAGAAGTAATTTTACATTTTTAAAATTAGATGATCGTTAACATTGCACCAGTTAACATGAAATTCAAAATATTGGAGACAAGCAGAGCAAATAAAAGTACAGTTTGTGATGGTTACTCACTATATCGTTTTCATACAAGTCTGAAAAAACGGAGAACTTTCGTGGAGATATTCCAACAAAAAAATGCAAGGTTAGAAAAACTACAGACGCAGACACATCATGTATTATCGATACAAAAAAGTCCATAATCATGAAGCTGATGACCGCAAACTGGAACGCCAGGAATTAAGAATAAATGCTAAACGAAAAGGTCGACTATTTCAACTTTCACTAATGGGTACCTAAATTGCATACGATTACTAACAAAAAAATTACTTTTCAAGTTCCGTAAAATGTTCAGTGAGGCCTCTTTCGAACTTATTAATATATATTCTAATGGTGAATTTGCACATTTCCGACATGATTCTAAAATGAAATATGTTTTGCAATTGTTTTCTTAAACAGTGTAACTGATCTTTTAACACAACATCTTGATCTTATCATTGAACTTTAAACTAAGATTGTATTTCCTTTCTAGACCATTAATCAAATGAACGATATTAGAACACGTAGTCAGTGATGTGTGATCCAAGCAAGCGTACGTTGATATGCACATATCCCTTACAACAACATTTAAGATCTCCTTTGATATCTGTGTCAAATTAAATATTATAGCTACTATAATTTTCGTCTTGCCATAAACAATGATCTGAGTTTTTAAAGGTTAAACTAGTTCAAATATCTACAAGCTATATGAAAATTATACTCAAGTTATCTGTTCTTATGCATGTTCACCCCAATCGGCGATATAACTCCTACGAAAAGGTATGAAAACGTATAAATTGTAATGCAAATCGTTAATCTACAAATGATAGGGGAAAAATAGTTTAATTATATATTATCGTCCCTTTAAACTGACAATTCAATTACGTCTTTGCAAAATAGATTAGTGACCTTGTGGTTGGTACATGTGAACGTACACGTTATTTAATTGTCTTCTGACTAAAACTAACAACTGTCGTCAGTCAAACCCGAACTTCAGAGTTACTGTGACATCAGCTACCCAAACGGCGGTGTGAATCAATGTGGATTCTAAAAATTATATAGATCTGTTAGACTATATATACACAAGGTCCCACTCCCCTTACAATATCAATAAAACATTTGATTAATCTACCCTTTTCACAACGATACCTCTCTCTAAGCTAAAAAAACAGATTAAAAGAATTATTTCAAATCGGAAGTAAATTATGTTTTTCTACTTACCTTACTAATACTCTCTCTCTCTCTCTGAAAGTCTGTGGAAGACGACTATCTTATACAGTTTAATTTTCTGGCATCATCCGTTCTACACGATTAAAGGGGTTACATCCATATGAATTCCACAACATTATATCTTTCCGCTTACCAATATTCTGCCTCTCTGATAGTCTGAGTAAGACTTGTTCCCACCTACCTTTGATTTTCGAGAGAAACATTTGTATTAGGAGTCACATGTCGTGAATGGGAAGTTGTTCTTTTGAATAACATCAGTTGTCTCCCCTTATTTTTACATAAAACTATATTTTTAAAATTCTCTTTTTATTTCTGATATTTTTATATATTTTTTTAATATTGTTGATCATTCTTGAGTAACGTGCTTCACCATCCCCTATATATCGCCTAGTGTGGGCACATGTACATGATATAGATCACAGCCACAACTAATTTACCAGATACATTAAGCCAAGCTGTGGGCAAGCTAAGGTCGGGCGTTGAATAAATTATCCTAGGTTATTATTAGGAGAAAGTTCCAAAGAGGTAATGAGAAGCCGTAGATCAAGTAAAGGACGAAATGCAAACAATGCTCAATCTACTAAGTATTACACAGATGACTAAAGATTGGGTAACACGAACCCTACCTAAAACGGCGGTGAACTCAGATATTCCGAAAACATAAGGAGTTCCTGTTATTTTAGTGACACCCGTCGTGTAACTACACGGACGTCATCTGATATGACCATTGTGTTGGGCACCAGTTTGAAAACGTATAAAACATGAACCCCTAGAACAGAAATGTGGGGGGATAGGTGGAATCAAACATCGCAACACGGAACTAAGAGCGTGGAGACATAAAACTGGTCAACATGAAAATCACAAACCCCAAATGCATCAGCGAACACGCTCAGTGTACTAACAACATTGATTCTTATATTTATAAAACCTATACATTGTTTGAGTATTAGGTCATATTTAACGTATTTAAGTATATCAGATAATAAAAGAACTAACTAGTTTAACATCCAATTTTTAGGATATGAAACAATTTCTATTAAAATTCTAAAACTTATATTTGAGATACAATGTGCTTACTAAACAATCCAACTTACCTCGTATGTGTATGTTTTGTAGATTGTTGTTTGTCCTTTTGTATTTTTTGTTTTCTTTTGGTCTTTGTGTAATCTGTTTTTCTTCGATATACGGATTATTATTACCCCATTGGTATCTTCAAACTCTTCTCATCAAACTGAACTTCTAAGCTTAATCTATGTATATCTCTTGAACATGATTCAGACCTGCCTGATTAGTGACTTGTGGGAATTAAACACAGAGGATTTGACACAAATTAGTTGGTCGTATTTTGACAGTGGTATGCTCCTTGTAGCAGACGCTAATGCGCTACAATTTCTTAGGATTTGTCTTATATTTACCTTGGACAAAAACATAATTAAAAACAAGTAATCAGTGGTATGTGATCAAGGCAAACGTACGTTGATATGCAAAAATCCTATAAAACAAAATATACGATGCTCTTTAAATCAGAAATTATGTAATGCAACATATATTGCTGCCATAAGGACATAATCAAGTAATTAGTAATAAGGTACATGCCCAATTATTTGCAGAAAGAATTCACAGGGCGTGTCGGTTGAAGTCGTATGTGCTTTTGGTCTTCAAGAGTGTAATTTGTATTTGTTTATTTCATCACATTCACCGACTGTCTTTACACGTACAAATATGATGCCGTCGTGGTCGTGATCGTATGATCGTTTGATTTATTACTACCTATGCATTCAGTGCCTATCACAAATAATATTTTGAGTTCGAATGTCCCTCAGGCGAGGTGTATTCGAAGCAACTTTGTCAGTGACTTGCGACAGGTCGGTGGTTTTCTTCGGGTACTCCGGTTTTCTCCACCAATAAAAGTAACAGCCACGATATAGATAAAAGATGGTTGAATGTGGCGTTACACAACATACCCCTAACACTAACCCTCACCCCGCATAGATAGGGACCGCCTACTAGACTGATTAACAGATAAACTGTGAGGGGTATCATTTTACTGAAGTGGAAAACACTTGCATGACCCCATCATTTCACTAAGACGGGAGGTTTGCGAACATAAAACTAGCTTTACGTCATCAATTTCTATAGAAGTGATTTAACCAATCCAGGACAGTGAGTAGTCTTGTAGATGTGTGTTAGGTGTATAATAGTTACCTCTGTTTCTACCATTTTTCTATTAGATTTTAGTAATGTTACGATAGTGTTGGTACATTAGTACTTCACTGTATCATACTATATATAATGGATAATTGGCACAGTTCCGACAAAATTCTAAAATTAAATATGTTTTGAAATTTTACATATGACTTGTTCTCCTTTAATGCCGGCAAAAGTAACCTCTTTGATTTGAAGCAAATTTCAACGAAAATAACACACACACACACATTTATATATTATGTTGTGAGTTAGAACCCCGTTCGTGTCGAGGTGTACTGGATACAGCATTACGTGATAAAGTTTGTCAGTGACTTGCGACCTGTTAATGGTTTTCTCCACCAATGAAACTGAGCGCCACGATATAACTGAAATATTGTTGACAGTGGCATTAAACACTATAAACCTATAAAACCTTATATATATATATTATCCATAATATGCAAAAAATTATTGCAACTTCTCATTTTTTAAAAGGTTCAAATATCTACAAGTTATCAGAAAATATACTCAAATTATTAGTTTTTTTACTGTGCTTATGCACTGAACGGGTATCATTTTACACGCTATGAGGGAAATAGCACATATAAAACAGATATAAAAACGCATCAATTTATGAACAAATCAGGAATGTGCAGCTAGTGGTCAATTGTATTTTGAGAAATTTTAATAACAAAAGTAGTTTAATTATATATCACTGTCCTTTTAAACCGACAATGAATATTTTATTTGAGTGCTAGACGTTTGTGTATACATAGATTTAAAACCTGGTGTCTGGTACATGTGGACTTACAAAACATTTACCTGTTTACTAACTGATAAAGAATACACGCAATCTATACATTGGATTGCATACCCCCCTTTTTTCTCTCCCACAAAGAAGGTCAACAATTTCAACATGAACTAATGGGTACCTAAACTGCATACGATTAATAACAAAAAAGTTACTGTTCAGGTTCCGTAAAATGTTCAGCGAAGCCTCTTTCTAAATTATTAACATATCACCGGCCAAAACCGGGCTTCAGCATAACTGTGACATCGGCTACCCGAACGGTGGAATGAATCAGACGTGGAATCTAAATGTTGTGTAGAACTGTTGGAGTATTTACACGTAAGGTACCACCCCCCCCCCCTTTTAAAATACCATTAAACATTTGATTTATCTACCCTTTCCAGAATTATTCTTCTCTCTAAGCTAAAAGACAGATTAAAAGAATAATTTCAAATCTTAAGTAAATGGGGTTTTTTTTTGGTAAAAATAGTTTTGACAGATATCCTATTTGCTACAAAATGTATGTTTGGTTGATGTGGTTTTCAACAGACAGTTCACGTTCCTATGTGTATCACCTGTGTCCCTTTTCCCGCAAACCTGTTCCTATATTCGTATGATTCAGGCATCATGCTGGGGCTTCTAAAATCCCGGTCCTATAATTTCATAATCCACATATATAGAGGATGTCTTGTCACTTAATAATGCTAAATTTGTTGACTATGTGCATTGCATCTATTAGTGCAGTGACGAATCGAGAAAAGACGCTTATTTTTCGAGTTTAATGTACCGGAATACCACACGGCTGAAATTTTCCCAGATGAAAGAGTATACATCAAAGTACCATTTTAGCCCTGTCGTCGCGTTTTCTCATGGTGCAGTATTTTAGGAGAGCGTGACATTTGGGAGTAATCGCATTTTCACATTTCTAAGTATGTCTACTTTGCGATACTGTTTTTTTTAATATTTGACAAAAATGAAAACTCTTTTCTGATTAAATTGAGACTACTATATCTTAACTTTCATTTGAAATAACAAGATAAATAAAGAACAGAAAATTAGCAGTTAGAATTAAGATTATTATCTGAGGGTCAATTTTCGTGACCTTCCACCACCTTTCAATTCCATTTAAAATTGTTCCACGCTATTCACGAGAAAAATATAATTCGCTATGAATTGAAACTTTATTTGTAATATTATGTGTGTTAAATTTGTCATTCAAAACTTGAAATTAAACGTTTATCATCTTTTTTTAAACTTTACTAGCATTCTGTAAATTTTATACGTACTGAGCATGGTGTCGCTCCCCTGTCTAACACACCCCTGATTACATTGAGTAATGTGCTTATTACAAGAATTCAGTTTAATATCTCATTTTATTGTGATGGTTTTAGTGTAGGAGTTATTTAAAGCAGAATATCAGTTGTTGAAAATAAGCTCCTATAAGGCACAAATAATACACTGACAAAGTCGGAATACTTGTTTAATCCGGAAAATGTGCAGTCCCGTTAAATTTGCCCACTCTTTGCCGAAAAAATGTCGAAACACAAGCAATTGGGAATTATGTGTCATTTGTCAAATAAACACAAACGACAGTTTGTCCTGCGCTACAGAGAAGGGAAGAGATACCTGTTTGATGCGATCAACAAGTGACAATATGATGTTTATCGTCGCCTGTATGACGAATTTAATTCTTTGAGCTTGGTTCCTTTAAATGAAATAAAGTATCATAGGTCTTGTTATAAAGCCTATACAAGTAAAAGAAATTTACAACGGTTTGTCAGCGATGTTCCAGAATGTAGCAACACTAGTAATGACGCTTCAGTGTCTGCTATGAAGACGCGTTCTAAAACCTTGCCACAAATAAACTGGGACTATTGTATTTTTTGTAGACAAAAGGCTATCAAGAAAGATAGAAAACGTAAGCGCATTGAAAGTAGTGAACGCGTCAAATACATTTTAAATGCCGCAAGATGTAAGTTTCATTATGATTTGTTGAGCCTTTTGACCGTTGACGATGTCCAGGAAAAAGCGCAGTATCATTCGGCATGCATTACAAATTATTTGCTGAAGTGGAAAAAAGATCATAGTGCTGATAACTACTATACAATTAAAAATGAGTCGGAACATGATATTGCATTCAGAAAATTCTTAGACATTTTGTACCATGACCTTTTTGAGAACAAGAAAGCCTTTACTATGTCTTCCTTGTTAGACACATGTTGTTCCTTGCTTCCAGAGGGTTTATCGACAAAGTATTATACTGCCAAATTACAGACAAGGCTTCAAAATCATTACGGCGATACTATTGTGATCGAAAGTCAAAAGGGACAAGGTCAATCAAATATAGTTTTCAGTAGTTCGATATCAGTTGCTGACGCTATTCGTTCCGCAAGTAAGTTGAAAGCAGACTTCAAGTTTTCAGAGGTAGAAGCTTCTTTCGTAGATGTCCCTGATATGCAAGAAGATCAGATTCTTCATGATGCTGCGAAGGTATTAGGTAGCTCTTTACACACAGTCGAAATTTCCAAAGATTTCTATCCTTCTCCATCTGATCTTTCTCATCATAGATCATTACAATTCATTCCGCCTTCTCTTATAACCTTCCTTTCATGGTTGGTTGATGACAATTGTTTTCATATTGAAAGTGACTACAACGCGTTGTCACACGATAAAGCTAGGAAATGTATTGCTGTAGCCGAAATAATATCATTGCACAAAAACAACTTCACTCCATTTAATTTGGGATTGGCCCTACAACTTTACCATTGTTACGAATCTAAACATTTAATTGAAACCCTTCATGCATTTGGTGTGTGTGCTTCTTACACTGAAGTGAGACAGTTTTTGACCAGTGCCGCAAACCATGAGATAGCAAAAACTGAAATATCTTGCATTCCTTATGGGATAAGCCATAAAACGCTCGACAGTAACTTTATTCAAGAAGGCGCTGACAACATAGACCTAAATACAGAAACCATAGACGGAAAAAATACTATGCACTCTATGGCTCGAGCAGTTTTTCAGGTGGTGCAAGATCATACACCAACTTCAGAAATCAGTTCAACCAAAACTTTCATACTAACAAGAAACCATTTTATTCTATCAATTGTTTCAACAGTCAGATTCTGTCCGCTATTGCAACTATTCTTTCTTTGAAGTTGCTTGAGATACTTATTCTGTATTGCACTTCATTTTTCGTTACGTAAATGGTTGTTTCACTTCTAAACCCACAATCAAAGAGGGGTTGCATGTTGTAAGATTTCACGTTTTTTTCTTCTCATTTATTCCTATACATTTTAGTCACATTTTTCTTGCAAATCTTTAATATACATGATATGTAGAAACAAACTAGTTATTTTCATTTTTTTGTCTTTTCAATACTTAAAATTGAGATATGAACCTTGTCATTTTTTTTGGTGTGAAATATTCTTAGATGCTTGTTCTTGTTGTCATAATTTTTTTCTTGTTTCTCTATGAATATGGTTCAAACTTTCCAGAAAAGATATACATATATTGAATCATTCTTATGTATAATTCTAAGAAATTTCAATGACTTGCGGTGAAAATATACGTGCGTTAATTTCGATTTGTGAATTGTGTCCCCCCCCCTTTTTTAAATAGGCGCATATTTCAGTTATGTTTTTAAAATCAGACTTTACTAACCGCAACAATTTCACTTTCAATGCCTGTCTCAACCATATGTATGAAGTACGCTAAGCAGTGGCGAATGCTAGTTAAGATATTTCGGATAATGTATGAAAAAATGAAAATGTCTTCGTTCTTAGATTTGACTTTTGACTCCGGATATAAAAAATATGAACCATACTAGAATGCGACGACATGCCTGAATCGATGCAAAATGTCTTTTTCTTCAAAATAATATCAAATGCAGCCGTGTGGTATTTCGGTCCATTAAATTTTCCATTTTACCTTGATTGTCACTGAACTATATATCATTGAACATTGAAATAAAGGATACCACAAATATAACTAGATCTACATCATACCTTCACCTACATATTGACAGTGAGAACCGGTTAATAAAGAACTTTAAAGATAAGAGAGATGATTTCAATGGCCCCTTGTGAATTTTCCTTTATATTTTCCGACATTACTGGAGTACTTGCTTGTGTAGTGCATATACATCTATCAGTTGATACTGATACAATATTTCAAATTTTTTTGTTTTTACCATGACTGCATTGATAGATGGATGCTTCTAGCAAGGAAGCTACTGAGCTAAGGATTTTTTATTATTAATTTAAAGTCATCACTTCCGACGTTTTACGGTTATCACTATGATTTGGTTAGCAGTTACATAATGTCGTTCACAAATGAGAACGGATGTTTTCCGTTTTTCGCTATCAAAATCCGGCCGTGTCCGTATTTATGACTGATCATTCGGATTTTAACAAGAGTAACATGACGGGCGTCACTAGTTGAGGAGGAATTATTTACTCTACTGGGTCACTTTCGTTCTCATCCAGTTTTTTTGGGGATTCGCATTGCTCAATCTTTAGTTTTTTTGTAGTGCTTTGCTAATCTTTGTTTGTTATTTTCCGTTTTATTTTGGCCATTTACTGTCCAGTTACATTCCTTTCAACAAGTTGCGGATAAACCATTACACGTTTACGGACTTTGTATTTTTTTGCCCGAAGCAAAAATCATGTTTATAAATCACGGCTTCGTATTTTAGGTGGATATACAACTACCTGTGTAATCAGTGCGTATCACCATTAAAGTTATGAGTGTGAATGCCGTTGACGAAGAGATGTACTCGATACAACATTATGTATCGATCGTTTTTTCTGCGGGTGTTCCGGTTTCCTCCACCAATAAAACTGACAGTCACGATCTAACTGAAATATTGTTGAAAGTGGCGTTAAACACCCTAACCATAACCACATGCCCTGTAAATCCTGACCATTGTTGGTTCATATAACGACATATATCTATAAATGTATAAAATTAAATATTATAGCAACTATAATTTTCGTCTTGCTATAAACAATGCTTTGATTTTTTTAAGTTTAAAATAGTTCAAATATCTATATGAAAATTATACCATATAAACGTTATTTGTCCTTTTTGTTCCCTTGCATGTTCACTCCACTCTGGGATATAGTTCCTATGAAAAGGTGTAAAAATGTATTAATTTACAATCAAATCGTTAATCTACAAATTGTCGATTGTATCATAAGGAATTTAAATTAAAAACAAATAGTTTTATATATTACCGTCCCATTAAACAGAAAATGCAATTGCATGTTTCTATAATAGATTAGTGACCTCGTGGTTAGTACATGTAAACGTACGCATTATTTACTTGTTGAATACACGCAATCTATTAATTCGCTAATAACTATCATCGGTCAAAGTCGGGCTTCAGAGTTACGTGATGCCAATTACCACAACCGTGGTATGATTGATTGATTGATTTATTTGTTGGTGTTTAACGCCATGTTCTGCAATGTTTCTGTTATAGCATGTGCCCGGAGTGAACCACCGACCATGGGCAAGCAAATGGTAAGCTTTATCAATTGCAGCTGCGAGTCGAGTGCACCTTTTTAAATACTTTACAAAGCCGGGCGCGAACTCACACCGTATTGGTGATACGATAGTATGAAATGTTAGGTAATCCAACTACCTAACTCATTGAGCCACCCGGGTCCTAACGGTGGTATGAATTAGATGTGGATTCTAAAAAAATATATAGATCTGTTAGAGGTATACACACGCAAGGTCTCTCCTTCTATCCATGCAATATCATTAAACATTGATTTTTCTACTCTTTTCACAAGTATTTCTCTCTCTAAGCTAAAAGACAGATTAAAATAATAAATTAACATCTTAAGGAACAATCTTTTTTGCTAATAAAGCTTTGAATGACATCCTATTTGGTATGTTTGGTGGATGTGATTTTCAATAGATCTGTTAGACTATATGTACGCAATGACTGTCTTCCAACATAATATCATTAAACATTGATTTTTCTACCCTTTTCACAACTATTCCTCTCTCTAAGCTAAATTACAGATTAAGAGAATTATTTCAAAACGTAATGAAAAATATCTAAAAAAAAGTTTTGAATTACATCCTATTTGGTATGTTTTGTGGGTGTGGTTTTCAATAGACAGTTGAGATTCCAATGGGTATTTTCCCACATACCTGTTCCTGTACTTGTATGATTTAGACATCATACTGGGGCTTCAAAAATTCCGATCCTATGATTTCACGATCCACAATATAGCTGATGTATTTTCACTGAATAATTCAAAGTTAGATCTACAATTTACATCATACGTTGACCTACACATCAACATTGACAGTGAGAGCCGGGTAAAAACGAAGTTTAAAGACAAAAGAGATGATTTCAATATCCCATTGAGAACTCTCCATTTATATTTTGGGAAATTCCTGGAAGTCTTGTATATGAAGTGCATGTATATCTCTCAGTTGGTACGATATTCCAGAGCTTGTTGTTTCGACCATGACATCATTGATAGAGGGTTGCTGAGAACAAGGAAGCAACTGAGTCAATGATTCGTGGTGACTAAGTTGAAGTCATCACTTCCAACGTTTAACGGTTGCTATTAGAATATTTTTCACAAATGACAACGGATATGTTACGTTTGTCGTAATCACAAGCCGGTCCTTCCCTCATGCAAGACTGATAACTGGGATTGTAACAAGTATAAGACAACGGGTGCCACTGGTGGTTGAGGAACAATTAACCCTTCTTGGTCACCTTATTTCACATCGAGTTTTTGTGGAATTCGTATTGTTCAATCTTTAATTTTTTTGAGAATTGTTTTTGCAAATCATTGTTTGCCATTTGTCCTTTTCCTTTTTGCCATTTTACCTATTGTCCAGTTACATTCCTTTCAACCATTACAATTTTATGGCGCGAAACAAAAGTCAGGTATATAAATGATGACTGTGGCCGTCGTGATCGTGATCGTATCATAGTTGGATTTGCAACTACCTGTGGAATCAGAGCGCATCACAATTAAAGGTTAGAATGAGTGCGAATGCTGCTCACGGCGAGATGTACTCGATACAGCATTATTTATCGGTGGTTTTCTGTGGATACTCCAGTTGCCTCCACCAATAAAACTGACAGCCACGATATGGCTGAAATGTTGTTGAAAGTGGCGATTCACACCATAACCATAGCCCCTAACCCTGCTAATCCTGGCCATTGGAAGATCTTTTCTTCAGACAGGAGGTCTTTCGAGCTACTCAGTTTTCACAACCATTAAAACTGACTTCAACGATACAACTGAAATATTGTTGAAAGTGGCGTTAAACACTCTAACTCCATAACCATGTAACTTCTGATCATTATTAATTTATAGTGCAAAATGTCAGTATTTATTACAAGAGATAATCTAAAGAACAACATGAAATTTTCTACATTTAATACACACAAGATATTACAATAGTGATAAATATAATAAATCCAATACATTATGTCCCAGCTTGATCAGTGGTTTTAATATAAATATAGCTGAAGTATTGTTGATAGTGTATATATTACTTAATTATTATGTGTATTGTTATTGTGAACACAATGAGTTTGGATATAATAAAGTGAAAAATACAACAAAGACAACAACAAAGTGAAATAAAACAGTAAAAAAAGCAATAGAACTGAACAAAAAAAAAAAAAAAAAAAAAAAAAAAAAAAAAAGAAAAAAAAGAAAAGGGACCAAAAAAGACACAAAACAAACCGAAATCCTCCCTCCCCAACCAAATACAAAAATACCAAAAAAATATAAATAAAAAAAAAAAACCAAAAGAAAACCAAACAAATAAGTTCACACTGTCACCGTTTCAAATTATAATAGATAAAATGTAGAAGCAGAGTCAAAATCAACATATATACATGTCCGCCTACTGTCCTTTCCTGGTTCATGGCCTCCTAATGTCCTTTTCTGGTACAGGAACTTCAATAAAACTGGCGGCATTAAGCTAGTTATATGTACCTTCATTCTTAGTAAAAATAGTATATACTTTATATCTACCTAAGACTCGGGGAGTTTTAATATAATGTCGGTTATATTAATTGACAGTGTTTGATCTTTATAATATAATGATGACCTAATAACATGCATACAATGGCCTCATATTAGTGAAAGGATCGTCATGGTCGTGATCCAGTGGTAGTTGGATTCACAATTACCAGTACAATCAGTATAAATTATATACCGTTGAAAGTGGTGTTTATCCCCATCAACATAACCGTCATGTCAGTGAGCTACAAACAAACACAAATGTAATGTTTATCAGTTGATAGGAGTTAAGAGTACATTTCTTTACTAGATACAAATTATGGGTGGATTGAATGAATAACCGAATCCTCAATATTCACAGTGATAAACGACAACTCGTTTTCCACCTTCGCTTGACACAAATAGTTTCTTAAAGTCTCTACTGAAACACAGTGTCACTGGATCATTAATACCATCCTCATTCTTCATGATTATATCACTGTTCTGTCCATTAGGTGACAAACGTAAAATGTTATTCGAATTCCGCCCTACTACGTAAACATTTCCTTTTCGGTCAGTATCAATACCATCTGCCTCTTTTAGGTCTGGGGACGTAAAGGTAAATACGTTTGATCCATCTTTTTTTATACAGTACATATGTTTGCCATAGTTTGTATAATATATATTGTTTTCACTATGATGGATGTAGTATACTGTACCAATACTACTAATACTACTCATGTGTTGTCCGTTTGAATCTAAAATGTTTATCCTACCTTTACCATTACCATCAGCCCCACTGACATAAACGTTGTCGTCTACCCAAGAAATACCTAAACATCTATTTATATTTTGGACGCTTATCTTTGTTTGTGGAACAAAGTTGTCGACAAGCTGAATACCATTGCTCCGCAAAGCAACAGCAATTCGTCCAGACTTTTGGTTGTATGAAGTATCCCATGCATTTCCTCCTAATTTGCATTCTTTGACAGATTTCCCATCCTTACTGTACATTCGAAGAAATGATTTATCTGCCAGTATCAGGTTATCATCCTTATCAATAACCATACCAGATACTTCATCAAAAGTTATATCTATCATGTAACCAAACTTGAACGATTTTGGAGGTTTAGATTGGATAGATATTTCTTGAGCTTCCATGTGTTTAAAATGTTTAAATTGAATTGTACAGGGTTCTTTCTTTAACCGTATGGTACCTAATTGTCTTATTTCAGAAAACAAAGTTTCTGGGTGATCGTAGACTAACCAGACGTCTGAGAGGTTAGCTAAAATCTTCTCTAAATGGTTTTGTTCTTTACTAAGTATTGGTAGTAATCGATGGAGAAGAAGAAACACGTGCTGATTGGAGCCATTATTGGTCAAAAAGTCAAGTTGTTGTAAATGTTTCTCGATCAATGAAAGTGACTTCTTTAATTCAGATTCTTCTCTTTCCATTTGACAAATAGAATCCCGACTGGCTGTTTGTATCTCCAACATGGTCGAATTTTCTAGTTCATCAAGCTTCTTTATGAGGGACGCTTTGAATGTTGATATCTGTCTGACGATGGTCTTTTCTTCTATTTTCATCCTGTCTCTATTTTGCTGCCTATTTTGTACGGCTGTTTTTAATGTTACATGAGCGTCTTTCATACCCTCGGAGATATCATGAAAAAGCGGAGATGTTCTTGCGTTGTTTGATGCCATTTCCAGTGGCATGACTTCATCACATGAACGATGCTCTTCTGACATGCAGTTTCGACAGCAAATTAAATGATGTTGGTTACAGAAAAAGTCCATAATAAAATCAGGATGTTTTGAACATTTTGTCTGTGTTGTGAGTACTTCACCGGATAAAGTTGATATGGCTTCAATGTCGATGACATGATGGCTCATAGAAGCTTTGTTGACTTTGTGTGCTTTGACACAAACTATGCAAAGAGCATCTTCACAATCTAAACACCACTTGGTAGCAGGGGAGTTTTCGTCGCCTCTGTTACATGGATCACAACTGGTATTTTGCGACATACCTAAAGTAAAAAAGACATATATATTTGATTCGTATGCCAAAGGCACACCGAGTGTGCAGTAATTCCGGGAATACAGATAATGATTTATAACGGTAATTCCGGAATACAGATAATGATTTATGACAGTAATTCGGGAAATACAGATAATGACATACGACAGTACTTCCGGAATGCATAATGAACATTTCAGTGGATACAAACATCATAACAACAGCCTAAAGTATATGTTGGTTTGTGTGATATAGTGTAGTATGCCCTTTAATAAATAATATTGATGGCGTTGAAAAAATAAATGTTTTTATTTTGATCTCTGTCTCCTTTGTCTGTCCATTCCTCCACGCGCCCGATGATAAGTTATGTTTTCATTGACCAAATTTCAACATTTCTCACACAGCTTTTGAATTGTTGAAACTACAGTACATGTACATATCGATGTTGAAGATTTTTTACTTTTTCCGTTAAAACGGACATTTCATCACATATCTGATGATAACCCAAGTTTGCTTTCACCAAACTCCATAGTGTTTAAATAAAACATTGGCAGTAATAAAGGGTAAAAGGTTCTGCTAATTTAGAAAATATTGCCAGTGAAGATACATGATTCTTTGGTCATGGTAAAGTTAGATTTTATACTTCAATGAAACTGAAGTCTGCTTTGATCAAATTTAATGAAGTGCTTCAGTAATGTAAAGACGTAGAAATTTACAAACAGTACGTGATATTGTTCATGGGAAGTTATACAACACTACCTGGCACTGCTGGTCAGAATTCACAACTGAACTTGTGGCAGATTTTGAGAATTAACAACTGACTTCGAAGCTATTCTGGACAATTTACACCGAATGTTATATAGTATATCAGAAGCTATGACTGAACTGGATATTGTTTTAAGATTTACCGCTGTTATTACTATTGGCACTATTTTTGTTAGAATTGACACTGAAATTGATACTGTATTTGAGAATTTACAACGGTACTGTAATTTATGTTGTCTTTTTTTATGAACGGGCACTGAAATTGATACTGATTTGTTATAGATTTACAGCTGTACTTGGCACTGTTTCGTTTTAATTGACACTGAAATTGAAAATTTACAACTGTACTCTAATTCATGCTGTTTTTCTAAGAACGGGCACTGAAATTGATACTACATTTGACAATATACAACTGTACTGTCATTCATACTATTTGTTTAAGATTTTACACTGAAACTGATACTGATTTATTAATGGATTTGACTTGATTTGATTTATTTTGTATAACGCCACTTTCAGCAATGTTTCAGCTATATCATGGCGACCAGTTTTAGTGGTGGAAGAAGCCGGCGTCGAGAGCACCCTTTTTGCAATTTACAAAGCAGAACGCGAACCCAATCCGTATTGATCATAGGCTTGTATGAGTTGTTAGCTAATCCAACTGCCTAACTCATTGAGACACCCGGGTCCTTTTTCAATGGACACTTAAATTGATACTGGTATTGGAAATGTATAACTGAACTGTATTATTGATACTGTCCTTTCTTAAATATTGAATAAATACTGAAATTGATATTGATATTTTTCTTAGAATTTTCATTGTATTTGACACTGAATATGATATTGTAATTGACACTTTAATTGACTGTGTATTTAATACTCTAATTGGCACTGTATGTGATATTGTAATTGGTACTGTAATTGACACTGCATTTGGTGCTGTGTTTGACACTGTAATTGATACATTAATAGGTACTGTAATTGATGCTGCAATAAATACTGTAATTGACATTGAAATTGACACTGAAATTGATACTGTAATTGACCCTGTATTTGATACTGTAATTGATACTGTAATTGACACTAATTGACACTGTATTTGATACTGTAATTGATACTGTAATTGACACTGCATCTGACACTGAAATTGACACTGTAATTTACACTGTAAATAAGGGTAATAGCAAAATTACCGAACTCCGAGCAATCTTACAAAGGGAAAGTCAAAACTCATAATTATATAAACAGACAAAATCAGTCAACAACCGGAAAACTGTGAAAACCGTAATGACAATTGATACTGTAATTGATACTGTATCTGACGCTGAAATTGATACTGTAATAGATACTGTAATTGATACTGTAATTGACACTGAAATTTATATCGTAATTGATACTGTACTTAAAAATGTACAACTGTATTCTAATTGATACTTTTTTCCTAATTTACACTGAAATTGATACTAATTTTTTTTTATAGATTTTACTACTATATTGAATGCGGTTTTTATCAAATTTATACTGGAATGGAAAATGTCTTCGAAAATGTTCGATTTGGCTCAGAAAACATAACATTTAGCCCCTTTGATCAGCTTAGAAAATTGACTTACCTATTTCATGTATTAACTATCAGTATATTGTATACACTTTGTATTCTTAACTCTGATATAGTGCACATTAACTTTGATATAAAATGTTTACTATATGATTTAATGAATACACTATCTCTGATAAATATTAAATGTTAACTTTTAACAGTGTTATATCGTACAATGTCCATATTAGTAGACTTTCTGAATGACACCATTAACGCCTTTCATAATAATGGTAGACTGGATGTATTTATCCTGATACAGGATGTGATTCCATTAAGGGCTTCCAAAATAATATTAAGTATTTATTCTGATAAAAAGTGGGGGACTGACATCATTAACGCCCTTCAACATCATCGTAGGTGATACAGGATGTAACACTAATAATGGCTTCCAAAATAAGCACAGACTGTTTAACAACTTAGAACCAGTCTGGTATCAAACATTTACGCTCTATTTGATACTGTTTTAAACAATGTAGAACCAGCCTGGTGTTAGGATGTTAACCTATAGTTGATTATATGTCAGTGTATGTATTTATTGATACTTAGACACTTGTAAAGTCTGATCGTTATGGAAGGTATACAGACAAATACATCTACTGTATATACTACTTAATGTTCTCTCATTTGTGAAAGGTTCATCGAAATCTCACTCACTTGCAGTGAGTCCGTTTGTAATATAATGAAAAAAAGATAACATTTTCGGAAACAATTCAAATTCCAATCGCAAAATCGTAGAAATAGACGTAAATTCGATACCCCCAGCACACATAAAAATGACTGCTTATTATCCTGGATTAGATAAAACTTTTTGTGTTAAGAAACATCCCATGCTGTTCCCCATACGATGCTTTCTGTTATTGATTTCCCATCCCCACTGTACATTAGAACAAATGATTTATCTGCCAGTATCAGGTTATCATTCTGATCAACAACCATACCAGTTACGTAACCAAATGTTCTATTTATTCTGTAGCTAAGCTTGAGCGAATTATTCAAGATATTCTAAGAGATTTCAAGGCTTAAATCTAATTATGCATGGTTCGTTCTTTAATCGTATGGTGCCTAAATGTTTTATTTCAGATAACAAATGTTCTGGTTGATCGTAGACTAAGCTGACGTCTGATAGGTTTGTTAAGATCTTCTTTAAATTGTTGTCTTCTTTACTAAGTATTGGTAGTAATCGGTGGAGAAGAAGAAACACGTGCTGGTTGAAGTCATTCTTTGTCAAAAAGTCAAGTTGTTGTAAATGTTGATTATTATCCTGGATTGGCACAACAAATGCAAAAATATAGTGGAGGGGTTGAAGTAGTTTTAAGGGTCTCCATTTTAATTTGCATTTTGGAAGTTAAATTCCAACAGGATTACGTAAACATGTAAATAATTTTCTATTAACCATTTTAAAAGTTGCCCTCTTAGTTAATTTGTGCAAATCTCTTTTAATTTTTATTTATGTTTGGGGTCTGTTGTATTTCATTCACTGTATTTTTACTTTTTGTTTGTTTGTTTTAATATTTTTGTTTGCTTTCTTTTTCGTGACAATGTAATATTTTTTTACGTATACCCATTACCACATACAAACCAACTTCGTTCGACAAAGATGAAATCCTAGCTAACCACAGATCATTCATGACCTCTTTAAGCATTCCCTCTGGTAAAGAGTCTGAGGATTTACCCTATTTATATTGGACACCTAAACTCCATAAGACACCATACAAAGAAAGGTACATAGCGGGATCATCAACTTGTTCGACGAAAGAATTGTCTATTCACCTGACAAAGATTCTGTCTGCAGTAAAAGAGGGATAACAGAAATATTGTGAAACTGTTTACTCGCGTAGTGGCATAAATCACATGTGGATTTTGAAAAACTCTAAGATCTTTTGGATAACCTGAAATCAAGATCTTTCTCTCAGGTATCCTCCATCAAAACTTTTGATTTTTCAACTCTATATACCACCCTACCGCATGATAAATTAAAAACCCGCTTAAAAGAAACAATTCATAAAGCTTTCAGTCATAGAAGCTATGGCTCAAAATTTGTTGTGTTAGGCTACAATTCCACATATTTTTCAAACAAAATTCAAAAAGATAAAACATGCTACTCCGAGGAACAAGTGATCAGTATGCTGGAGTTCCTCATCGATAACATATTTGTCTCCTTTGGAGGGACACTGTTTCAGCAGGTCGTCGGCATACCAATGGGTACGAATTGTGCCCCTCTTCTAGCCGATTTATTTTTATACTCATATGAGTCGGAGTTTCTTCAAAAGCTTGTAAAAGATAAGAAGATTCATGAGGCTAGAGCCTTTAATTTCACATACAGGTATATTGATGACGTTGTATTTATCAATAATTCTAGATTTGCAGAATTTCTTCCATTGATATATCCTCCAGAGCTGGAAGTTAAAGAGACCACAGATACAGCTTCGTCCGCATCATTTTTGGACTTATGCCTCGAATTTGACGACAGTGGTCAACTCAGTACTAACATTTATGATAAACGGGACGACTTCAATTTTAAAATCATAAATTTTCCAAACATGTGCAGCAATATACCATCTTCTCCTGCATATGATGTTTACATCTCGCAATTGATTCGCTATACTAGGGCCAGTAGCAATTATTCTGATTTCCTGAAACGTCATCTTCATCTGAGAAACAGGCTACTGGAACAGGACTATGAAAAGATTCGCCTTATTTGATCTCTTAAAAAGTTTATATTCCAATACCAAGATCTTGTCGAAATATATTCCGTCTCTGCGGAAAAAATTATAAGCGATGCATTTTCATATGGTGAAAATGTATAAAGATAAAGAAGTCAAAAAATGTCAAGGATATTTTTTTTTGTCAATGTGTGACGTAAAAATATTTTTGACATTTACGTCACCGAATATGGTACTGCTTTGACAACTATTTTACCTATTTTGTTCCTGTGTTTAAATACTGTTATAGTGACAGCCGGAACCTTTGAACCGTAATGAGAGAGGGAGGTTTTGCGCCTTAAAATCTGATTCAACCCACCATTTCTTTAGAAATGCCTGTACCAAGTCAGGGTCATTACGGTTTTCACAGTTTTCCGGTTGTTGACTGATTTTATCTTTTGTATAATTATGAGTTTTGGCTTTCCCTTTGTAAGATTGTTCGGAGTTCGGTAATTTTGTTATTACCCTTATTTTTGTTTATATTCGTGCAAAGCACATTGCTTAGAGTACATTGTATCAGATTCAACGTCCTTTTAGAGCGTGTTCCTATCATGATGTAAAGCAGTATATGATTTACCGGTCTGACTACCGATTTGAAACAAATTGATTAAAAATGAATAATAGATAAACACAGAAATAAATACATCCAGAGCAACAATATCTCTTTACTGACTAAATCATTGTATTAAATAACGATATAACATACCTTCTTCTACAACGGTTCTAGTTTATTCTATTGTGACGAAAATGCCTATGGATACTTGTATTCGTACGAGAAAGATTATAACATGTTCTGTTTTGATTGATTCCTACCTTCATCATGTTTATTTTCACGCAAGAGATTACTTTACTAAAAGGCAGTCCACTTTACTGTTCAGGGGTATTTATGTTATGGGGATGGAAGCTTTTATTTGTAAATACGGAAAGCTATTGTTTCCTAAACAGTATGTTCATCCTTTCTTTGGAGAATCGGAAAATAACCTGTTTTCCCTTGAACAGTAATGCTTAGTACTTTGTGGTATCGTCGTGTGCCACCCCTACATAGATAAATAATAGACTAGTCCACGCCGCCCAAAGTATATAAGGAGACCGAATCCAGGTATCAGGGTCAGTGTGTTGATCATTGTTGGACTAGCAACATCTTTTATATTAACTAAGAGAGTTTGGTAAGTGTTTTATATTATTCCTTGGATTAAATAGTGATTCCATGTGATAGTGAATATTCTTTAATATTCTGTAATTCCGGAATTCAAATATATCAAGGTATAAGGAAAGTGTTTATGGTTATTTGTGCGATTTGCATGTGTGCAAATGGAACTATAGTGACGGATATATTTGTTGGAAGTGCATTTTCGTGGTATCATTTTGCTTGTGCACATTGCATTGTGTTAATGTGACATTTGAATTATTAGTGTATTTTAGCATTTGGAATCCCGATTAAGTCGGTACGAATCCATTGACCGCTTAGGGTTTACATGTTACACTATGTACTGTTTGCAGCAGAATTATGAAGGAGTTCACGGGGCCCTTCGGCCGACATAACATGTGGACTTAATTGAACATTATACGTTGAAGAGTGTAGTGATATCAGTAATTTAAATGTTTATTTTATCACATTCACTGATTGTCTTTGCACGTACACATAGGGACCACTTAATAGACTGATTGACAAATAAATTGTGAGGGGTATCATTTTACTCACGTAGGAAAAACTTGCATGACCGCATAATTTCATTAAGAGGGGTGATTTTGAGACCCAAAACTGTTTTCTACACCAATTTCTATCAAAGTGACCTTACCAATCCAGGGAAGTGAGCAGACATGGTAGATGTGTGTTAGATGTATAAACTTTGCCTCTGTTCCTACGATTTTTCGAGTAGATTTGAGTAATGTCACGATAGTGTGGTATTTTTTTCCATTGTATCATACTATATCAGGATAGTAAATATACGTTGATCGAGACCATTGCCTTTGTATAAAAGGTATGAATTTATTTGAAAACTACACCAAACAATGTGCAAACATAAAAGACAAGACATACATAGTATTTATCAATGGGTTAAGGCTGTAAATGACTGGTTGGTGTTTAGCGCCAAAATGAGACTTTCTTAGCTATGCTATGACGATAAAACTGATCGCCACGATATAGCTCAAATATTGTTGAAATGGCCCCAGATCGCAACATTTGGCATCGCGTCAAAAATAATTATGGCGTGCACACTATGAAGCCTCATCTACTCCCCTGGAAATACTGTTGAAAGTGGTGTTAACCACCATAACCCTAATCCCTGAAGTATTACATTTTGTTTTATTTTAGCCTTTACATTCCTTATTCTTGTAGGTATTCCTTCCGGAGGTCCAGGATGACATGATTACACAGCCACTAGTGTAGTAATTTAATATTGTCTTGCCTCTTCAGTTTCATAGTAAATTTGCTAAGCTCTCTTTTGATATTTATTTTTGTTTTGGGTCTGTTGTATTTCTTTACGTATCCCATCTATATATCACGTTTTGTTTCTATTTAGTATCAAATAATTCGCTAAGAGTACCTTGTATCAGATTCAACGTTTTCGTAGGGCGTGTACCTATCAGGAAGTAAAACAGAACAGTATTTACCTATCTGACTCACGATTTAAAACAAATTGATTAAAAATAAATAATATATAAAAACAAGTAAATAAATACACTGAGTGTAACAAGGTCTGTTTACTGACTAAATCATTGTACTCAATAACGATTATAACTTACCTTCTACTACAACGGTTCTAGTTTATTCTGTGTACTGTTTTTACCTTGGTCACAAAAATCTATGACGTTTTTCACATAGTTACAACACTGATTGGGAGGATATATTTTTAACATTTGTTTACTATCGTCTATATTAGTCTGGTCTTCCTGATAGAAACTACGTTAATTGTGAATGTTGTAATTTTCGCATTTGTGAAATGTCTTATTGAAACTTGTATATTTTCTTAATAAATACATTGAAATTCTGTACTCGAGTTTGTTGCTATGGGTTCAGAAATTTAAATAAATAATTACAGTCGTGAATAAAAACTATTGGGAATGGAAGATACAGGTACATGCAAGACAGTACAACTTGTTTTTACTTTATTTTATCTTTGGCAGTTTTAATATCAGAAGAGATTACATGGTTTCGGGCAATTTGATTCGAGAGTATTCGTTGATTGGTTGATTATTATTTGATGTAAATAGATCAGTATGCTAGTTGTTTTAATGGGTTTGTTTCTTCATCAGTACACGTACGTTTGTACTACAACTTCCTTTATATATAATGCGACCAACAAAAAGGAAGACTACGTAGCAAAAATATGTGTTGATACAAACGAACATTATTGTTTTTCCTCGTTATTTATTGCTTCTGCAGGAGCCGCGTGGACGTGATCGTATTGTACTTGGAATTACAGCTGCCTGTACAATCACTACTAATGCTGTGAGTTCGAACCCTGTTCACGGTGTGGTGTACTCGATCCAACATTATGTGATCAATTTATAAGAGACCTGCTACAAGCCGGGTACTCCTGTTTCCTCCACTCTGATTCTCTCTCTCTGACAGTCTGTGGAAGACTACCTGTTAAAGTTTAATTTTCTGGCATCATCCGTTCTACACGATTAAAGGGGTTACATCCATATGAATTCCACAACATTGTATCTTTCTACTTACCAATATCCTGTCTCTCTGATAGTCTGAGTAAGACTTGTTCCCACTGACGTTTGATTTTCGAGGAACCATTTTTATTAGAAGTCACCTTGTTGTTCTTTTGGAAAACATCGTTGTCTCCGCTTATATTTATGTGAAACTATATTTTCAAAATTCCCTTGTTATTTCTGATATTTTTATATATCTTTTAATATTGTTGGTCATTCTTGAGTAACATGCTTCACCATCCCATCTATATCGCTCATTGTGGGTACATGTACCTGATAAAGACCACAGACACATGTAATTTACCATATAAATTAGAACAAGGTGTGAGCAATCTAAGGTCTGACTTCAAAAAAAATATCCTAGATTATTATAGGAAAAGAATTCCAAAGGGGTAATCAGAAGCCGTAGATCAAAGACAGGACAAAAGGAAAATAATGATCAATCTACTTAACATTCCACAGAAGACTAAAGATTGGGTAACACAATACCACACCTATAAACGGTGGGGAACTCAGAAAGCGCATAGTTTCTGTCATACTAGTGACACCCGTCCCTTGTGTTAGTTACTGGTAAATGATAAAAATGTCTTGGACAACAGCTTAGGTAATCATATGAATATAAATAACAAATAAAACATGAAACCCATCAACGCATACGGGGGACCAAGATCGAAACAAGCATCTCAACACGGAGCTATGGGCGTGGAGACTTGTAACTGGTCAACATGAATAACACGAATCCTAATAAAATGATGGAACAAACTCATTGTACTAACACTTTTCTATTAACTAACTTCTCATTGTTTTAAAGGTTCAAATACCTACAAGTTATAAGAAAATTACACTCAAATTATTTATTCTTTACAGTGTTTTTGCACTGAACAGGTAACATTGTATCCATTACGAGGGAAATAACACATATAAAACAGATATAAAAACCTATAAGCTTATAAACAAATCGGAAATATGATCTATTGTATAGTGAGAACTTTAAATGAAAAAAAAAATGTATAGTTTAGTTTTATATTACCGTTCTTTTAACCCGACAATGGAATTTTATTTGAGTACATGACGTTTTTGTATGAATAGATTTAAAACCTGGTGTCTGGTGCATATGGACTTACACAACATCTACCTGTTATCTAACTGATTCAGAATACACACAATTTATCCAATTGTTTATACCTCCCCCCCCCCCCCCCCCAACAAAAAAGCAAAAACAAAAACAAAAACGGCAACCATAAAATCAACACAGTTTGTATATATTTAGATGTAAAATACCATGCAGTGACACATTTATTTAGTTTGTATAGATCCAATAGCAAATTAGCGACCACTACTTTTATTTAATTGTAACATACCATATATAGACTTACATTTATATTTTAGAACACGAAACAACAACAACACGGGCATTGCACAACATAAAACATAATTACTGTAAAGAATAACGTACATACACACAAAGTTTTAGCCAAATATGTAACATTAAATATAAATAGCCGTAATGGATGCATATTTAGTACCTATACTATCGCTATTAAATGCGAATATTGATTTTAGCAAGACATATGTTCCATTGAAAAGATGTGATTATACAGGTGTGACGTTCAAGTACGATATCGAGATATCATACATGTGAACCATATCTCCCATGCAGTATCCATATTTATGTATATCCACACTTTAAATTTGGGTTCTTATGTCCGGTGCTGTTAAAATGTATTCGTTCTCTGTGAAGATGGTACCAATGGGAATATCGGAGGCGCAAAGATGGAAAATACTCACCATGCGGTCAACATGAATTTCCTTAAAAGCTATTGGACTTCAGTCTTCCAGTAGTCAACAGGCTTCTGAGAAGACAGTGCTTACCAAATAGACGTCTGTCAGCAAGAACAGTAAGGAACTGTTTTAAACCAACATGACTGAAGTCAAGGAGCGTAATTAAACGTTCCATGTTATCAGATCGACATCAGCGATTACATTTGGCGCGGTGCTTAGAGCGACGTGCCTTAAATTTGAGGATCAGGCGTAGAATTGGAGAGAGAAAAATACGGCGTACACCTCAAGGAACATTCAGCCAACTGTCCGTTTTTCTTTTGGCCATTGTATTTACTGTCAGCTACACCTCATTTCAACAAGTTAGGGATAGAAAATTAAACTTGTAGGGGCTGTGTTTGTTTCCCTGTCCAGCTACTTATGCTACATGACACAGTATCAGAGTATATTTTTAGCATTAAATATCCTTATTTTTTTTCTCTCCAAGTTTTACCAAACTGTCCTGTCTTATTATAAAAGGAAGATGGCTGTTCCCCAACCAGACGTTCATAACTTAGAATGCATTTCAATTATTACTGACGGATGGGGATACCAAGTGCATATTATAGGCGGAAGTAGTCATCATGTTAATAAATGTGCAATCAGTGCATATCACCACTAAAGTTGTGAATTCGAATTCTACTCATGGTGAGGTGTACTCGATACAACACAATATGTTAAAGTTTGACAGTGATAGGTCGGTGGTTTATTCACGGTACATGTACTACAGTTTCCTCCATCAATAAAACTGACCGTCACGATATAACTGCAATATCGTTGAAAGTGGCATTAAACACCATAACACTAACCCCTAACACTGTATATACTGACCACTATTGATTCATAGTTTCTTGTGGAATTTAAATTGAAAAAAATGCATAGCTGAATTATATATTGCCGTTCATTTAACCCGACAATGAAATTTCATTTTAGTAGTAGACGTTTGTGTAAACTAAGATTTAAACCTGGTGTTTGGTGCATGGACTTACACCACATCTGCCTGTTTTCTAACCGATAAAGAATACATGCAATATATTCATTCATTTACATGCGCCCTCCAACAAAGGTCGACCATAAAACCAACACAGTTAACATATATTTATCTGTAAAATACCGGACATGAACACACATTTATATAGTTTTTATTGATCGAATAGTAAAATAGGAAACACTGTTACCATTTAATTGTAGCATACCTCGCATAGACGCACAATTTCATTTTAGAACAAGAAACAACACTGGGCAATACACAACATAAAACATAACTTTAAAATATCACATATACTGACACACATAAACTTAATATTTAACATTAAATATGAATAGCTGAACTGGATACATATGTAGTACCTATGTTGCACCTGTTACAACAAAACTCACTAACCTTGAAATAACTGCGGAGCCGTATCCACTAATAGGTTAGTATTTATTATTCTTAGCGACAACAGACCTGGTTAACGAGGTGATTATCGCCATATTTTAAAATTGCCAATGAAGTTGAGAACGAAGGAGAAAATCAGATTTGTGGAAAATTGAGGTTTGCAAATATATAGAGAATGCATAATCTTATTTAGCAATGTATGTACAATTTGTTATCAATAAAAGCTGTTTTCAGGCATGTTGTGCGATAGCCCTATTATTTATACATTTAAAAAATAGTCACCTCTAAAACTCAATGTTGCCTTTTTCCATTTTGTTTTGTACCATAGCGCGCAATTAATATTCTTATTTAATGAAAATTGTACAAACATTTATATTATTTCTAAATACAATAGACTAACATGAATTTCTTCAGAATATTGAATATAAAAGGAATTAATAGATGTGTGCCTACATCTACAAGCAAGGGAGATAACCGAACATGGTCATCATATCAGTGTTTATCAAGTACAAGCTAACCTCTCCCCCCTTTTTGCTTATATCTCCACTGACATTGTAGTTTGTTCCGCCATCTTTTCTACGACAAAGGTATATAAATATATAATAGTTTGTTGCTATGGGTTCTTAAAATGAATAAATAATCTTATTCATGTTTATATTATTAAGGGTTGAGCATTTTTTAAATGCTTTATAGCGACGTACATTTGTTTGAATTATAGTAAATTAGCTATGTGTAGACAAAATTTAAAAAAAATCACGAATTTGGTTATTAATGGTGCAAATTCGAAGAAACCTAAGGAAATGTAGGATGCATGGTCAAGCAAGAAAATCCAACTATTTGTCTGCTCTTTGTTGATTTTTCTTAGTTTCTTTGTTTTATTTGTGTTTTAATTGTATTTCTAATATTTGAAGAGATTACATGTTTTTGAGGCACTTTGATTCGATAATACTCTTTGATTAGTTGATTATTATTTAATGTAAGTAAGGCAATATTTCAGCTGTTTTAATATTAATTTCTTTACTTCATCCGTACAAGTACTTTTATGCTACAACTTCCTTTTTTAGATCATGTGACCAACAAAATGGATGACTACGTGGTATGAATATGTGTTCATACAGACGAAAATGAAGTTTCTTTCCTCATGATTTTATTGCTTCAAGTGAAATATGAAATAGTAGATGTAAATACAAGTAGTCATTGGTACACAATCCCTGAAGGCGTACGTTGATATACACACATCCCACACAACAGCCTCGATAGTGTATTTATGAACATACCTTTGAATAAAAAATGATGTAAAGCAAAACATAATGCTGCTATTAAGGACATAGCCAAGTAATTAGTAATAAGATATATAGAAAAGTACACGTACAATTAATTGCAGCAGGGATCTGGAGGAGATTACCGAACGTTTTGGTCGATTTCGTATGTTGACTAAGCTAACCATTTGATTTTGAAGAGTGTAATGTATATTTGTTTATTTATCGATTCACTGACTGTCTTTACATGCATATGAATGGGTCTTTCGTGGTCGTGATCGTATGTTCGTTGGATTTATAACTACCTATGCAATCAGCGCCAATCACTAGAAACATTGTGAACTCGAATCATAGAGTATATCCCTATAAGTAATTATTTGAAAAAAAAAATATTTCCCTGGATAGTCAAAACAGAATTTAACGGGGATACTTCAGAGGAACTTAGACTCTTAAGTAGAATTGCAACAAGATATATAGAATCACATCAACATAAAGGGATCTGCAAGTGGTACAAAAATATAGTTTTCAAGCTACACATATAAGCTATGATCGATCAATGAAACAGAAATTCACTGAGAATAAATATTAAAAACTATGATGTGTGTACAGTTATCCATATCATTTCTTACTAGCATAATTTTTATTATGGCGCTCTAATTATCATTTAAAAGATAATCCGCGGCTAAAAATAATCATATATACATGCATCTAATAATTGATCAATATTAGTATTGTTATTGTAAATACAATATATTTGGATATAGCAAAAAAAAAGCGAAAAGAAAAAAAAACAAAGCAAAGCAAAAAATAAAAAAGATCCAAAACATAAACAAAACAATACAAGAAAAACCAAACAAACACAACCAAATAATAAAATAAACGAAACAAAACAACTACCCCCACCCCTAAAATAATAAATAAAGGAAAAAGACAGGACCCAAAAAAAAATAAAAAATAAAATAAAAATAAAAATGAATAAAAATAAAATAAATAAAACGGCCCCTAAATAAGTTACTGTCGTAAAATATAGAATCAGTGTCTAAATCGACAAATATACATGACAGCTTTATATTCTGGCCTGGTACCGGAATTTCAGAAAAAAAGTGGCGGGGTTAAGCTAGTTATATGTACCATCATTCTGAGGAAAAAGAGTATATACTTAATACACACATAAGACTCGGGGAGTTTTAATATAATGTCGGCCATACTAATTGACAGTGCTTAATCTTGATAATATACTAATAACCTGATAACATACATACTGATGGCCTCATATAAGTGAAAGGATCGTCATGGGCGTGATCATATGGAAGTTGGATTTAAAGTTACCAGTGAAATCAGTGCATTTCACCACTACATTCCTGGATTCGAATTCCGCTCATGGCTATGTGACCTCAATACAGCTTTGGTTTTTCTCCCAGTACTCCGATTTCCTCCAGAACTGATAGCCATGTTATAAATGACATATTATTGAAAGTGGCGCTAAACATCATAACCTTAACCTCCATGCGAATGAGTCACAAACAAGCACAACTATAACGTTTATCGGTTGTAAGGAGTTGAGAGCATCGTTCTTTACAATGTGCAAGTAATGGACAGACTGAATGAATAACCATATCAACTTTCACAATTATAAACGTCAACACATGTTCCACATTCATTTGACACAAATAGTTTCTTAAAATCTCTACTGAAACAAAGTGTGATTGGATTAAAAATACCATCCTCATTCGTTATAATTATATCACTGTTCTGTCCATCAGGTGCGATATCCACCCTACCACGTAAGCGTTTCCTTGTCGATCAAAATCAATACTATGTGGGTCTTTTAAGTATGGGGAACTAAAGGTAAACACGTTTGATCCACCTTTCCTTATACAGTAGACATTGTTATAGCTTGCATAATATATATTGTTGTCTCTGTGATGGATGTGGTATACTCTACCAATAACGCTAATACTACTAATGTGTTGTCCGTTTGAATCTAAAATGTTTATCCTTCTATTACCATTGCTATCAGACCCACTGACATAAACGTTGTCGTCTACCCACGTAACACCGAAACACCTATTTATATTTTGGACGCTAATCTTTCTTTGTGCAATAAAGTTATCTACGAACTGAATGTCATTGCTTTGCAAGGTAACAACAATTCTTCCAGACTTTGTGTGGTAAGATATATCCCATGATGTTCCTCCTACTTTACATTTTTTGATATATTTTCCATCGTTACTGAACATTCGAAGAAATGATTGATCTGCCAGTATCACGTTATCATTCTTATCAACAGCCATACCAGATATTTGTACAAATGATCTATCTAGTCTGTATCCATACTTAAACGATTTTGGAGATCTAGATTGGGCGGCTTCCATGAGTTTAAGAGGTATAAATGTAATTGTACACGGTGTTTTCATTAATCGTATGGTACCTAAATGTTTTATTCCAGACAACACATATAATGGTTGCTCGTAGACTAAGTTGACGTCTGAGATGTTAGCTAAAATCTTCTCTAAATTGTTGTATTGGTAGTAATCGGTGGAGAAGAAGGAACACGTGTTGATTGGAGCCATTCTTTGTCAAGAAGTCAAGTTGTTGTAAATGTTTCTCGATCAATGAAACTGACTTTTCGAACTCGGATACTTCTCTTTCCATTTGACAGATAGAATCCCGACTGACAGTTCCCATCTCCAACAGGGCCGAATTTTCTAGTTCATCAAGCTTCTTTATGATGGACGCTTTGAATGCTGATATCTGTCTGACGATGGTTTTTTCTTCTATTTTCATCCTGTCTCTATTTTCCC
Organism: Bathymodiolus septemdierum; assembly: GCA_963383655.1. Taxonomy (NCBI): domain Eukaryota; kingdom Metazoa; phylum Mollusca; class Bivalvia; order Mytilida; family Modiolidae; genus Bathymodiolus; species Bathymodiolus septemdierum. The sequence continues at coordinate 53,227,584 of OY726523.1, forward strand.
GTCTATTTTGTACAGCTGTTTTCAACGTTACGTGAACGTCTTGCATGCCCTCTGAAATATTATGAAAAAGTGGAGATGTTTTTGCGTTATTAGATGCCACTTCTAGTGGCATGACTTTATCACATGAACGGTGCACTTCTGACATGCAGTTACGACAGTAAATTCCATGATGTTGGTTACAGAAAAAGTCCATAATAAAGTCAGGATGTCTTGAACATTTTTCCTGTGTTGCCAGTACTTCACCAGGAAAGGTTGATATAGCTTCAATGTCGATGACATGATGGCTCATAGAAGTCTTGCTGCCTTTATGCGCTTTCACACAAGTTATGCAAAGAGCATCTTCACAATTCACACACCACTTGGTAGCAGGGGAATTTTCGTCGATTCTGGTACATGGACCACAACTGGTATTAGAAGACATACCTACAGTTATAAAAAGATCCACATTTGAAAGGTATGTCAATGGCACACTGAATTTTCAGTAATCCCAGAATAATAGTAATGACCTAATGACCTGACACACAGATAGGGAGCTATGGTAGTAATTATGAGATAATGCTCTATGTTAGTAATTCTGAGATATAGAAACTGATCTATTTTAGTAATTCTGAGATACATATAATGACATATAATGACCGTTGGTAATAATTCTGGGATACAGATAATCAATGACCTATGACATGCATTCTGTGATAAAGATAATGACCTATGGGAGTAATTCTGAGATACAGATAATGACCTATGGTAGTAATTCTGTGATATAGATAATGACCTATGACAGTAATTCTGTGATACATATAATGACCTTTGGTAGTAATTCTGGTATACATAATGAACATTATTAGTGTTTTTTTTAAATGAAGCTGAAATTGATACATACTGCATTTGACAATTTACAACTGTACTCTAATTTATACTGGCTGACAATGTAATTGGTACTGTTTGTCTTAGAATTTACGTTGTACTTGACACTGAACTTGATATTGTACTTGACTCTGAAATTTACACTGTAATTGATACTGTAATTGATACTGCAATTGATACCTTTTTTTTAATTTAAACTGAAATTGATACTATTTTTTATAGATTTTACTACTATATTAAAAGCGGCTTTTAATAGAATGTATGCAGTAATTGAAGCTATTTTTGAAAATTTTCAATTAGGCTCAGAAAACATAGTATTTAGCCCCTTTGATCAATTTGAATAAAAGTACTTACATATTGTATGTACTAACTATCTGCATACTAGATACATTTTGTATTTTTAAATCTGATATAGTGCACATTATCTTTAAAATAAAATGCTTACTCTGTGATTTAATCAATACACTATCTCTGATAAATATTAAATGTTAACTTTTAACAGTGTTATCTCGTACAATGTACATATTAGCAGACTTTCTGAATGACACCATTAACGACCTTCATAATAATTGTAGACTGGAGGTATTTATCCTGAAACAGGAGGTGACATAATTTAGACCTTTCAAAATAATTGTAGACGGGAGTTACTTATTATCTTGATACAGGAGGTGACACCATTAAGGGCTTGCAAAATATTCACAAACTGTTAAATAATTTAGAACCAACCTGGTTTTAAGAATTTATTACTCAACTTGATACTCTGCTAGGCAAATTAGAGCCAATCTGGTATTAAGAATTTACTACTCAGCTTGGTACTCGGTTAAGCAAATTACAACCAATCTGGTATTAAGAATTTACTACTCAGCTTTGTACTCGGTTAAGCAATTTAGAACCAATCTGATATTAAGAATTTACTACTCAGCTTGGTACTCGGTTAAACAATTTAGAACCAATTTGGTATTAAGAATTTACTACTTAGCTTGGTACTCGGTTAAGCAATTTACAACCAATCTGGTATTAAGAATTTACTACTCAGCTTGGTACTCGGTTAAACAATTTACAACCAATCTGGTATTAAGAATTTACTACTCAGCTTGGTACTCGGTTAAGCAATTTAGAACCAATCTGATATTAAGAACTTACTACTCAGCTTGGTACTCGGTTAAACAATTTAGAACCAATCTGGTATTAAGAATTTACTACTCAGCTTGGCACTCGGTTAAACAATTTAGAACCAATCTGGTATTAAGAATTTAATACTCAGCTTGGTACTCGGTTAAGGAATTTAGAACCAACCTGGTTTCAAGAATTTACAGCTGAACTTTCTTGATGTTGTATTAAGCAATTTAGAACCAACCTGTCCTCTCATTTCATCAACATCCCACTCACTTGTAGTGAGTCACTTTGCAATACAATTTCAAATTCCAATCGAAAACTCGCAGAGATAGAGGTAAAATTGATACCACTAGCACATCTACAAATGACCGAATATTATACGTGATTGGCACAAAACAGTATATTAGAAGAAATGAAATATCTACCAGTATAAGATTATCATCCTTATCAACAACCATACCAGTTACTTCAACAAATGTTCTATGTATTATGTAGCCAAACTTAAACGAATTTGGAGCTTTAGATTGGACAGATATTTCTTGAGCTTCCGTGTATTTAAAAGTTTAAATCTAAGTATGCATGGTTCTTTCTATAACGTGTGGTACCTGAATGTTTTATTCCAGATAGCACATTTTCTGGTTGGTCGTATACAATACTGGCGTCTGAGAGGTTACCTAAATTCTCCTCGCAATGATTTTTGTCTTCACTAAGTATTGGGAGTAACCGGTGGAGAAGTAGAATCACGTGCCGGTTGGAGCTATTCTTTGGCAAACAGTAAAGTTGTTGTAAATGTTGGTCATTATACGGGATATAGCACAAGAACTTTACAAAATATAGTTGTGAGGTTGAAGTAGGTTTATGGGTCTGCATTTTATTGTGCATTACGTATTTTGTTTTGTCAATCATTTTCTATTATCCAATTCATAAGTTGCGCCCCTTAATTCAAGCATAACTTTAGGAACAAATAACTACAAAAAAAAAGTCATAAAAAACACCTATTTCTATTACATAAAGAAGATCTATGCTTTTGATTTTGGTTCAATTGTGATTTCGTCTGTTATGTTATCACAATAATATATCTGGTTTCAGGTAAAGCATCTGTTCTGGAGCATCATGTAGCTGATATAGCTGAACTATTGTTGAAAGTTGCGTTAAGCGCCAAAATACTAACACTTAGATTATTTTTTGTGTTCTATTGTAGCATATCAATTCATGTAGGTATTAATTCCCGACGCACAGGAATAACTGATTACACGCCCCCTAGTGTAGTAATTTAGTCTATTATGCTTCAAATTGATTAAAAATAAATAATAGATAAACAAATACATAAATACATCAAGAGTAACACTGTAACTTTATACTCTAAATCATTGTATCAAATAACGATATAACTTACCTTCTATTACAACGGTTCTAGTTTATTCTGTGTTGTGTTTGCAGCAGAGTTCTGAAAGAGTTCACGGGGCGTTTCGGCCGACATAACATGTGGACTCAATTGACCTTTATACTTTGAGGAGTGTAGTGATATCAGTAATTTAAATTTGTTTATTTTATCATATTCACTGATTGTCTTTGCACGTACAAATAAGAACCGCTTGCTAGACTGTCTGACAGATAAACTATGAAGGTGATAGGTATAAATTTACTCACGTGGGTAAAACACTGGTATGACCGCATCGTTTTACTAAGAGCCGGAGTTTATGTACCCCGAAACTAGTTTTTCTCCACCAATATCTATAGAAGTGACTTTACTTATACAGGGAAGTAAGCAGTCATGGTAGAGGTGTGTTAGGTTTATACAATTTGCCTCTGTCCCTACGATTTTTCGAGTATATTTTAGTAATGTTACGATAGTGTGGTATTTTTGTTCCATTGTATCATACTATATCAGGAAAGTAAAGATACGTTGATCAACACAAGTGCCTTTGTATAAAAAGTATGAATTTATTTGAAAAATACGCCCAACAATGTGCAAAGATACAAGACAAGACAAACATACTACTTATCAGTGGGTTAAGGCTGTGAATGAGTGATTGGTGTTTAATCCCAAAATGAGATTTTCTTTGTTATGTTATGACGAGAGCAAGTTACATTCGATGAAATTTTCTCCGGGTACTCTGGTTTCCTCCACCAACAAAGCTGACCGCCACGATACAACTGAAATATTGTTGAAAGTGGCGTTAAGCATCATAACCCCTTACCCCATTCGATGAGATGATGATGATGCTTAGTTTGTGCTAGACAAACACCCTGAATTGGATTTGAATAGTGCTAGCTCACTTAAAAACAGTTCGCTGCTAAGCATGTTCCTCCGCTCAGATACATCCAAGCCAATCAGTCTTTGGTCTTATAAAATCATAAAACTGTTTTATGTTCCTTTGGAATTTCAACCAAGCATGGGGTTTTATATCTTCCTTCACTATTGGATACCTAAATTGTATAAAATTTATAACAAGCAGTGTTACATTTGCTGAGTCTGTCAATGACTCAACGTAATCTCTTTCTTAATTGCTAATATATATTCTATCATTGTCTATCATTGGCGAAATGGGTAGCGTACTCGCCTCGAGTGCGGTAGATCGTGGCGAACCCCGGTTGGGTCAAACCAAAGACTATTAAATTGGCATGTGTTGCTTGTCCGCCAAGCATGCAAAATTAAGTTGAAAGAGCAAAAACTGGTTGGCTCGGAATCAGAATAATGTGTGAGAGTGGAGCGACATGTGTACCGCGAACTGTTATTTCAGTGAGCTAGCACTATAAAAATCCAACTCGTGTTTGTCTAGTACAAAGCGGAACTCATCATCATCTCATTAAACAATAACTTTTTCTCGTCATGATATAGCTGAAAAATTGCTGAATTGGCGTTAAGCAACAAATACTCACTCACTCACTCACTCACTCCAAACTGGTCTTCAGAGCTACTGAGACACCAGCTACCTCAGGAGGAGGTAGTGGGAATCAAATTGGGGATTCTGGATATTTTTATATATTTGATAAGAGTACATACACTTATGATCCCTTTCCCCGTACAATAGCATTACAACATCTAACTTCTCTACCCTTTACCCAACTAGTACTTAGAGGACAATAGATTTTAATATAATTAGTTCAAATTGTAGAGACCAAATTTTCTTGGTGAAAAACCACTCTGATTCTAACAAAATAATTCCCCGAAACTGAATGCATCAAACTGCTGGAATTGTTGAATGACAACCTAATTGGAAATAGTTTCCAACATAAAACTTGAAATTCATATGGGTAGCAACTATGCCTTTCTTGCCTTTGTTTGCTTCTTTATTTTTGCATGAAGCAGACATCATACAAGGGTTATTAAGATTAACGAAAATAAGCTAGCCCGATCGGTCCTATAACTTAACATGGTATTATGATATGAATGATGTCCTTTCACTAAATAATTCCATGTTGGTGACTATGTTGATCGCATTTATCTCGTTGATCTTGAAATAAAGTATACCACATATATTGGTAGAAATACTTCATGACCACGAATATCTTCAGTTTGTCGTAGTCATATTCCGTTGTTTCCTCGTTCATGTAATATAACTGGATTTTAACACACGTAACACGATGGTTACCACTTGGGAAACAAGAACGGCTTCATCTACCGGAGAACCATTTCCTCATTCATAACTTACTGTCAGATTTGTGACAAGAACAACAGGACGGGTGCCAATAATGGAGCAAGAACTGCTTACCCTTTTGAAGCAAATGAATTCACCCCCAGTTTTTTTAATGGAGCTCGTGTTGCTCATTTTTTAGTTTTCTGTGTAATGCTTTTGTTTGTCTTTTCCGCTTTTTTCAGTCGACCACTGTATTATCTGACCTTCTTCGATCTGTCGTTTTTGGATTATCCCTGGGCTCTCTTCAAATACCCATATACCCTTGATGTTTGAAACTTTACTAATATCACTTTTCATATAATAAATATCCCTTTGAAATCAAAATTGTACTTGCTAAATTGCACATGTTCATAAAGGTAATAACAAAATTACCGAACTCCGAACAATCTTACAAAGGGAAAGTCAAAACTCATAATTATATAAACAGACAAAATCAGTCAACAACCGGAAAACTGTGAAAACAATAAGAAATCAGAATATTGCTAAATTCATAAAATCAGAAAACACAAGACACAAACAATAACAAAAAAACATTACTAAAAACAAACACAAACATAAAAGCGAAAAAAACCCAAACAAAAACAAAACAAAACAAAACATAACCCCCCAAAATATAAAATAAAAAATATAAAAAATAATAAAAAATAAATAAACCTTTGACATTGTCAGAACAAACAATCATCTGTTCCTATGCTGGGTACACTACAAAGTAAGAACGTAACGGCTGTCTACAGTTATCTTTCTTTTCACAGAATATAAATGAATATGTGGTATTCGGTTTTGGGATTTGCATGGATCTGTGGATTTGATGTTTCAATTGTTATCTGTGTACTTTTATGTCCATTATTGTTTGTCTATTCGTCGTCTTTTCTTTTGACTCTTTCCATTGTTTGTCCTCTTTTCTTTTGACACTTTCTATTGTTTGTCCTCCTTTCTTTTGACCCTTTCGATTGTTTGTCGTCTTTTCGTTTGATCCTTTCCATTGTTTGTCATCTTTTCTTTTGACCCTTTCGATAGTTTGTCCTCTTTTCTTTTGACCCTTTCGATTGTTTGTCCTCTCTTCTTTTGACCCTTTCGATTGTTTGTCGTCTTTTCTTTCGACTCTTTTCTTTTGACCCTTTCGATTGTTTATCCTCTTTTCTTTTGACCCTTTCGATTGTTTGTCGACTTTTCTTTTGACCCTTTCGATTGTTTGTCCTCTCTTCTTTTGACCCTTTCGATTGTTTGTCGTCTTTTCGTTTGATCCTTTCCATTGTTTGTCATCTTTTCTTTTGACCCTTTCGATTGTTTGTCGACTTTTCTTTTGACCCTTTCAATTGTTTGTCCTCTCTTCTTTTGACCCTTTCGATTGTTTGTCGTCTTTTCTTTCGACTCTTTTCTTTTGACCCTTTCGATTGTTTGTCCTCTTTTCTTTTGACCCTTTCGATTGTTTGTCCTCTTTTCTTTTGACCCTTTCGATAGTTTGTCCTCTTTTCTTTTGACCCTTTCTATTGTTTGTCCTCTTTTCTTTTGACCCTTTCGATTGTTTGTCCTCTCTTCTTTTGACCCTTTCGATTGTTTGTCGTCTTTTCCTTCGACTCTTTTCTTTTTACCCTTTTGATAGTTTGGCCTCTTTTCTTTTGACCCTTTCTATTGTTTGTCCTCTTTTCTTTTGACCCTTTCGATTGTTTGTCGTCTTTTCTTTCGACACTTTTCTTTTGACCCTTTCCATGGTTTGTCCTCTTTCCTTTTGACCCTTTCGAATGTTTGTCCTCTTTTCTGTTGACCCTTTCGATAGTTTGTCGTCTTTTCTTTTGACCCTTTCGATTGTTTGTCCTCTTTTCTTTTGACCCTTCGATAGTTTGTCCTCTTTTCTTTTGACCCTTTCTATTCTTTGTCCTCTTTTCTTTTGACCCTCTCGATTGTTTGGCGTCTTTTCTTTTGACCCTTTCGATTGTTTGTCGTCTTTACTTTTGACCCTTTCGATTGTTTGTCGTCTTTTCTTTTGACCCTTTCGATTGTTTGTCCTCTCTTCTTTTGACCCTTTCGATTGTTTGTCGTCTTTTCTTTCGACTCTTTTCTTTTGACCCTTTCCATTGATTGTCGTCTTTTCTTTTGACCCTTTCGATTGTTTGTCGTCTTTTCTTTTGACCCTCCCTATTGTTTGTCGTCTTTTCTTTTGACCCTTTAGATTGTTTGTCCTCTTTTCTGTTGACCCTTTCCATGGTTTGTCCTCTTTTCTTTTGACCATTTCGATTGTTTGTCCTCTCTTCTTTTGACCATTTCGATTGTTTGTCGTCTTTTCTTTCGACTCTTTTCTTTTGACCCTTTCCATGGTTTGTCCTCTTTTCTTTTGACCCTTTCGATTGTTTGTCCTCTTTTCTTTTGACCCTTTCGATAGTTTGTCCTCTTTTCTTTTGACCCTTTCTATTGTTTGTCCTCTTTTCTTTTGACCCTTTCGATTGTTTGTCCTCTCTTCTTTTGACCCTTTCGATTGTTTGTCGTCTTTTCTTTCGACTCTTTTCTTTTGACCCTTTCCATGGTTTGTCCTCTTTTCTTTTGACCCTTTCGATTGTTTGTCCTCTTTTCTGTTGACCCTTTCAATTGTTTGTCGTCTTTTCTTTTGACCTTTCTATTGTTTGTCCTCTTTTCTTTTGACCCTTTCGATTGTTTGTCCTCTCTTCTTTTGACCCTTTCGATTGTTTGTCGTCTTTTCTTTCGACTCTTTTCTTTTGACCTTTTCCATGGTTTGTCCTCTTTTCTTTTGACCCTTTCGATTGTTTGTCCTATTTTCTTTTGACCCTTCGATAGTTTGTCCTCTTTTTTTTTACCCTTTCTATTCTTTGTCCTCTTTTCTTTTGACCCTCTCGATTGTTTGTCGTCTTTACTTTTGACCCTTTCGATTGTTTGTCGTCTTTTCTTTTGACCCTTTCGATTGTTTGTCGTCTTTTCTTTTGAGCCTTTCTATTGTTTGTCCTCTCTTCTTTTGACCCTTTCGATTGTTTGTCGTCTTTTCTTTCGACTCTTTTCTTTTGACCCTTTCCATTGATTGTCGTCTTTTCTTTTGACCCTTTCGATTGTTTGTCGTCTTTTCTGTTGACCCTCCCGATTGTTTGTCGTCTTTTCTTTTGACCCTTTAGATTGTTTGTCCTCTTTTCTGTTGACCCTTTCCATGGTTTGTCCTCTTTTCTTTTGACCATTTCGATTGTTTGTCCTTTCTTCTTTTGACCCTTTCGATTGTTTGTCGTCTTTTCTTTCGACTCTTTTCTTTTGACCCTTTTCATGGTTTGTCCTCTTTTCTTTTGACCCTTTCGATTGTTTGTCCTCTTTTCTTTTGACCCTTTCGATAGTTTGTCCTCTTTTCTTTTGACCCTTTCTATTGTTTGTCCTCTTTTCTTTTGACCCTTTCGATTGTTTGTCCTCTCTCCTTTGACCCTTTTGATTGTATGTCGTCTTTTCTTTCGACTCTTTTCTTTTGACCCTTTCCATGGTTTGTCCTCTTTTCTTTTAACCCTTTCGATTTTTTGTCCTATTTTCTTTTGACCCTTTCGATTGTTTGTCCTCTTTTCTGTTGACCCTTTCGATTGTGTGTCGTCTTTTCTTTTGACCTTTCTATTGTTTGTCCTCTTTTCTTTTGACCCTTTCGATTGTTTGTCCTCTCTTCTTTTGACCCTTTCGATTGTTTGTTGTCTTTTCTTTCGACTCTTTTCTTTTGACCTTTTCCATGGTTTGTCCTCTTTTCTTTTGACCCTTTCGATTGTTTGTCCTATTTTCTTTTGACCCTTTCGATTGTTTGTCCTCTCTTCTTTTGACCCTTTCGATTGTTTGTCGTCTTTTCTTTCGACTCTTTTCTTTTGACCCTTTCGATAGTTTGTCCTCTTTTCTTTTTACCCTTTCTATTGTTTGTCCTCTTTTCTTTTAACCCTTTCGATTGTTTGTCGTCTTTTCTTTCGACACTTTTCTTTTGACCCTTTCCATTGATTGTCCTCTTTTCTTTTGACCCTTTCGATTGTTTGTCCTCTTTTCTGTTGACCCTTTCGATTGTTTGTCGTCTTTTCTTTTGACCCTTTCGATTGTTTGTCCTCTTTTCTGTTGACCCTTCGATAGTTTGTCCTCTTTTATTTTGACCCTTTCTATTCTTTGTCCTCTTTTCTTTTGACCCTCTCGATTGTTTGTCGTCTTTTCTTTTGACCCTTTCGATTGTTTGTCGTCTTTTCTTTCGACTCTTTTCTTTTGACCCTTTCCATGGTTTGTCCTCTTTTCTTTTGACCCTTTCGATTGTTTGTCCTCTTTTCTTTTGACCCTTTCGATAGTTTGTCCTCTTTTCTTTTGACCCTTTCTATTGTTTGTCCTCTTTTCTTTTGACCCTTTCGATTGTTTGTCCTCTCTTCTTTTGACCCTTTCGATTGTTTGTCGTCTTTTCTTTCGACTCTTTTCTTTTGACCCTTTCCATGGTTTGTCCTCTTTTCTTTTGACCCTTTCGATTGTTTGTCCTCTTTTCTGTTGACCCTTTCAATTGTTTGTCGTCTTTTCTTTTGACCTTTCTATTGTTTGTCCTCTTTTCTTTTGACCCTTTCGATTGTTTGTCCTCTCTTCTTTTGACCCTTTCGATTGTTTGTCGTCTTTTCTTTCGACTCTTTTCTTTTGACCTTTTCCATGGTTTGTCCTCTTTTCTTTTGACCCTTTCGATTGTTTGTCCTATTTTCTTTTGACCCTTCGATAGTTTGTCCTCTTTTTTTTTGACCCTTTCTATTCTTTGTCCTCTTTTCTTTTGACCCTCTCGATTGTTTGTCGTCTTTTCTTTTGACCCTTTCGATTGTTTGTCGTCTTTACTTTTGACCCTTTCGATTGTTTGTCGTCTTTTCTTTTGACCCTTTCGATTGTTTGTCGTCTTTTCTTTTGAGCCTTTCTATTGTTTGTCCTCTCTTCTTTTGACCCTTTCGATTGTTTGTCGTCTTTTCTTTCGACTCTTTTCTTTTGACCCTTTCCATTGATTGTCGTCTTTTCTTTTGACCCTTTCGATTGTTTGTCGTCTTTTCTGTTGACCCTCCCGATTGTTTGTCGTCTTTTCTTTTGACCCTTTAGATTGTTTGTCCTCTTTTCTGTTGACCCTTTCCATGGTTTGTCCTCTTTTCTTTTGACCATTTCGATTGTTTGTCCTTTCTTCTTTTGACCCTTTCGATTGTTTGTCGTCTTTTCTTTCGACTCTTTTCTTTTGACCCTTTCCATGGTTTGTCCTCTTTTCTTTTGACCCTTTCGATTGTTTGTCCTCTTTTCTTTTGACCCTTTCGATAGTTTGTCCTCTTTTCTTTTGACCCTTTCTATTGTTTGTCCTCTTTTCTTTTGACCCTTTCGATTGTTTGTCCTCTCTCCTTTGACCCTTTTGATTGTATGTCGTCTTTTCTTTCGACTCTTTTCTTTTGACCCTTTCCATGGTTTGTCCTCTTTTCTTTTAACCCTTTCGATTTTTTGTCCTATTTTCTTTTGACCCTTTCGATTGTTTGTCCTCTTTTCTGTTGACCCTTTCGATTGTGTGTCGTCTTTTCTTTTGACCTTTCTATTGTTTGTCCTCTTTTCTTTTGACCCTTTCGATTGTTTGTCCTCTCTTCTTTTGACCCTTTCGATTGTTTGTTGTCTTTTCTTTCGACTCTTTTCTTTTGACCTTTTCCATGGTTTGTCCTCTTTTCTTTTGACCCTTTCGATTGTTTGTCCTATTTTCTTTTGACCCTTTCGATTGTTTGTCCTCTCTTCTTTTGACCCTTTCGATTGTTTGTCGTCTTTTCTTTCGACTCTTTTCTTTTGACCCTTTCGATAGTTTGTCCTCTTTTCTTTTTACCCTTTCTATTGTTTGTCCTCTTTTCTTTTAACCCTTTCGATTGTTTGTCGTCTTTTCTTTCGACACTTTTCTTTTGACCCTTTCCATTGATTGTCCTCTTTTCTTTTGACCCTTTCGATTGTTTGTCCTCTTTTCTGTTGACCCTTTCCATTGATTGTCGTCTTTTCTTTTGACCCTTTCGATTGTTTGTCCTCTTTTCTGTTGACCCTCCCGATTGTTTGTCGTCTTTTCTTTTGACCCTTTCTATTCTTTGTTCTCTTTTCTGTTGACCCTTTCCATGGTTTGTCCTCTTTTCTTTTGACCATTTCGATTGTTTGTCCTTTCTTCTTTTGACCCTTTCGATTGTTTGTCGTCTTTTCTTTCGACTCTTTTCTTTTGACCCTTTCCATGGTTTGTCCTCTTTTCTTTTGACCCTTTCGATTGTTTGTCCTCTTTTCTTTTGACCCTTTCGATAGTTTGTCCTCTTTTCTTTTGACCCTTTCTATTGTTTGTCCTCTTTTCTTTTGACCCTTTCTATTGTTTGTCCTCCTTTCTTTTGACCCTTTCGATTGTTTGTCGTCTTTTCGTTTGATCCTTTCCATTGTTTGTCATCTTTTCTTTTGACCCTTTCGATAGTTTGTCCTCTTTTCTTTTGACCCTTTCGATTGTTTGTCCTCTCTTCTTTTGACCCTTTCGATTGTTTGTCGTCTTTTCTTTCGACTCTTTTCTTTTGACCCTTTCGATTGTTTATCCTCTTTTCTTTTGACCCTTTCGATTGTTTGTCGACTTTTCTTTTGACCCTTTCGATTGTTTGTCCTCTCTTCTTTTGACCCTTTCGATTGTTTGTCGTCTTTTCGTTTGATCCTTTCCATTGTTTGTCATCTTTTCTTTTGACCCTTTCGATAGTTTGTCGACTTTTCTTTTGACCCTTTCAATTGTTTGTCCTCTCTTCTTTTGACCCTTTCGATTGTTTGTCGTCTTTTCTTTCGACTCTTTTCTTTTGACCCTTTCGATTGTTTGTCCTCTTTTCTTTTGACCCTTTCGATTGTTTGTCCTCTTTTCTTTTGACCCTTTCGATAGTTTGTCCTCTTTTCTTTTGACCCTTTCTATTGTTTGTCCTCTTTTCTTTTGACCCTTTCGATTGTTTGTCCTCTCTTCTTTTGACCCTTTCGATTGTTTGTCGTCTTTTCCTTCGACTCTTTTCTTTTTACCCTTTTGATAGTTTGGCCTCTTTTCTTTTGACCCTTTCTATTGTTTGTCCTCTTTTCTTTTGACCCTTTCGATTGTTTGTCGTCTTTTCTTTCGACACTTTTCTTTTGACCCTTTCCATGGTTTGTCCTCTTTCCTTTTGACCCTTTCGAATGTTTGTCCTCTTTTCTGTTGACCCTTTCGATAGTTTGTCGTCTTTTCTTTTGACCCTTTCGATTGTTTGTCCTCTTTTCTTTTGACCCTTCGATAGTTTGTCCTCTTTTCTTTTGACCCTTTCTATTCTTTGTCCTCTTTTCTTTTGACCCTCTCGATTGTTTGTCGTCTTTTCTTTTGACCCTTTCGATTGTTTGTCGTCTTTACTTTTGACCCTTTCGATTGTTTGTCGTCTTTTCTTTTGACCCTTTCGATTGTTTTTCCTCTCTTCTTTTGACCCTTTCGATTGTTTGTCGTCTTTTCTTTCGACTCTTTTCTTTTGACCCTTTCCATTGATTGTCGTCTTTTCTTTTGACCCTTTCGATTGTTTGTCGTCTTTTCTTTTGACCCTCCCTATTGTTTGTCGTCTTTTCTTTTGACCCTTTAGATTGTTTGTCCTCTTTTCTGTTGACCCTTTCCATGGTTTGTCCTCTTTTCTTTTGACCATTTCGATTGTTTGTCCTCTCTTCTTTTGACCCTTTCGATTGTTTGTCGTCTTTTCTTTCGACTCTTTTCTTTTGACCCTTTCCATGGTTTGTCCTCTTTTCTTTTGACCCTTTCGATTGTTTGTCCTCTTTTCTTTTGACCCTTTCGATAGTTTGTCCTCTTTTCTTTTGACCCTTTCTATTGTTTGTCCTCTTTTCTTTTGACCCTTTCGATTGTTTGTCCTCTCTTCTTTTGACCCTTTCGATTGTTTGTCGTCTTTTCTTTCGACTCTTTTCTTTTGACCCTTTCCATGGTTTGTCCTCTTTTCTTTTGACCCTTTCGATTGTTTGTCCTCTTTTCTGTTGACCCTTTCAATTGTTTGTCGTCTTTTCTTTTGACCTTTCTATTGTTTGTCCTCTTTTCTTTTGACCCTTTCGATTGTTTGTCCTCTCTTCTTTTGACCCTTTCGATTGTTTGTCGTCTTTTCTTTCGACTCTTTTCTTTTGACCTTTTCCATGGTTTGTCCTCTTTTCTTTTGACCCTTTCGATTGTTTGTCCTATTTTCTTTTGACCCTTCGATAGTTTGTCCTCTTTTTTTTTGACCCTTTCTATTCTTTGTCCTCTTTTCTTTTGACCCTCTCGATTGTTTGTCGTCTTTTCTTTTGACCCTTTCGATTGTTTGTCGTCTTTACTTTTGACCCTTTCGATTGTTTGTCGTCTTTTCTTTTGACCCTTTCGATTGTTTGTCGTCTTTTCTTTTGAGCCTTTCTATTGTTTGTCCTCTCTTCTTTTGACCCTTTCGATTGTTTGTCGTCTTTTCTTTCGACTCTTTTCTTTTGACCCTTTCCATTGATTGTCGTCTTTTCTTTTGACCCTTTCGATTGTTTGTCGTCTTTTCTGTTGACCCTCCCGATTGTTTGTCCTCTTTTCTTTTGACCCTTTAGATTGTTTGTCCTCTTTTCTGTTGACCCTTTCCATGGTTTGTCCTCTTTTCTTTTGACCATTTCGATTGTTTGTCCTTTCTTCTTTTGACCCTTTCGATTGTTTGTCGTCTTTTCTTTCGACTCTTTTCTTTTGACCCTTTCCATGGTTTGTCCTCTTTTCTTTTGACCCTTTCGATTGTTTGTCCTCTTTTCTTTTGACCCTTTCGATAGTTTGTCCTCTTTTCTTTTGACCCTTTCTATTGTTTGTCCTCTTTTCTTTTGACCCTTTCGATTGTTTGTCCTCTCTCCTTTGACCCTTTTGATTGTATGTCGTCTTTTCTTTCGACTCTTTTCTTTTGACCCTTTCCATGGTTTGACCTCTTTTCTTTTAACCCTTTCGATTTTTTGTCCTATTTTCTTTTGACCCTTTCGATTGTTTGTCCTCTTTTCTGTTGACCCTTTCGATTGTGTGTCGTCTTTTCTTTTGACCTTTCTATTGTTTGTCCTCTTTTCTTTTGACCCTTTCGATTGTTTTTCCTCTCTTCTTTTGACCTTTTCGATTGTTTGTTGTCTTTTCTTTCGACTCTTTTCTTTTGACCTTTTCCATGGTTTGTCCTCTTTTCTTTTGACCCTTTCGATTGTTTGTCCTATTTTCTTTTGACCCTTTCGATTGTTTGTCCTCTCTTCTTTTGACCCTTTCGATTGTTTGTCATCTTTTCTTTCGACTCTTTTCTTTTGACCCTTTCGATAGTTTGTCCTCTTTTCTTTTTACCCTTTCTATTGTTTGTCCTCTTTTCTTTTAACCCTTTCGATTGTTTGTCGTCTTTTCTTTCGACACTTTTCTTTTGACCCTTTCCATTGATTGTCCTCTTTTCTTTTGACCCTTTCGATTGTTTGTCCTCTTTTCTGTTGACCCTTTCGATTGTTTGTCGTCTTTTCTTTTGACCCTTTCGATTGTTTGTCCTCTTTTCTGTTGACCCTTCGATAGTTTGTCCTCTTTTATTTTGACCCTTTCTATTCTTTGTCCTCTTTTCTTTTGACCCTCTCGATTGTTTGTCGTCTTTTCTTTTGACCCTTTCGATTGTTTGTCGTCTTTTCTTTCGACTCTTTTCTTTTGACCCTTTCCATGGTTTGTCCTCTTTTCTTTTGACCCTTTCGATTGTTTGTCCTCTTTTCTTTTGACCCTTTCGATAGTTTGTCCTCTTTTCTTTTGACCCTTTCTATTGTTTGTCCTCTTTTCTTTTGACCCTTTCGATTGTTTGTCCTCTCTTCTTTTGACCCTTTCGATTGTTTGTCGTCTTTTCTTTCGACTCTTTTCTTTTGACCCTTTCCATGGTTTGTCCTCTTTTCTTTTGACCCTTTCGATTGTTTGTCCTCTTTTCTGTTGACCCTTTCAATTGTTTGTCGTCTTTTCTTTTGACCTTTCTATTGTTTGTCCTCTTTTCTTTTGACCCTTTCGATTGTTTGTCCTCTCTTCTTTTGACCCTTTCGATTGTTTGTCGTCTTTTCTTTCGACTCTTTTCTTTTGACCTTTTCCATGGTTTGTCCTCTTTTCTTTTGACCCTTTCGATTGTTTGTCCTATTTTCTTTTGACCCTTCGATAGTTTGTCCTCTTTTTTTTTGACCCTTTCTATTCTTTGTCCTCTTTTCTTTTGACCCTCTCGATTGTTTGTCGTCTTTTCTTTTGACCCTTTCGATTGTTTGTCGTCTTTACTTTTGACCCTTTCGATTGTTTGTCGTCTTTTCTTTTGACCCTTTCGATTGTTTGTCGTCTTTTCTTTTGAGCCTTTCTATTGTTTGTCCTCTCTTCTTTTGACCCTTTCGATTGTTTGTCGTCTTTTCTTTCGACTCTTTTCTTTTGACCCTTTCCATTGATTGTCGTCTTTTCTTTTGACCCTTTCGATTGTTTGTCGTCTTTTCTGTTGACCCTCCCGATTGTTTGTCGTCTTTTCTTTTGACCCTTTAGATTGTTTGTCCTCTTTTCTGTTGACCCTTTCCATGGTTTGTCCTCTTTTCTTTTGACCATTTCGATTGTTTGTCCTTTCTTCTTTTGACCCTTTCGATTGTTTGTCGTCTTTTCTTTCGACTCTTTTCTTTTGACCCTTTCCATGGTTTGTCCTCTTTTCTTTTGACCCTTTCGATTGTTTGTCCTCTTTTCTTTTGACCCTTTCGATAGTTTGTCCTCTTTTCTTTTGACCCTTTCTATTGTTTGTCCTCTTTTCTTTTGACCCTTTCGATTGTTTGTCCTCTCTCCTTTGACCCTTTTGATTGTATGTCGTCTTTTCTTTCGACTCTTTTCTTTTGACCCTTTCCATGGTTTGTCCTCTTTTCTTTTAACCCTTTCGATTTTTTGTCCTATTTTCTTTTGACCCTTTCGATTGTTTGTCCTCTTTTCTGTTGACCCTTTCGATTGTGTGTCGTCTTTTCTTTTGACCTTTCTATTGTTTGTCCTCTTTTCTTTTGACCCTTTCGATTGTTTGTCCTCTCTTCTTTTGACCCTTTCGATTGTTTGTTGTCTTTTCTTTCGACTCTTTTCTTTTGACCTTTTCCATGGTTTGTCCTCTTTTCTTTTGACCCTTTCGATTGTTTGTCCTATTTTCTTTTGACCCTTTCGATTGTTTGTCCTCTCTTCTTTTGACCCTTTCGATTGTTTGTCGTCTTTTCTTTCGACTCTTTTCTTTTGACCCTTTCGATAGTTTGTCCTCTTTTCTTTTTACCCTTTCTATTGTTTGTCCTCTTTTCTTTTAACCCTTTCGATTGTTTGTCGTCTTTTCTTTCGACACTTTTCTTTTGACCCTTTCCATTGATTGTCCTCTTTTCTTTTGACCCTTTCGATTGGTTGTCCTCTTTTCTTTTGACCCTTTCCATTGTTTTTCGTCTTTTCTTTTGACCCTCTCGATTGTTTGTATTGTCTTCTTTTGACCCTTTATATTATTTGTCCTCTTTTCTCTTGACCCTTTCTTTGTTTGTCGTCTTTTCTTTTGACCCTTTCGATTGTTTGTCCTCTTTTCTTTTGACCCTTTCGATTGTTTGTCCTCTTTTCTTTTGACCCTATCGATTGTTTGTCCTCTTTTCTTTTGACCCTTTCGATTGTTTGTCGTTTTTTCATTTGACCCTCTCGATTGTTTATCGTCTTTCCTTTTGACCCTTTCTATTATTTGTCATCTGTTCGTTTGACCCTTTCGATGGTTTGTCGTCTTTTCTTTTGACCCTTTCTATTATTTGTCATCTTTTCTTTTGACCCTTTCAATTGTTTGTCATCTTTTCTTTTTACCCTTTCTTTGTTTGTCGTCTTTTCTTTTGACCCTTTCGATTGTTTGTCCTCTTTTCTTTTGACCCTTTCGATTGTTTGTCCTCTTTTCTTTTGACCCTATCGATTGTTTGTCCTCTTTTCTTTTGACCCTTTCGATTGTTTGTCGTTTTTTCATTTGACCCTCTCGATTGTTTATCGTCTTTCCTTTTGACCCTTTCTATTATTTGTCATCTGTTCGTTTGACCCTTTCGATTGTTTGTCGTCTTTTCTTTTGACCCTTTCTATTATTTGTCATCTTTTCTTTTGACCCTTTCAATTGTTTGTCATCTTTTCTTTTTACCCTTTCGATTGTTTGTCCTCTATTCTGTTGGCCCTTTCGATTGTTTGTCCTCTTTTCTTTTGACCCTTTCGATTGTTTGTCCTCTTTTCTTTTGACCATTTTCATTGTTTGTTATCTTTTCTTTTGACCTTTTCGACTGTTTGTCCTCTTTTCATTTGACCCTTTCCATTGTTTGTCGTCTTTTCTTTTGACCCTTTCGATTGTTTGTCCTCTTTTTTTTTGACCCTTTCGATTGTTTGTCCTCTTTACTTTTGACCCTATCGATTGTTTGTCCTCTTTTCTTTTGACCCTTTCGATTGTTTGTCCACTTTTCTGTTGACCCATTCCATGGTTTGTCCTCTTTTCTTTTGACCCTTTCGATTGTTTGTCCTCTTTTCTTCTGACCCTTTCGATTGTTTGCCCTCTTTTCTTTTGACCCTTTCGATTGTTTGTCGTCTTTTCTTTTGACCCTTTCGATTGTTTGTCGTCTTTTCTTTTGACCCTTTCGATTGTTTGTCGTCTTTTCTTTTGACCCTTTCGATTGTTTGTCCCCTTTTCGTTTGACCCTTTCGATTGTTTGTTCTCCTTTCTTTTGACCCTTTCTATTATTTGTGGTCTTTTCTGTTGACCCTTTAGATTGTTTGTCGTCTTTTCGCTTGACCCAGGACCCGGGTGGCTCAATGAGTTTGGTAGTTGAATTACCTAACAACTCATATAAGCCTATCACCAATATGGCGTGGGTTCGCGCCCGGCTTTGTAAATTACAAAATAGGGTGCACTCAACTCGCAGCCGCAAGTGATAAAGCTTACCAGTTGCTTGCCCATGGTCGGTGGTTCTCTCCGGGTACTCCGGCTTCTTCCACCACTAAAACTGGTCGTAATGATATAGCTGAAATATTGCTGAAAATGGCATTAAACACCAAAAATGAAATCAATCAAATCAAATCTGTTGACCCTTTCCATTATTTGTCGTCTTTTATTTTGACCCTTTCGATTGTTTGTCGTCTTTTCTTTTTACCCTTTCTATTTTTTGACCTACTTCGAATTACGGTTTCTGAGTACCCCGTTGACATATTCAAGCTTTTCATTAACATATAAGAGTTATGGCTATCAACAGTTATCTCACATTTAGTGATGACAAATGACTGTACATATGTGTTGTTTTTTGTTTTTTGTTTTGCCCCGTATTCCATAATATCGTTGTTCCGTCCTCCATGAATTAACACAGAGTAACGTGATTGTCCCTTCCTTCCTCTATGATTTATCACCGCATTCTTAACACAGAGTAGCACAATGTGTGCCACTAGTGGAACAGGAACTATTTATCCATACGTAGCACCTATGTTCCACCAGAATTATTTGTAATTTTATGTGTTTTTGCTGTTTCGTGTGTTTTAATATACAATATAGCATTACTAGTTACGGAGATGTTTAATATACAATATAGCATTACTAGTTACGGAGATGTTTAATATACAATATGACATTACTTGTTACGGAGACGTTTAATATACAATATGACATTACTTGTTACGGAGATGTTTAATATACGATTCTGATTACCCCATTAAGCGCTTCTTGATTGATAATGTCCATATTACGATCATCATAATCACTTAAACTAAAAATGAAACACATAAGCAATAGTGAATATAATAGTGTTTTTTTTTTATGCAAAACATAATTATGTGTGATATTAGCACTGAAATTTTAACAAGATTGATTTTTATCAGTGGAGTAAACTGAGTGTTGTTTGCCCAACATACTGCAATAACAGTTTTGTACGTAAAATGGTGATAGTAATTTGACAAAGTTGCCATGGTTACAGGTAACTTTTTAAGCAATAGGATGCAGCAGTGTCTATCAATGTCTGGAAATCACAAAAGACTTTACAGATGATCGACATCTATCTAAGCAGAACAAATATTTCACATTCAAGTTGTAAATTCACAATGATTATATTTCGTTATTTAATGTAATTACCAATACAAGGCCTTCACAAATTATATGGCTTGTTTCGTAATAATTGCAGTCATTTAATAGAAATAACTTAAGTACTCGTAAACTTCCCAAACCAACAAAATCATATAGATGTATATACACAATGTAGATAATTGTGCGAGTTCAAACATATATATATATATATATATATATATATATATATATATCCTGCGAATAATATGAAAGACATTTAAGTAGTGAATACACACTAGGCTAACATTTTTTTGTCAATCCACTCGTGATTTATAGTTCATAAAAGGTGAAGTCACTTATTTATTTATAACAGTTTCAGCGCGAATTGTTCCGAAAGTAAGTGATAGTAAACAAAATCCACCGGAACTAAGGTTAAAGTCAAAGGTTAATGACCAATTGCTTTACATGAATGATTTTATGACATTTAATTTTGAATTTTGTTATTTTACATCTTGATTTTTAATTGGCTTTGCCTAAGATTCAAGAAGATAAATGTTAAATTCTGCTTCAAAATACCTAGTCGGCCATATATAATAACATACATATATTAAACACAAATAGACGTTGATACTTATCGATGTTAAATACCAAGTTATTCCAAAAGAAATCACATTATCATAAGTCTATGACATCACATATGTTTCCGTTTCTTGTAGCGGTAATACAATTGGCTGATTTCGTGAATTTGTTTTTTGAATTTTGTTTTTTCCTCCACCTCCTATCTTCCTCATGGGGGTTCCATCAGTTGGAAATATCGGGAAATATCTCCCAGGAGACACTGGTGCAGGAGATTTTGAAAGTTTATATTCTCTCATAAATCTAGTAGGACTAGGAGACGCATTCGGACTATCTCCATGACCAAGTTCATTAAATTGGTGTTCGATGCTAGAAAGTTTACTTAGTCGCTGTGGTACATTTCGGTTATAAATTGGACCTTGAAGAATTCGGTCAGGTGATCTACTCGGGGCAAGTCTATCGGCGAGTCGACTCGGTGTCTGTGTTTGAGCGGTAGAAGTTACATCGTTGAATTTACTATGATTGTATCTCTCCGGAGATCTGGCCTGTGTAAGCCTTTCGGAAATTCTATTCTGCGCTTGTGTTTGAGTCTGATATGTCTTATCAAATCGCTTGAGTTTTTCCACGTCATTTTGTCGGACATAACATTGATCGTTTAGTCTATACTCGATAGACCTGACACCTAACTTTGTAGAACTTATTGCTTGTGGCGCTCTTGAAGATCTACCCTCAGTATTATTATACAACTTACTACCCTGATTGTTTGAAAATCCTGATTGAGAATACACATTCCATCCTGATCTTGAATATTGCTTTTCTGGAGGAATTTTTCCCATTTGTGAAAGATCATCAGATGCACGTTCATTAAGCGGACGTGAAGTACGAGCAAAATTTTCATAATCATTAAACGCAATTAGTTCTTTGTCTCCCACTACTCTCTGAAACCAATGTTTATGATTATCCGAGATTTTAAATAAAGAATTAGACGGTTTGCCTAAAGTTTTAGATTCGCCTAGGCTATCATTTCCGAAAACGTCCAGCACAGAACGAGCAGAAAGTTCGGCGACTCCATAACTACTGTGTCCATAATTTTCTATAGCAGTATCTGAAACAGTACTAGAGTCAGATGAAGCGGACATGGATCTATTATCAATGTCTCGACTTAGATCGTTCATTGAATAGGATACCTTTTTAGAATGTTCACCCAATTTTGAATTAGCCTTGTTTGTATTAGTTCTTGACATCCTCTCATTTACACGATGAAGATGTTCAGACTTCGACTGCATGTCATGTCCATTATGATTTGTATTACGATTATTATTATTGTTATCTGTGTCAAGTTTTAATGTAAGATCCACTGTGTCTGATTCTTCTTTCACTTTGTCTCTTGACCATGAATTTACGTCCAAATATTTTGACATTCCAAGCGGACGCGGTTTTGGATTTCTACTGGGAGATTCACGTCCTATTAATTGTTCTGTGTTCGATATGTTAGGAAGCCGTGCTATTTTCTCTCGTATCCTATCTCTTTCCATATCAATATCCTTCTGCTTCATTTTCTTTCGCTTAATCCGAAACGGAACATTGGGTAATTTTTTCAGCAATGATTTGACCACGCCCCTGTTACGATTGTGATAACTCCAGACTTCCTGTCGTCTGCTGAACTCATCGTCTTTTGGATTATCAATAACACATGTTCTTATCCCTGACCAGCTTGCTACAGGTTCTCGATCATTTCGTACCCCGCTCTGGAATCCAGAACCTATCACAGGTAATCTCATAGACGTATTGACACCTTCCATTGTGTTTGTAACGAGTCATTACATTCTTTCTTTTATCATATATTGTATTCCCGTTACAATATTCAACAACAATGTCATATTTTATCAACACAGTACACCGTTTTGGTTTTTGTATCAGTTTAAAATATAATTACATTGTCGGTGTTTAAAATTATTCATTCAACCATTATATGGTATCATCCAGATCTTTTATTTTATGGAAAGGTTAAAGGTTATAAGAATCACGCAACATTGTGAAATATACATTGCCGTTGCTTAAAATTTATAAAGCTGCTCCAAAAATCCATTTTTGACTTTCATTATCTCTATCTGGCCTCAACCTATAATATAATATGCATTATGTTATTTACCTATTAGATTGTTCACAATACGTAATAAAATATTGATAAAACATCTGTACATTGCATTATAAAATTATAAGTACTTTATGCAAATATGTAAAACCGTTTTATATGATAATTAAAGGAAAATGTTTTAATGCATTTTGTATGAAATTGGATATTTTCCCTTCTACACAGATTATTTCTCTCCTCTATGACTGACAAGACGTTTACACGAAGGGTGTCTAATACAAAGCGGGAACTGCTTAACCTTCGCAAGCATCTAGGTTCACCCCCGGTTATTAGTGAGATCTGTGTTTACCATCTTTTTAGTTTTCAGTGTTGTGTTGTATTTTTTGTTGCTGTTTTTTTTTGTCTTAAACCCTGTCTTTGTTTGTTTGTTTGATGTTGTTTAACGCCGTTTTCAACAACATTTCAGCTATATCGTGGCGGTCAGTTTTATTGGTGGAGGAAACCGGAGGACCCGGAGAAAACCACCGACCTATCGCAAGTCACTGACAAATTTTATTACATAATGATGTACACCTCGCCTTGATCGAGATTCGAACTCACAACATCAGTGGTGATAGGCACTGATTGCATAGGTAGTTGTAAATCCAATTACCATACGATCACGTCCACGACGGTCCCTCTTACCCCTTTGTCTTGAGTGCCTAATGTAATTGATTTCTCATCATTGTCCATTCTTTTTTCGCCTACCTTTCGGTTTTCTCTAACGTTTATTGAATGAAATGGATCATAATTGATTATTGGTGTTTAACGACACTTTTATCAATATTTATTTATAATATTTATTTTAAAAATCCATTTTTATTGGTTGTGATAACAGTGATTGTCTTATTAGATATCAATGGTTTTAACTCCGGTATTCCTGTGTCGTTCACCAATCAAATAGATAGACAAGACATATTGTTAAAATAAAATGAAAATCACAAAATGGAACATTTCCATAACAAACAGAAAACGTAGAAAGAAACAAAATCGACACCTCTAACAAAACAAATACATGACCGTTCAACTTCCTGGCTTGGTACAGGCATATCACTATAAAGTGACAGTGTTTAGCTAGTTTGATGGGCCAAATCATCCCCTCTTTGTGAAATGATGCGGTCACGCAAGTGTTTTCCACATGTGATGTTCAAAAACACAACCAATATATTAAAATCCGATGAATATAATAATATCGTCTGCATATTATACCATTTTTTCTTCAGTGAAACTTATGCTTAGTATGATCAACCAGTCCTATACCACACTAGTGCATGTGCCTATAACAATGACTTTCTGCTAAAGCCAAGGTACTGACGTAATAGCTATCCACACAAGGCTACGTTGCTCCAAGGATGTACATAGTACTATATGAATCCTTGGTTGCTCCTAGGAAAAAGTCATTGCTACCAGGTTAACCAGTAGTAAATATAAAACACACAGCAATCATTTATCAAAACAGAAAAAGAAATAGCCTATATACGCCAATGTAAAAGCATTGAAATAATAATGAAATGTATGTATCTATTACGCAACCACATCGGTGGTATAATGGTAAGCCACGGCCACCAATCTATCTAACTCATATTCAAATGATATGCTAACGGTAAAGTTATCGGGATTTCCGGATATGCATTGGCGGGATCTTTTGACGTCTACAAGGAGGTAAGTTGCACATTATTATTTTGTATTCAAGCACTTTTTAAAAAAAGGGTCATGTAATTCGACGCAATCTAAAAATTCCTAATGTCAGAATAAGCCGTTTCGTTGACTGATGTGCCGTAATGACGCTAGAATCTTTCTCCTGCGTGTTTTGTCAATCAAAAGAGTTCGATCGTGTATCTGATTGACTGAAGTACAGTCAACAAGCAATTGTGGTGTATGTCAAGTATCTTCTTATGTTCCAAAATGATTATGAAAGACTTGGCCACAGTGTAATTTGTAGCATTGGCTATTGATTGTTGCATGTCAATCGAAAATTCAAATGATATGAGTTATCGGGATCAGAAATGAGTTAGCGGTATCAGATATGAGTTAGATAGTATTCATAATCGATGAGAATCCCAATGAATGTTTTGCTCGTACTACCTTTCGTATTGTTATTGCTCTAGTAAGTTGGTATTAGCACATGCAGTTTTACTTAAGAAAAACAATTTGAAATCAATTTTGTGTTCGAGTTTGTCTATTACATGGCCCTTTTTGTAAAAAGTGCTTGTATACAATATAATAATGTGCAACTTGCCTCCTTGTAGACGTGAAAAGATCCCGCCAATGCATATCCGGAAATCCCGATAACTTTACCGTTAGCATATCATTTGAATATGAGTTAGAGAGATTGGTGGCCGTGTTAGCGTGCTTGACTCGCAGTTTCGATCCTAACTAAAACTAAAAACTATAAATTTTATGTTTTTGCTTCCCAACTAAACACGTGAATTAAAGAGTAAGAACAAATACTGATTGACTCACAATCAGAATAATGTGTCCAAGTGGAGCGTCATGTCTACCAAAGGACTGTTGTTTGAGTGAGCTAGCAATACACACATCCTACTAAGAGTGTACATCAAAATCATCGAAATTTAACTTGTTCTCGTCATAATAACAACGACCACTCACTCCTAAACCGCATTTAAATTGCCTTTTAACAAACTTGTTGGTCTAGTACAAAGCGGACATCCTCCTCCTCATCATCATCATCATCATTTCATTGAATGTAACTTGTTCTCATCCATCATGATATAACTGAAAATCTGCTCACTTGGCGTTAAACAGCAGTCAATCACTCACTCACTATGCATTGAACAAATTATAGTACTGAAATTATCTATAAATCTATATATGGATAAAATGTTTACATCTAGACTAAAATTAACGTTTGTTTCTCTGAACAAATTATGTCAAATAATGTTATATTTAAATCCCAAACAGCTTTTAGTGATATTTAATTGGTTTTTAATGGGGCACTTTAAAAATGATAGATTAATTAATGTGTAACCTCGTAAACATGGTTAATTACACTATAACGTTCAAAGCTATATTACCTGAAGTGTAAGGACAGTCAAGCTTGTATTCAGAGGTCACGGGACAGAGAAAATGTGGCTTTATAAGACATGTGACCTCTTGAAAGAGGTTAATTTCATCCCATATGCAATTTTCTAAGCCAGGACAAGAAAATGTGACTTTTAAATACAGGTGACCGCATAGGCAGGTTTGACTGTAATTTTATCAACAGGTAGACGAAACAGGAATATCTGTAGGTGTTGGTGGAAATTAGCTTTAGGTATATAATAATGTTTATCAATCAGAAGTTTAAAAATTCCTTTTTATAACCGTTAACAAGTCCGTATGTCATACAATTTAGCTGTGTTTAATGGCTACTATAATGTGCTTAGAAGTTACAGTCAAACCTGCTTTTGTGACCATCTCCATTCAGCAAAAAAAAATGATTTATTTAACCTTAATTTTTATTTCTCTTCATAGTGTATTTCATATCAATTAAACTTGTATTAAGCGACCACCTGTCTTATGTGACCATATTTTACTGTTCCCTTGGAAGGTCACATAAGACAGGTTTGACTGTATTCTATAGTATGCACATCATTAAGGCTGTATTTCGTTCTGTCAATCAGAAACATGTTATTAGAAAAATGACAGATGCTTTTGCTAGTGACTTAGTAACTTAAATTTCCGATAGATTCCATTGTGTTTTCAGACGTTCTTTTTTACAAAACCACTGTGTTATGATAACTTCATGTAAACTTTTTACTCAAGAACACTATGAATATACCAAAGGAATAATTAGACGCGACAAATCAAAGAACGACAGACAATGCAATGACAAAAAGGAGAGCGACAAAAGGATAAACAATGATCTACATCTACAAAATATCACAGAAAACCCAAAATTAAAAATCGGTGAGTGAACTCAGGTGTTCCGTGAGGATTTTTATAGAATCATCTAATTTTGTCTATCAAAACGTTTGTCGGAAGATATTAACATTTTGTTGATAAATATTCTGGCACTTGTGTGCAGATGACGAGAGATAGTTATATATTTTAGTTCAAAGTTGGCCATTGTTTACCTATTACGAAGAATTTGAAGATATCAAAGGGGTAATCAGAATCCGTAAATCGAAGGACAGACAACCTAATGGCCAAAAGAAAAAGGACAGACAATGATCTGCAAAACACACACATACAGCACCTGTTCCACTAGTGGCACCCGTCGTTTTAATCTAGTTACAAATCCGGTGACAAGTCATGAATGAGGAAAGTACCGGGAAGTGTTTACGACAAGTGGAACATAGAAGTGGTCATTTGTGACACATATATTCCATAACGGTCTTTCGATGACCTTGTGTTGCAATCACCGAATATTTAAATGATGGTTAAGACCACCCTCTCTTTTTTTTATAGAACTATAGTAACATACATATTAAATTTTCTATTTCACTGCTCTTTACATTTGCTTGCCAAATTATAGATTTTCATGTGGAATTACATATCACAAATATGGGAGGATTAGGCCCGTAAAACTAGTTTAAGCCCACCACTTTGCATTGATTGAGGGACCGTTGTGATCGTGATCGTATGGTAGTTGGATTTATAACTACCTATGCATAATGATCAGTTGTGTTGTTAGATGAAAGCTGTAAAAACTACTGACCTGCCACAACTAACTCTCACATGGGATCACATTAAGTTGTGGACAATGAATTCATATTGGATAAAGTATATATTTTATGTTTAATTTAGGAAGCCGTCGTGGTCGTGTTCATATGGTAGTTTGATTTATAATTACCTATGCAATCAGTGCCTATCTCCACTAACGTTGTTAGTTTGAATCCGGCTCAGGAGAGGTGTACTCGATATAACATTAGGTGATACAGTTTGGCAGTAACTTGCAGCAGGTCGGTGGTTTTCTGCGGGTACTCCGGCTTCCTCCACACATAAAGCTGATCGCCACGATATAGCTGAAATATTGTTGAAAGTGGCGCTAAGCACCCTATTCCCAACCACTTTTGAACACATTGAACACCTTGTACAACGGGAAAGCAGGATAGTGAGCCGTCTAGAGTTTTACTTTAGAACTGACGGAATGTTTTTTTTTTGTTTTTTTTTCTTAAATTCTCTATAAATCATAAATATGTATTTATGTACAGACACATGCAAACAGTGGTCTAACGTATGAATGATTTGTCAATCAAGTCTTAACGGATTCAAGCAAAAAAGTCAAACTATCACGTTCTCAACTTTAAGCAAAAACATTTTACATTATTAAATATTTGGCTGAACAATGTTATAATATTCTTAAAATTCATTCTACGAACACTAAACTTATTTTTATTATACCTTTAAATTTTCTCCTTAAAGTGCTAAAATGACATATGAACGTTCACGATGTATCTGAAATAAGTACACGGTGCAATTATTACTTTTAAATTTTTTCAAAATTAGGACTAAAAATACGACAAAGTTTCAAAATGCTTTAAACGATCGATTGCTAAAAATAACTGTGTTTATTTACTTTATCAGTTGTGTAAACAAATAACAACATTTGTATGATATGATAACCAATATTATTTGAAGATTTATTTTTATTAATGAATGACTTTTTGTTTATCTGAAGCGTTAATATTTTCTCATCTGTATATTCATATTACGAAAATGCATAAAACAACGAATAAAATAAAATAAAATAAAATCAATTTAAAGATGTTAAAATATTTCTCTATTCAATGAATATTTATTCAGCTTATTGAAATATTAGGTACCCATAAAAAATTACAAATTATAAAAATTCTGTTCAATATATATAAAGCAGTAATAAATGAAACAAAAAATTGAAAAGCACAAAATACTAACTACACTGTTGGTACATTTTCAAAATCCAATCGAAAATCATAGAAGCAAGTGTTTTCCGCCTGTGTGTAAAATGTCATTTCCCACAGCAGCGTATTGTAAAGAACACCGTGTTCTAATACTGAACTTTTTGCACAATATATATTTAATCTTCATTAATTTAAAGTTGTCATATGTATGACACTAGTTCAATAAAAGATACCCGATGTCCTTAATCAGTCCCGTCTTAACGCATGTGTACGCTGGGCATTTGCCCGGGGGACCTCACGCGCATAGAGGTCCCATGCTAATCTATGAATGTTGTGCACAGCATGTTTTTTTTATGTGTTAACACTGATTTTGTTGGAAATACCAATAGTATACAAAAATATATGTTTAATTGTATCGACCATTTATATTTTTATTCCTGCGAGTGGTTATGTAGGTAATGACCCCGTGTACTGCTTTGCTCAGCGGCCTATGATGCTGTCGAGACGGTCATGCCCTTAATCATAATTTAAATATTATAATATACAATTTAAATAAACTCATAATTATCGTGCAATTTACTTTTCTATGGTTCACATGCAAAATGCACATAACCCAGTTTTATCATGCAAAATATATCTTTTCTTTATAATTATTTTTATTCTGAAACCCTTTGAAACCGTAGAGTTCAGTTACAATATGTCGTTAATTATACATTGTATGATACAAAATATCAAACTTGGTTTTATCATGCAAAATATATCTTTTTTTTATAATTATTTTTATTCTGAAACCCTTTGAAACCGTAGTGTTCAGTTACAGTTATGTCGTTAGTTATACATTGGATGATACAAAAAAAATCTTATAATTTGGCCTATTTTGTATACTGGTAGTGATAACATTGTTAGCCCTGTAATGATCTTAGGTATCGCATTAATGTACACATTGCTATCTTATGTATCAGATAGCTGTCATCTCTACATTGTAATAACGAAAGATCCTATTGAATTGTTTAAATCTGATAACTGTTCATGTGATCCGTATATATTCGTTTAAATACTACAATGTGTGTTGAATCTAACAAACCATCTTGAATTGATTTTAAAAAAATGGCGCTGCCTTTGTTTGAGATATTAGATGCTTTAAACATATTTTATTGTCATAAAAATCAAGACAAAGGGATAAGAAATAGGTTATAAAGTTATGAAGTCTTCTCCGTGATATTCAATGATCAAATGTCTACAAAGATAGAGGCTATGGTTAGGGTTATGGTGGTTAACGCCACTTTCAACAATATTTCAGTCATATCTTGGCGGTCAGTTTTATTGGTAGAGGAAACCGGAGTACCCGTAGAAAACTTCTGACCTGTCGTAAGGCCACTGACAAACTCTACTACAAGGATATAGTGCCATGTTATTTGGTAAAGAATATTATATTATTATAGGATTATTATTATTGGCTATGGTAATTAACGTTTAATTAACGCCACTTTCAACAATAATTCAGAAAATCTGCCGCCAGGTGCAATTTATTTCAAAACTTGATCAGATACAATAGCACCAAATACACCTCTTTCAAGGTCGAGAGTGAAACTCGTAATCGTCAGTGGTGATAGATAATAATTGCATTGGTATATATATATATATATATATATATATATATGAACATCCGCTTACTATATTGTCACGGATAACATAATATATGCTGATTCCTATCAAACAATATTAGAAGAGTTTGAAGATACCAAAGGGGTAATCAGAATCCCTATATCGAAGAAGGACAGACAACACAATGGCCAAAAGAAAAAGTACAAAAGGACAAAGATCTACAAAATATACACACAAAACTAAAGATCGAATAACACGAACCCCACTAAAAACCGGGGGTGAACTCAGGTGCTCCGGAAGATTAAGCAGTTCCTGTTTCACTAGTGGCACCTGTCGTGTTAATCTAGTCACAAACCCGGTGATAAATAAATAAAATACAAAATAATAAAAATAGTTATATATCAATAATAGGTTTCCTTATTGTAATGAAAATGAACACAGGTTTAATTCAAATATTCATTATGTACTTTGTTGTTCATCGTCTGTGTATGTTGTACCAATTTGAATTGACATTATATTATCAATTGTATGTATATCTGTTTTGTAGCTTTCCTCTTCTTTATATGTCAAAATATGTTTATCAAATGATTAAATAGATATATACATATATTTTGATATTAAGTGTGCAAGTTGAATAATATATGTATACAATTATATATTATGGGAGTCGTTTTTCATCACACTTGAAAAGAAAAAGAAACTTGATACATGTAAGAAAATATATTTCACTGAGAAGTGATAATCACATTCGAAATAATTTAAAAATTGCTTCAAATATTGTCTTATTTATTCGTTTAACATTCTTTTAAATTGATCACGTTCTGCTTTACAAATTTAAAAGGTATAATTACAATGAATACTGTACAAAAGATTTAATCATAAGAAATCTAGGTGATATTTTTAAAACTGAGAATACCATATACGTATATTAACATAGATCGATTTATTTGTCCAGAAAAATATAATTCTGCGACAAAATATCAATGAAAATGTTAGTAATATATAACCCTTCTTGTGAAATATTGTTGAAAGTGGGGTTAAACGCCATAAACCCAAATCTATAATCCTTCTTGATCTTTATCAATATTTCATATTGTGTGATTTACTTTGTCGGGATTTTATCGTAGCCGCGACCATATGGTACGGTTTGCATATCCTTATTAAACTTCGACTGCCGTAGACCGTGGGCTACAGCACTGGTCGTGTCAATACAAAGACTATGAAATTAGTATTTGTTGCTTCCGTGCTGACCACACAGCATTAGGGGGTATGAGCAAAGACTGGTTGGCTCAGAACCGAAATCATGTTTCCGAATGGATCGACATCTTTATCCACGGATTCTTGTTCCAGTGAGCTAACACTGTTAAATTCAACCGAGTGGTGTGTGACATAGTACAAAGCGAACATCATCATCTCATCGAAAGTAATTTGTTCTCGGCGTTTAACAACAATCACGCATCACTCCTTATTAAAATACGGGCCTATCACCACTAAAGTTGTGAGTGTTATTATCACCAATGGTGATGCGTACTTCATATAACTTTATGTGATGCTTTGCATTGGCCACGTGAGGTCGGCCGGTGGCTTTTTGTGGGTACCTCAGTTTTCATCGACTTAAAAACTGTCCATCTTATTATTACTAAAAGTGGCGCTAGACAACCTTGACCTTAAGCCTAACCCTACATTGTCAGAACTATCAGTCTTCATAATAAGTTCAGACAATGGACACAGATATATTTGGCTTCGTATCACTTTATGATTAGAATAAACAATTTCCATAATGCGAACATCAGTTTCATTGTTTTAACAATCAAAAGGGACGAACGACTCAAAACTGTGGGCTCCCGCAAAAAAAAAATAAAAAAATAAAACAATTACCATTTTTCAGTGAATGACATACTCATTTAATACCTTACTTTCCGTAAAGCAGATTTACCTGGCGAACGGAAGATGTAAAACAAATGCCAAAACATAAAACATGTGATCTGAAACATGCACTGCCATGAAGAAGACAGTATGATACCAAAGGGGTAATCATAATCCATAAATCGAAGAAGAACAGACAACACAATGGACAAAAGAAAAAGTACAAAAGGACAACTACTATCTACAAAATATACACATACAACTAAATGTCGAGTAACACGACTCCCACTAAAAACCGTGCTCCACTAGTGGAACCGTCTTTTTAATCTAGTTACAAACCCGGTGATAAACGTAATATATATTTATTTTTCGCGTAAACTTCATAAGTTTCTGGAGGAAACTTCATAAGTTTCTGGCGGAAACGTAATAAGATTTTTTGGGAGGTGAATATGTTCTTTGTTGAAACGTACTATGTTTTTACGGAAACGTAATGGTGCAATGCGGAAACATAAAACACCGCTATCCACAGCCATTTATTACTATGGTATTTCTATGATAGTTATTTTCCCACACCATATCAATGTATATTAATAATCAATTTGTCAACCTGTGCTTTAACAAAGATATAAAATGCAACTTAGTGGACTAAATCTGCTATTAAAATAGATTATTGAATTTCGTTCTATCACAAGGAATCAACCTTAAAGCATTAGTCGGTGACAATATCATTCCAATTGAAAATTAAGCCATGCAGTTATGTGTCGAAAATATATCTCAGAATATAATAAAAAAAAACAAGACGAGGTATTTACCTTATATTATGTTAAGAAATAAATCCAATATGATAATAAACTCCATGATACGATTTTATAAACACAATATATTGATTGTTAAATTTTGAAAAGTTGAAATAAGAAATGTATCCCACCACTTTTTGTCAAACCATCTATCTAACTGTATTCATTTACATTTGAAATAACAGCTAATGTTTCAGGCGATGCTAATGTTCATAAAGTTAATAAAATTGTGATTACTGGACTGATTTAATGTAGTTGTTTAATGTTATTTACGTTTATTCCAGTTTTACACCTGAATAAACATACATTTTCTCGCCATTTATTGATTTTCGATGAAGAATAAAAGTTCAAAATGTAAAAAATCATGACAAGAATCAGATGACTGAATATTACAACATCAATTAACGGTTGTAAAATAACAATTTTGGTTAAAACGGCCGATCAAAGATGAAACTATTTTTTTAATGGATAGGAGCGGCCATTTGTCAGTAGCTTTTAGAGGATTGGATGGGATTATGCTTTCTTTTCTAAAAAAAAAGCTGCTGTCGCCAAATTTTATAGAAATGCAAAATTAAATTTACTTGAAACATGCATATATTAAATAATGTGACCATGCTGTTTTCAATGAGAAATTTCAGTAAACTTAGAAGAAAATAGCGATTTTTATTATATACAATAAACAAATAATTTGTGCCGTGTGAAGAAATATACCCCCTCCCCGAAAAAAAACATCGATGAAAAAAAATTGCATACATTTTATATATCAATACATTAAAAAATGGATCAGCAGAGTGGTTATAACGTCTGTTTATCTTTATCTTTGATAACACTCATTTTAGTTGAATTATACAAAATGAATAAATTCTTGTTTTTACCGCAAAGTGGTAAATTTTTCCACTATATCATGGCGAGAACAAATTACATTTCGATAAGATGATAATTAAATCCGCCTGGTACTAGACCATCGCCCTTAGTTGAATATTTAAATTAAAACAACTTACTTTCCGCGTGTTGACATTATTGTGGCTCCGAGTCAACCATTATTTGCTCATAATTCCGGATGCTTAGCAGAAACGCAGAAAATACCAGTTTTATAGTCATTGTTTCTCGAACCAAAGATATACAACATTCCAGGCGAAAACGCTAACTATTACACCACAGATACGGAAATAAAATGATTAGAGAAAATATGTTATCAACAATGACGGTTATTGGTTACTGAAGGTGAGCACCACTTTAAACATTACATCCGTTATGCTATGGTAAGCAGTTTTACTGGTGAATGATATTCAAGTACACCTGGAAAACCATAGCACGCAACTAACTGAACTACTTTATCATATACAGTTATATCGAGTACACCCCTTTATACACTGTAGTAATAATGTAGACACATCACAAAAATATACACCGATACTTTTGATAATTCCTTTTTTTTGTAATGTTAATAAATAATAAATGATTGATTGACTTATTGATCACTGATTGGTTGCTTATTGACGTAAAAAGGTTTAATATTATATAAGAACTAAGTAAGAGTTTAGTCTTTGGTCTGTAGCTTACAGGGAACGTGGCATTATCCAAACGCGTTCCCCACCATGATCCACGGTTAGGCTTTCTGTATTATAACATTTCAACACCCATCGAGAGCACCCTCCCCTTTCTGCGCGACCGAGGAACGTATTGAGCAGTTCTGTGGGTTTCAGCCATGAAAACTGTCACCAGTATACTGTACCCCCCAAAAATGATACTCTGATAAGTCTGAAATAAGTAGTAAAATAAAACTAACAATAAATACCACACTGTCAGCAAAATCGATACCTTTAACACATATATACATAACCACTCACTTCCATGTTACAGGCACTTCAACAAAACGTGGCGGTCGCTAAGCCAGTCTAGTGAAATGATGTGGTCATGCAAGTGTTTTCCATATGTGAGTGTACCAACAAATAGAACTAGGTGAGCAGCGTTGTTATAAAAACAGCTTTAATCGTGACCTTTATTTCTATTTAATTTTCGTCATACAAAAATTATCTTATTAAAAACATTGCTCTATTACAGAGAGCGGACCAATTAACAAGTCAATTACTGAATAAGTGAAGAATTGAGAAGTTGAAAACGTTCGGATATATTATATTTTGACACAAACTTATTATCTATTATAATTTTCTTACACTTCTAG
Source organism: Bathymodiolus septemdierum (assembly GCA_963383655.1). Taxonomy (NCBI): domain Eukaryota; kingdom Metazoa; phylum Mollusca; class Bivalvia; order Mytilida; family Modiolidae; genus Bathymodiolus; species Bathymodiolus septemdierum. The sequence continues at coordinate 53,262,223 of OY726523.1, forward strand.
ACATTTAATCATTGAATACGTACTTAAAAGAAGTCATAATAGGTCGCGTCACTCGAATAAAATTATTATCAAAACTAACACTAAGGCGCGAACTATTTTAAAACGTTATTATTTTCATTTGCCAGCAGCTGTGACATTATTTATTTTTTTACTCGACGGGAAATAAATTGATCTTTAATATTAGCTTAAAGTGATACTGTTCAGGCCTTTACTGTATGCATATAAAGATGTAAACTATAAATATGTATGTGAAAACGTACAATAAAAACACTACATTATTATACATTTGATACTGTTCAACCAACCAAATAATTATTTAGATATTATTCCTTGGTAATTCTGCTCAATCATTTTCGCAGTTATATTCCAAAAATAAATCAAGCTAGCATATTGATTTGACAGCCCATATTAACACATTTTAATCTGTTAGTTGATAACACGGTGTAGTGGATACTTTAACAGTTCCTAAATAATGTAATTATTACGAAAATTAAGGTTCTCCTCCCTCAGGCATAGGTGACCTTAGCTGACCTTAGCTGACCTTTGCCCTCATGTTTAGGTCCTTTGGTTTTATTGCTGTAAAAACGCTTTTATATTATTTTGCTTTCCAATATTTCGATATTAAGGCTGAGTAAAGCGTACCTTATGAAGATTATTCCAGAATTGATATCTACGTTTTTCTTTATGCAGATGAAATATCCAACAACACAGGTACAGAAGAAAGCAAATAAGACGGATACAAAAGAACAAGACATTAGCATTATGTATACGGAAACAAGCGATAAGTACTTACAGCATGCATATGCCAAGTATGAAAATAGCGCCTTTAATCCAAAACATACCAATCAAAAATCTGAATAATATATAATTTATTGTTAACTATGAACAGCTGTAAACAGAGGTAATCTATCAGATTGGGTGAATATTACAGACAGTACATGAAATATATAGACGTGGAAAAACCAAACAACATCGAGGAAATACAAAATTGATCATTGATAAATATACGAAGGAATGATTGACGACCCGTATTATTGCACAACGTCATTAGGTCATGCAAACGTACGCTTAAATAATTGATTAATAAAACGTACAATGACATTTAGACGTTTACACGACGGGTGCCACTAGAGGAGCAGGAACTGCTTACCTTTCCGGAGCACCTGAGTTCATCCCCGCTTTTTAGTGGAGTTCGTGTTACTCGATGTTTAGTTTTTATGTGTAGTGCTTTGTAGATCGTTGTTTGTCCTTTTTCTTGTGACCATTGTGTTGTCTGTCCTTCGATTTGCTGATTCTGATTGACCCTTTGGTATCTTCAAACTCTCCTTCCACAGGAATCTCTGTTGATATTTGATTAGTCCGGATCTCTACATTAACTTGGAAGATAGAGGGGACATAACCCATCTCTATATTGTTGGCATGTCGCATTAAACAGATGCATTTCATAGGTCCAAATATGATATAGATATTTGGTTCTATTGTATCTTTAATCGCATGTTCATGTTCGCAAGTATATATCAAATATGATATAAACGTCGATGTTAAATTTAGTGCGCACGGCGCGTTTCTAGAAATACCTTCATTAAGTAATTATGTTTAGTTGTATACGTTAAAATATACAGCTGTAAGAAAAACTTGAAGACACCAAAGGGTGTAACCAGAAGCCGTAAATCGAAGAGTCACAGACAATACAACGGCCAGAGAAAAAGGACAAACAGTACAATGGCCAGAGAAAAAGGACTGACAATACAATGGCCAGAGATAAAGGACAGAAAATACAATGGCCAGAGAAAAAGGACAGACAACACAATGGCAGAGAAAAAGGACACACAATACAATGGCCAGAGAAAAAGAACAATAAGGCAAACAATGGTCAACTAAGCACTAACGATGGAGCAATAACGAACTCCACTTAAAATCAAGAATACTCTCAGGTATTCTGGAAGGGTACATTTAAATATAAGTACAGTATATGAATACTTGTATCAGTGTGCAAACGCATTTATTTATTTTTATCCTTCATTTATTCAATTTGAGCAGGAAATTGCATTGACTCTATAAATTGTTGCTATGTACTGTCACTGACCGAAATACAGCTTTTCTGGTACCCTGTCACATGTTACCTGTTAAGCTTTGGGAATCTAGGTGTACACTTTATATTGACAGAAATTATCCAAAGGGGCAATCAAGGGAACACTACATAATTGTATTATTTAATTCAAAATATAAACGTCATTCGATGAATGTGATTTTCTGCAGGATAAACACAATATTGATGCAATGTCTTAAAATATAAAGTTCATGTATATTCGGTGCAATACTGGGGAAAGGGTCGGTGAACCTCGCCGTTGTTCCAGTTTTTAAACATCATATACATAAACGTTGTATCTTAAGACACTGCACTAATATTGTCTATATCTGAATTCTACATCAAATTATAAAAATAAGTCACATCATAATTAGCCACCTGTCATTAATCACTTCACTCAAAAACGAATACACTAGCATTTGGATATATTTAAATGTTGACAACTATAGAAAAGAGAGACATTTAAAATAAAATAAGGATTTAAATCAAATATGATCTAGTTTTTTCGGTTGTATCAAATATTTACGATCGCTATTGAACCCTTCCGAACTATAGAACTGTAGCAATGACTCCGTCTTAATTTAAAAAATATATCAGTTGTGTAATATCAACACGCTATATAATATATAAATACAAACAAATATAATTCAATGGACGTCTTTTAATATACAGTGTGAATTACGTAAACCGAATGACACAGCAGAAAATACAATGTTTATTACAAAGGACGATGATACAGTTTGATTTGATTGATTAATATATTGTTGATTAAGGTCACTTGATCATTATTCAACTATATTTACGATGAGAACACGTTGATTGTCTTCGGTCTATTGTCTTTTGTCCTATATTGCCTGTGTCTCTCGAGTATCCATTATTGACGGTCCCTTCGGTTTTCTCTAACGTTTGTTTACAAACCATACACATTGTCAGTACAAGATCGTACAAAGTAGCGATAGAGGAATGTTTTTATTTGAATTATTGTGGATAGGATCGGAAAAAAATGGCCACCAAGGACCACACCTAACAAACGTGTACTGCCGCTGTAGATCAACTTAAAAAAGGGGCAGAGTTAAACATACCGCTCCATTCGGAAACATAATTCCGATTTCGAACCAACCATTTCTTTTGTCTTGCTCGTTATAGTTGCGTGCTTAGCGGGCAGTAATACATACCAATTATATAGTGTTTGGTTTGGTCTTATCTTATCTAACCCAGGATCTACCACATCCCTGGCGATCATGTTAACCATTACATCGCGGTTTATAAATTTTGACTGATCGCTTATATTTACTAGCATCATTTCTTTACAGACTATAAATGATGACAAATTCTTCCTCAGCATGTGGTTCGTAAATATATAAGTGGTTAGTCAAGATGTCAACTTTCACAGACTAACTATGAGGTCAATCTATCTCGGTAACCGTAGCCGATTTTGGATAATTTGTATGGCCTTTTGGATATAAAATAATGAGAACAGCATTCCCTTGACTTGTATAATATAATTTCCAAAAAGCAATAGGCTTATGTCGGTAATTGCTAAAATGTTCATGTTCGAAACACATGCATTGATCATAATGTATCCTAATGAACAGTTTTTATGTTATTTTTGTTTTCATAAAAAATAAAATCTAAAACAAACTGACGAATCACTTCCATAATCCAATCGGAAAATCGAAAAAAAAATCTGGTACAGACACTTCAATAAAAAACAAAGTTGCGCGGTTAAACGAGTTTCTCTGCCCGAAACGTCCCCTGAAATATATTTTCAATTTATTATTTTCTTGTCTAGAATCAAGTGCTACATTTCCAGCAATCTCCATAATGAATATGCATAATTATGAAGTGAAAATATACGGTAAAATTTAAAACATTTTGTTTGTACCCGATATTCGGACGGTATTTGATTTTCGGACGGAGCTTTACGTTCGCTGATTTATAACTTTAAAATAAGTCGATCGAAAAGAACACTTACAATAATATTATCAATTAATAGTGAAAAATATTTTTAAAGCAAACTTACGTTTTGTTTTACTTTCTGGTTCATATCAACGTCAAACAAGAAAAAAAACTGACCTTTAACAGTCGTCAATGACCCAACCCAAACAGACGATAAAATTCAAGATTAATTTGTTTCTTAAGTAAATCTTGATATAATCTTATAATTGTTCTATATATCAAAAGTTTTATAACCAGACACACATTCAATGTCTCAAATGCACAAATATATATAACGTTGACTAAGGGATCACTTATAATAATAACCTTACCTCTTAATTTTGTTAGTAATATATCCTTATGAAATTGATCCGATATGAACAGTAATAATCCATAATATTTATTATTGACACAATATTATATTAATATTAATATTAATCAACTTGATTTGGAAGAATTAGGATTATTGATTTTTCATTGGGTTATTTAATAATTTATTTGCCTAAAATCCGTCCATAGACGTCAATGGTCTTGTTTAAATACATATAGTTTGTCCTGTCTAATTAAAAAGTATGTAAATTGGTAAACAACAGTTTTTGTCTTTTGTGTCTATGCCAGTTTTAATGATGTATTGGAATTACTGACTGTCATGAATCAGATACGAAAAAGTTTGAACCATTTTGAACAACGGTTCTTACTGCCATGACTGCATTTTGGTTCTCGTTGTTAATCATTATCTATTTTTGTTTGTTTGTTTTTATTTGATCGTATGGTAGTTGGATTTACAACAACCTGTGCAATCAGTGCCTATTATCACTAACGTTGTGAGTGCAAATCCGCTCGTGGCGAAGTGTACTCGATACAACATTTTGTGATCAAGCTTGTCAGTTTCTTGCGACAGGACCGTGGTTTTCTCTAAATACTCCGGATCCGGTTTCATCCACTAATAAAACTGACCTTCACGATATAACTGAAATATTGTTGAAAGTGGCGTTAAGCACCATATTGTAACCATAACCCTTGTTTATTGTTTTCCCCCATCTCTGATCTAGATACTGATTTTGTGGTCAGCTTTTATTAATACATTCCCGAAGGTAATCATCCATCACGTAGCCAATGTTTTGTGACTGACTTGATTGATAATTATATAGATGATATATTCTTTATTGAAAATTACAATTTCTAATCAATGTAATTATTACTAACTCTCTCACCGGCTTGGGTAAATTTAACCGATTTCAACTCTTGTCGTGTATGTTCTTTGGTTTTTCTCTAATGAATTTTGAATTATTTTTATGAAGAACTGCTTGTCGCTAACACCCGTCCTTTCCTTATTCATGACTTATCATCGGGTTTGTAACTAGATTAAAACAACGGGGGAACTAGTGTAGTAGGAACTGCTTAAGCTTCCGGAGCACCTGAGTTCATTTCAATATTTAGTGGAGTTCGAATTACGACTTCTAATTACCTCTTTGGTATCTTCAAAATTTTTAACATTGAAATGGGTGTACCAAGTACGGAAAGTGGGCGGTCATGTATTTGAGATGGGATATTCATTTTGCCTCTTTCTGCTATTTTTGATTGTACTATGGAAATGGTCCGATGGTGTGGTATTTTTTGCTTTTCATTTTATTTCACTTTCCAATCGTTTGACTTTGATCTTATCATACCGGAAACGTATCTTGTGCATTAAATTAGATATCTAAGCGTTTATGTGAAAGAAGTATGATGGAGCATTTCACACACCTAACGCTTACGTCCATAGTATTGAATTGTATGCATTGATTAATTCTACCTGTATTTGTCATAATATTTATAAAGGGAGAATATCTGAGACAAAAACACCCGCCATAAGGGTTAGGGCTTTGGTTTTTAACGCCACTTTCAATAATATGTCAGATATGTCGTAGCAGTCCTTTTTATTGGTGGAGCAAACCGGAGTACACGAAGAGAACCACCGACAAATCGCAAGTCACTGACAAACGTTATCACATAATGTTGTATCGAGTACACCTCGCCATGAGAGGGATTCGAGCTCACAACTTTAGTGTCGATAGACACTGATTGCACAGCTAGTTGTAAAGCCAACTACCATACGCTCACAACCACCCCCTTCTTTTGCACAATAAACAAGATAGTCAGGCTGTGATGGATGTAGAGAATAATTGTATCAATGAACTACTGTTAAACCATGGATAACGTTTCTGTGAGAAATCTCTTGCAAATAAACCAATTAACGTGCAATTAAAACTATTTCGCCTACGACCAGCAATAAATATTGCAATAAAGTTTAAGATTATCATGTTTATGTTGCCTGTCCTATACTGATATTTAAGAATTAATTATACAGAGATTGTATCACATCATAGCAACCAGTTGTTAACATTTTATTGAACTTACCATTGATGAAAACAAAATACAATGAAAATATTTCGAATTCAAGCTTCACGTTTATCATCCCATCATAGCAGGCACAGGTTATTAAATAAAGGAATAAAATCCAAAGGTATTATAGCAATAAACACGTGTTTGCTTTCCATACAAACTTTAATTTTAACATTACATTATCCGTATACGTAGCCTCTTATGAATTTTAACACATCATATTCAAACAACTATGTATAGTCAATATGTTTGTCTTAATGATCAGTTAATCCCACTATTCTCCGTATAAAATTGACTTTATGTCTATCGATCATGAGAAAGAATCACTTTTCAATATATATTACAATTTATCAATGGCCTGACAAGCTTTACAAAGAAAATTAATTGGAAGTTGATAAAATTGTATACATGCGATGTTGTATGATATACATGCCATACAGAATAACGTGTCTCTAGTGTAGGTGGTACAGGTATTTCCTTTTTTCATTAAAAAGATGAAGTGAATAATGTTGTGAAATATTAACAAATAAATAAGGGATCGATCATTTAACTCTTAGGGGAGGGTTATGTTTTCCGAAAGCCAGAATGTTGTTTTTTTCCGCGAAGCAAAAATCAGTTGTATAGTTTTTTTGACATGAAAAATCGGGATTTTTTCTTCTTGAAATTTTACAAAATGTTTTCGTTCACAATTGTAGGTTCAGATTATTTGTGCGTTCTTTACAGCAAATCTGTCCTCCCTATCATATATAATGGTTGTCTTTTTACTCAAATGTGGAAAATACTTGGATGTGACCGTATCATTTCATTACGTCCAGAGTTTTTGGGGCCGATACAACTAGTTTAACCCCGTCACTTTTTACTGAAGTACCTGTCACAAATGAAGAAAGTAAGCGGTTATGCATATGTGCGCTATGCGTATCATTTTTCTATTGAATTTTGGAACTTTTCTTAAAGTTACGATTAGAACGACGATTGTTTCTGCTCTTTTCAGACATATTGGCAGGTGTTTTGGATTTTTTGGTATTGCAGGATAAACACAATATACGTACTTTGTTATTGAATATATAATTAATTTGCACTGGTTGCGAAACAGGCCACAAACTCGTTTTCTACCTGTTTCTAAAGCTCGTACAAATAAATTATATATTTGCCGACATAGGTATGAATATTGTATATTGATCGTGCGGGTTCGTTGTTGCTGTTATCGTATGGCAGTTTGATTTAACATCTAGCTATACATTCAGTGCCAGTGTTTAATTCATGTCTGTTGAGAAGTGTACTTTATACAAGCTTATATAATAATGTTCGTCATTGACAAAACAAACAGTGGTGTTCTCTGTGTATTCTAGTTTCCTTCACAAATAAATAGAGAAATAAAATCGATCTCCACGATATACCAAAATATAGCTGAAAGTGACGCTAAGCATTCATAATGGAATCCAATCAAATTATATGTTTTGTATCTATCCATTAAACATGTCAATGTTCAATTAACAACGATTAATCTCCTGGGGAATTATTATGGAAAACGCAACGAAGATAGGTTACTTAAATAAGCTTGATTTGATATATGGTGTTTAATCCCACTTTCAACAATATTTCAGTTATATCGTTGCTGTCAGTTGTATTAGTGGGGGAAACCGGAGTACCCGGAGAAAACCACCGACATGTCACAAGTCACTGACAAAATTTATCACATAATGTTATATCGAGTACACCTTGCAATGAATGGGGATCAAGCTTAAACTTTAGTGGTAATAGGCACTGATTGCACAAATAGTTGTAAATCCAATTACCATACGATCACGGACACGACGGCTTCGTTACTTATGAGTGTAGCTATTTTCAGTGTGTTATTTATTTAGAATATGACAAGGTAAGCCAAATACTGATTGAGTGATTGATTATTGTTTAATGCCAAAAGAGAGGTAGACCGTCAATTAGATGAAACAGTAAGCAAAACACGACGTGGATCAACACATGATCAATATCTAAATTGTATTCATTTATTGATTGCGAGTATGCTGTTTCAAAAAAAAATGTAAGTAAACATTACGTTTGTGTTAGGTGATGGAATGATTTTTGAATACAATACAGATCAAATAAGTATATAAAGGGTACTCTAGAGAACCTGAATATTTGCCCTTTATGAGTAATTGTCCTTAATAAACATGTTAAAAAGTATATGTATCATTCGTTAAAGGGAAAAATGGGACTGGCCTTTATAGAAAGTGATTTGTTATACATAGGTGCATGCTCTTTAAAGCAGGTTTAGCTGTAATTTAAAAGTGAGCACAGATATAGAACAACGATCCCTAACAAGATAGATGTAAAACAATTTCATTAAAGTATAAGTTGCGTTACTTTCTGCAATGCTCCAACACTAGGCATTCAATTAATTATTTGATTAATGACTTCCCTTCTCTGAAGGTTTTCTGTATATTCGTTGTCAAAGCTATTAAGCTACACCAAGCACTGTATATTCATTGGCTTGGTCATTTAATGACATTAGCTACATGTGTGTTCATTGGTGCGGCCATTACCTGACATTAACTATATGTATGTTCATCGGCACGGCCAGTACTTGACATCAACTATCTATATATTCCTTGATGCGGCCATTAAATGACATTAGCTATCTGTGTAATCGTAAGTGCGAGTATTAAGGGACGTTAGTTATTCGTATGTGTGTCCCTTGATTACGAAGTAAACATATAATAAAACGAACAACCAACAATCCACACTATCGGAACAGTTCCAAAACCTCATAGCAAAATCGTAGAAAGAGGCAAAATGGATACCCCCGACACAAATACGTCACCACCCTTATATGACTTTGTACATGCGGTTCAATAACATCTGGCGGGGATAAGCTAGTTGCATTGGCCGAACCCCCCCCCCCCCCCCCTTTAGTGAAATTATAAGGGGACTATTATTCTATTTTTGTCTACTCCTGAGGGAACTGTTCTCCTAAAGTGTTTTCTGGCGAGGTATAGTGACTGAGCCAACAGCGAAGGCACTATACCTCACCAGACAACACTATAGGAAAACTGTTCTCGAGGGAGAAGACAACAATATATTTAGTACATAACATCTCATCCCAGACATAAAAGAAAAACACACTCAAATTCAATATAATAATAATAATACAATTTACAATGTAACATTATATTTACATTGCCAATCTTGTCAAAAATATATATAAATTACGCGGGAAAATCTATGCCACAGGTTTAGTCCCCGCGGGAAATCGTTTGAAACTGGTATAGTTCCCGTCGCTAAGTATAGTCACCCGATGTCAAGTGTACTGTTCAAAAATAGTTCACACTGATTATCCAATCAAAATACTGCACTTTCATCTGTTAGGTACTAAATGAGTCTCTCGTTAAGCCGATGGTATAACTGTCTCATTTAAAGTTCAATATAATATAGTGTGCTGAAGCGAGGTAACTCAATAATTATGTTAATAAATTATGATACGCTTAAAAAACAATGAATTTCATATTTTTTTATATCAGGAGTTACATAAAAACGAAAAAGCCGTCTATATATTTGTTTATCACGATTTACATAACAAGATAATATTTATATCGTCTATCAATAGAATAGGCGGGCAGGGGAGGTAGGGGCTTACCATACTGTCTGAACGATTCCTTAATATAATTGCAAAATCGTAAAAAAAGGGGCAAAATCGACACCCCATACACACACATGTTAAAATTTTCAGTATGACGATATAAAAATAGTGTTTACTTTTAAAAAAAAATTGAATTGTCAAATACCTTTCTGTCAAAGATGAGATGATAAACTTTTAAGTTCACCTTTGCCACACTCAATTAAACATTATTAAACATGTCAGCGATTTGTTACCCTCTATACAATGAAGACATTACACTATCAAGTAAGATCTGTTATACATAGTTTTAAACAAACTTTCGTAAGTACTTAATCGGATTCTCTTTGTAAATGTTGATTTAGATAGTGTATGATCGGCGGGGTAGCAGTGTTGACAAAGATGAAATTTTGTCCTTAAAACATGCAATGTTTGATTAATTTGTTTTAGGTAAACAGCGTTTAAAATCTCTTGTATGGGTATAAATCACGTTGTTTTCTTCAAAGGTATTTTTCTTTCACACATGTCCCCTAATTTTACAGATAAACTATCAATTTGGCCTTATAGAAATTGTGTCTATTTTACGGTATATAGAAATGCTATTATGTGTATTGTTTATGCTGTTCATGAAATAATAACAAGGTTTAGGTTAAGGTTTACGATGTTTAACGTCACTTTCAACAATATTTCAGTTATATCCTGGTGGTCAGTTTTATCTTTGGAGGAAATTGGAGTACTCGGAAAAAAAACACCGACCTATCGAAAGTCACTGACAAAATTTTTCACATTATGTTGTATCTAGTAATAATAACAGCAAAACAAAAAAATCAAACAAACAAAAAAAAACAACAAAAAAAAACAACAAAAAAAAACAACAAAACGAAAAAAAGGGGAAAAAATGAGAAAAAGAAATACATGTAGATATATTCTACCTAATGAATTTTGATTAAACAATCCTTACTTTCTTTTGAACTATAAAATGTTTATTTTACAAATGGATGTATATAGGTGTAGTAATAGATCATAAAAATGCCACGCTGTTAATATTAATACACTCTTTTTTGTTGCTAATGGATTTTGATTTCCAAAATCTTATTTTCTTTTGAGCTATAAAATGTCTATTTTACAAATGGACGTATATAGGGGTAGTAATTAATAATAAAAATGCCACACTGTTAATATTAATATACTCTTTTTTGTTGCTATCTTGGAAATTTAATATCATACATATATCACTGTTTAAACTTTCTTTCCATAGTGCCAAAACAATGAATAGTTTGATATATACGCCAGATAGCATTTGATCTTACTTTCTGGATTTTCGTCTGTCTGTTTGTTTTTCTTGGCAGTACTTGGCAGTACATGTCACTTCACTCGTAAATTTATTATATATGAAATATTAATGGTGTTCACAATTACATGTATTGAAGGAACATAATTATCTTATATTATTGATATAATTGTTATATATACTGAATATATGCCTTGTACATGTAAAATCTAATTGTTGCTAGCATATATATTTGAGATACACTATCTTGTAAAAATTATATATTGCATAGATTATATAAGAAAAATAAAGAGCAAAAACAATATATATATATATATATATATATATATATATATATATATATATATATATATATAAAAGAAATTAGCAAAAAAAAGAACAAAACGGATTTTTCACAACATTCTTGTACTAACGTTTTCACTGCTGTTGCAGATCTTCAGGTACAATGTTTACAAGTGTACATATGACGTTAACAATAGTGTGACGTTAACAATATAAAGGGAGACTATGATGTTACGTTTTCGCAGTAAAATATATTACCTATAAAATTAATGAACATCTTTAAAGTTGTTATAAGATTAATAAAAATCTTTAAAGTCATTGTAAGATTAACGAAAATCTTTAGTCATTTATCATTTAACGTAGGTTTAAGAATATTAATTAATAAAGTTTCTTTTCTTCTTCTTAAAAAATCACCCTCTGTATTAACTTTATACAGCGGGAATATTTTGAAATGTCCTCCAGAACAATCATGGAAATGTTCATTAGCTCTTATTATAGTAAGGTCCTGGTGCCTTGTTTGTTGTCTATGAACAGTAATTCGAGTCCGCAATTCAGTTTTGGCTTCACCTACATAGAATTCTCCACAATTAGAGCAAATAATAGTGTATACAAGATTCTTAGTCTTGCATGATATATCTTGCATAACTGTAAAATTCCGTCCATTCTTAAATGTAAACGAGGCTTCTTCTATTATATTATATATATATATATATATATATAGCGGATGTGGCCGAGTGGTCAACGGCCCTTGACATAAGGCTAAGCGAATGGTGCTGCAGTGTATCAGTGGTGCGAGTTCAAATCCCGTCGAGGGAAGAACACAAAATTGTCAGCTCAAAGATCTAATTCTAACACTGTTGAGGTTAATTTTCAGACCTATATATATATATTGAGGTCTTAAGGTACTGTGGTAGTTGAATGAAAAATACGGCAGTGAAAATGGATTGATATTGCACGAGAATGCACGGAACTGTAGAATCACGGTACCATAGGATTGGACTATAATATAATAATATTTAATAAAAAGATTTTTAATCAAATATTTTAATGTGTGAACTATGCTAAAATTATCAAATTTTATCTCATTAAAACCTTAATGATACAATTGTATATACATATACGTTGTATATAACTTTAAATATACTTACATTTTTGACAATCCTGTCGACATACATACAGGTGAGAACTATGAAATGACCTGAAAGACCAGGTAACCCTATCAGTGACACAATCACTTATTCCCACAAATAATATGTACAGAGTTTATTAAATCCATTTATATATTGGTAATCGATTAATCGATTAGCTTAAGATTAAAATAATAAATACATGTTGGCTTCCAATGTGCCACTAACTGCTTGAACATCGAAAAATATCACGTATTTTAAGATAAATAATTTAATTTGAAAATATGCGTCCAAAATTGCACAGATCAAAGTTAATGTTTTTGTCCCATAATTATCAACAAATTACATAGTGGTGTATTGCGAGTTCAATAAGTAGGAGTAATTTTAATGCGTTTCACGACGTTATAGGTAATCTCATTCCAATCTCCTTTAATTTGAGTAGTTTTCTCTCCTGTAGAAATGTATAATTTGTGATTGAAAATAACAATTAGACATCTGGTTATTACAGTGGGCATGCGCATTATTTGTGAAATTATAAATGTAAATACACTATTTACTATATGAGTAAACGGTGGGTATCTCATATAAGAAAGATGAACTGACGGCCGAAACGGTGGATAATGTGAAAGAATATTGAACATGTATTATAATATTTTTTTGATCTATTTTGAAAAAGAATTCAACGTGTTGCTCATTTTATTACTTTTATTTTGTTGCCTTATGATGTGTCTTTACGTTCTAAATTCCGTGTTGTGGTGTCCGTTGCGATTTCCGCAAAAAATGATGTTCGTTTCGTCTTTACCTCCAGTTGTTTGTAGCAGGGCGCACGTCTTATTTGCGTTAGTTGTGTTTGTCTGCGTATAGTTGTACCCAACACATATTGTGTTGTGTTTTTCTTTTGTTTGTCTTCGTCTTGTGGATTGTCCACTTTTTATTGCCCCATCAGTATTCTCTGACGTTTATTTAAGGAAAGATATATCAGAATCTTTTAATTGATTGCACTTGGTATACCACAACGCTACAATCATAATGGACATCATACTACGAATCCATTCAGTATTTAAAAAAGATTACAAATTAGATTATATTATAAATATTACATAGCAAATACATAAGAAATGATAAGCTACGTAATCAGAGCTGTTGAATGATTACTAGGCGAAGTTTATATTGCTTTACGTTACTTTCAATAGCAATTATGTTATTTAGTGGTGGCAAGTTTTATTGCTGATGGTACCGTAATACATGGAGAAACTAACAAACTTTATTATTATGCTTCGTGTAAGTTTCTGTAGTGATATTTGGTACTGTAATATTTTGACATATTACCTGGACAATTAGACACTCAGTATAATAATGCTATTAATGTGGTCTTGTCCAGTAATATGCCAACATATTACCCAGGTCTGAGAGACATGTTACCCTTCCCTTCGGTCGGGTAATATGTCTCTCAGACCTGGGTAAACAGTCCTTTATATTTATCCTGGACTGGTTCTGTTTCAGGAGTCAAACTGCATTGATTAGATTAAGTTTTGTTATGTATTGTCACTGATCAAGATATAGTTCTCCTGTTATCAGATGCATTTTGAGCGATGATAAGAAACGGTAACATCACCAAAAAACGGTCAGAACGACGCTTGTTTCTGCTCCTTTTAGAGAATTTGGCGGTTGGGTTTGAGGCTTTTTGACATTGCAGGATAAATACAATATATGCAATTTGTCGGAAAATATAAAATTCATTTGCGGAACAGTGCTGAAAAAAACCCACCTGTTTCTAAAGCTCGTAGAAATAAATATTATATTTTCCGATAATGTACATATACAACTGTGTGTGTGTGTGTCATGTGCTACAAAACATACGATTGAATTGATTATTATTATTAAAGAATATGGAAATAAATGGTCATGAGAGACTATTCAACATTACACGTATATACAAATTAAAGTACAGGAACAACGTTTTCAATGCTGATCTACATTTCACATTCACAGTAAGATTTTCAACCATAAGCAAAGCTCATACCCTAAAAGAAGCACGAAACGGCCCCTAACATGCAGTTGAGTACAACCCTTTACTTTTACCAATAATCACTACATCTTGGTATGCAATAGAAAAGACTGGTTAGCACAGAGTCAGTACTTTAGTTTATCATCGGTTTAATCTCTGACTGCCGCAATTATTAATAAAACTACTGATCATTTTATCCCAACATCGGCTCTCCTGTTCAGGTCTGTTTTTTTCTCAAACACTTTTACATCCTTTGACTTCCCATTGTTTTGACTATGAGAGATCCTTAATATTACAGAAACGCGTCGTGTGCAGTAAATTAAATATCTGCATTTGTTTGTAAGACTAAAGGGTTGGGGTGATGGCGTGTAACGCCACTTTCAACAATATTTCAGTTATATCGTGACGGTCAGTTTTATTGGTGGAGGAAACCGAGTACCAGAGGAAACCACCGACCGTCGCAAGTCACTGACAAACCTAATCACATAATGTTGTATCGAGTACGCATCGCCATGAGCGCGGTATTCGAACTCACATCATTAGTGGTGATAAACCCAACTACCATCAGATAACGGTCCCTGTAAGATTAAAGCTATTACTAGATAAGAACTGAGTAAGTATATACAAGCTAAATGATAACATCTTAATGTTGTACATATATTTCCTATATAAAATTGTCCTTGTAATGTCATAGCGTATTTTCGTGGCATTATATCTCCGATATTATACAATTTTTGACTTTTGTTGAGGTTAATATAAGGATCTATCGTTTCAAGATATATGATATTTACCGAGGCCTAAGTCGAGGTAAATATCATATATCTTGGAACGATAGATCCTTATATTAATCGAAATAAAAGTCAGTAATAGTTTTATTATATGAAACTGTTATTAATGTCCTCTGGGTCATGTTTTATAAATTGGCATTAAATACTACATGTGGTTTTTTTTGTGTGTAAATTTTAATGGTAACAAGAAAGGTTTATACATACTGCAATGATTAAATTAGATCCTTTTAGAGGAGCCTTTGGAACGATATATTAACCTCGCGTGACGCTAAAATTAAAAGTAGGGGTTTTCCGATTTTAGTCACGTGAGGTTAATATAACGTTCCAAATGCCCCTCTGGAACGATCAAAATTAATCTTTGCGGAACTTGAAGGCTTAGACAGTATTCATAAAGTTCTATCAAGAAAAAAATTAATGCTTTTAGCCAATCAGATAAAAGAAATATTTATAGTCATATAATAAAATGCAATGCATTGCTTAGTGACTCTTTCATAATAGATATATGCACGATTTAGATTGAAATATCAGTTGTATTCCAGATATCACATTTTAAATAAAATAATAAGAGAAGTTCTGATGTATGTTTCACAAAGCTTAAGATCTGCAGTGTACACAACTTGGTACAATTTTTTATCCAGTCAATATTCTTACATTATTTGATATCAGTTCTAAATTCGACTTTTTCATTGGTGTAGTCATGGTCATGGTCATGTGTCATGCGTTAAAGAAATTCAGGCATTATCAATCTTTCAGTCAATACTACTGTTCCTTGGGCAGTCTATAAATAACTATATTACCCGATACATAATTAACTATTATAAAATTCGGAACAGAAAAAATAAATAGTGATGGTCAACAACACCAACAATATAAACAATATGAACAACCACCTTTCACCTCAAACCATTAAACAGGATCATTGAACAAGAACAAGAACAACGACATATGTCCTTTTATGAAGGACTGCTCCAATGGAAGACAATACATATGTCCTTTTATGAAGGACTGCTCCAATGGAAGACAATACATATGTCCTTTAATGAAGGACTGCTCCAATGGAAGACAATACATATGTCCTTTTATGAAGGACTGCTCCAATGGAAGACAATACATATGTCCTTTTATGAAGGACTGCTCCAATGGAAGACAATACATATGTCCTTTTATGAAGGACTGCTCCAATGGAAGACAATACATATGTCCTTTTATGAAGGACTGCTCCAATGGAAAACAATACATATGTCCTTTTATGAAGGACTGCTCCAATGGAAGACAATACATATGTCCTTTTATGAAGGACTGCTCCAATGGAAGACAATACATATGTCCTTTTATGAAGGACTGCTCCAATGGAAGACAATACATATGCATTGTGGTTCATGGACATCATCTTATTCCTTATTATCACATCTTTAATTAAAGATATCTATACATGTATAATTTGTATGAATTTTACGCCTAAGTTAATAGGGGCCATCGTGGCCGTGTTCGTATGGATATTGGATTTACAATCATAAGCAATTAGTGCCTATCATCACTACAGCTGAGTGTTCGAATCCTCCTCATGGAAAGGAGTACTCAATACAACCTTATGTGATAAAAATTGTCAGTGACTTCCGACAGGTCTGTGGATTTCTCTGGGTACTCTGATTTCCCCCACCAATAAAACCTGTTGAAAGTGACGTTAAACACTATAATCCTAACTCTCCTTTTAACCCAAGTTAGTATGGAGTGCATGGAAGTTGGAACTAGATTCTCAACCTCCGTGAGAGGGTGCGATCACTCCGATAAGACGTACATTGGCTTTATGAGACGAACTCTCCCTCGAGTTTGCACAATACCACCGCCATTAATATTAACTGACAAAATACAGCCTTATTTTAGGCAAAACTGACAATGCTATTTATAAAAAACGTAAATATCTATTATGGTAAGGCTTAGCGTGTCATGTGTATCAGATTTAAACATATAATTACATCAATTATTTTTGGCCTTCAGTAATAAAATAAAATTGTAACTTGGCAGTATGTTAGAATTGTTGTGTAGGTGTGTGATATGTTTTGACTTTTTTAAGTATAATTTTATCGTTTGTTTGTTAAATCCATTGAAAAAAGCTTTTAGTACTGAACGATTAAAATCGAATCTGTTCAGGTTTAATCTACATTAAGTATAAAATATGATTCATTTGTTACTAATTGTACTTTATCTAACCTCTCATGAGATGTAACGTTTTAAAATACAATCTTGATACGGACAAGGGTCTATTGCGACGTCTTCTTACTTAGGGCACTAATGAATTCCGAGGTTTCGGTTGTGGTTTATGGTGTTTAAGGCCACCTTCATCATTATTTCAGCTATATCGTGCCTGTCAGTTTTATTGATGGGGGAAACCGGAGTACACAGAGAAAACTACCGGTCTGTCGCAAGTCACTGACAAACTTCATCACTTAATGTTGTATCGAGAGCATCTCGCTATCAACGGGGTTCGAACTAACAAATGTAGTGGTGATAGGCTCTGATTACACAGGTATTGTACAAAAAATATATTTGTAAATCCAACTACCATACGATCACGACGACCCCCTGAGATATCATCATCTTCGTTATCAAGGAGTCAACGTGAATGTGGTCGTTTATTTGGGGTCAAGTCATTATTTTACACTGACAAAAGACATTTAATTTATCAAAACAAACATTTTGCAGCACTGCACTGAAATTTCAAACACCAAGGACATTTTCAAATGGTAACCACTTCATATATAACATATATATAACTCACCTTGTTTTCCCACAATCCTTTCTCCTACCATTATGCCTACACTAACACATAGTTAAGATAATAATGTCACTGGTACAAAATAAAAATCACTGTCACTAGTCATATATATATTATTAGTATATTAAATTCGTATATACAATGGCAATCGATTCGTATTTGATAAAACTCCTTGTCTGTGAGAGTGCACAAAGGTGACGAAAAATGAATGGTTGAGAAAGGAATATAATAATCCTGTCGTAGCATTTCACATTGTAACATGTCTGTTAGTAATCAAATCCTACATATAAATTATTAAGGTTATGGTATTTAACGCAACTTTCCACACTATTAACACTAGTTATAACGTGGCGGTCAGTTTTATTGGTGAAGAAAACCGGAGTACACAGAGAAAACCACCTACCTGCCGCAAGTCATTGACGAACCTCATCACGTAATGTTGTATCGAGTATACTTCGCCTGAGTGGGATTTGAACTCACAACGTTAGTGGTGATAGACACTGATTACTGTAAATCCAACTATCATACAATCACGACCACGACGGCTCCTCGAAATACATTCACTACATACAGCATGTATTTAAAAGATTAACGAGTCGTAATTTTTAAGTGCGATATGAAAATTGTCATACATGCATTTATTTTGTAAATATGTTTAATATAAATACCTTAACCTTTTTAACCCCGACACATTTTTGTACTTGTTCCAATTCAGGATCTAGATTTCCAACGTCAATTCTGCGCTCACGGCTATATGTTAGGGTCGACACTTTACCCACGTGAGGAAAACACTTGCAGGGCTGCATTATTTCACTAAAAGGGGATGTTTAAAGATACGAAATATCTATGTCACAAATGACGACGGATATGTTACACTTGTCATAAACAATTCCCGCTCCTTTCCTCATTCATAACTTATCATCGGGTTTGTAACTAGAGTAACAAAATGGGTACCACTGGTGGAACAGGAAGTACTTACCCTTCCAGAGCACCCTAGTGCATCCCCGGGTTTTGGTGTGGTTCGTGTTACTCGATCTTTACTTTTATGTGTATTGTTTTGTAGATCGTTGTCCTTTTTATTTTGGCCATAGTGTTGTATACCCTTCTTCGTATTACGGATTCTGATTACCCCGTTTGTAGCTTCAAACTCGTCTTCTTGGGCCAATAAAACTAGCTTACGCTCGCCGCCTGTTATTGAACAGCCTTTACCAACACATGAAAGTGAAAGAAGTGTGTTGGGGGTATCCATTTTGTCTCTTTCTACGATTTTTCTTTTGGAATTTGGAACTGTTAAGACAGTATGGTATTTGTGTTTTTCATTTGATCTCATACCATCAGCTCTACATACTATCACAATAATGACGATACAAACATGGACAATAGCCGGGTCAATGAATTCTGGTGTTTAACTATTAGGCAAGAAGGTATAATCAGTTGGTTAAGGATACTTACTATTAGGACAAAAAGAATCACAACTAATATTTCTAGCAGATTTAATATCAATAAGTCACAAAGGTCTAAAGAAATTGATGGTCTTCGTGGAACACTCGAATAAATATAACATTAATTTGCTTGAATTAAATATTCAACATGATATTCTGATATACTAGTGGGGCCGTCGTGGTCGCGATCGCATGGCAGTTGGATTTACAACTACTTATGTAATCAATACCTATCACCGCTAACGCTATGAGGTGCACTCGATACAACTGTAACTTGTGACAGGTTGGTGGTTTTCTCCGGGTACTCCGGTTTCTTCAACCGATAAAACTGACGCCACGATATAACTGAAATATGGTAGAAAGTGGCGTTAAACAACATAACCCTAACTCTCTAGCAGTGTAATATTACAGTGAATGATATTTAAAACTAATACAATTACTGGTGTATTTACTAGTTGCACCCATTAACAGGTTGTCTATATATGTAACAAAGAAAACTTGCCTCAAAGAGTTGCTATATTATAGCTCTTAAGAATACGATTTTTCAATGGCTTTAAACTTTAGATGTGTCAAATTTCAACCTGAACTCCATAGAAACATCAATGAGTCGCAAATTTTTATATCAGATATTTGCATGTGCAAGATCTTACTTTAGTGAACGTTTCCAATAATATGTGAAATGGTATCCTTGATGTACGACTTTTTCTGTTATTGGATTTTGTTTTACATAAAAACACTCCAATGACAACAATATGATGTTTATTATGGTTATTTTCTATCAATTATTCAGTGCTATTTATTCCATCTTTCTAAATATGTAAACGCAAATTGTAAACTATCAACATGAAAGCTTTTGGAAACATCCGACAACATGGACACGTGAAGAAATTATTTTAGTTCTTCCATCTGTTTATTTCTGTATTACTATTAGGCAGAATTAGTTATTATTTGCTACAGGGTATCGTGGTCGTGATAGTTAAATATACAGCTACTATGTAATAAGTGGCGATAGGTAATAAAATGTAGGAATTCCATCCCGCCATTGGTAAAATATACGCTTCGCAAATTAACGGGATATATTTATTTATGCTTTTGATATTCTAATTTTCTCTTTACACTCCCCCACATCCACTTTCATCTCCTCCTTCTCTCCTCCCCATGCACCTCTTCCTTCTCCACTTCCTCCTTCATATTGTCTTCCTCATTTTCCTCCTTCTCCACAACGTTCCAAACCCCACAATATGGCTGAAATATTGTTGAATGTGGCGTTAAACACCATAAACCCACCCACAACCTCCCTACCCTTCTCCTTCTCCACAACCTCCCTTTTTCTCCTGCACATTCTCGCCTTCTTCTCTTCCATATCCCCTCCTCCTGTAGCATTGTTGAAAGTGGTGGTATATACATATTCCCCATCCAGGTAATTCAACCTTTCCTAGGTTAGAAAAGGCCACTATTGATATGAAATTGTATGTAAAGATCTTCGGAAACTTATTTTTCTGTCATGTTCTAATCTTGATAACCTTGACCCATGAGTAAACTATGTAGAATCAAGTGATCAA
Organism: Bathymodiolus septemdierum; assembly: GCA_963383655.1. Classification (NCBI taxonomy): domain Eukaryota; kingdom Metazoa; phylum Mollusca; class Bivalvia; order Mytilida; family Modiolidae; genus Bathymodiolus; species Bathymodiolus septemdierum. The sequence goes on from OY726523.1 coordinate 53,283,524, forward strand.
TGACAAATTGAAAACCTGCGTGTATGATTTTTTCCAATGGAATAATATCCTTAGTTGTATTGTAAAAGAGGAAGTGGGATCATGTTTTATTTAGGTTTTTTTATTTTGCATTTATCAATACACATGCTCGTGTCCAAGAATATTTCCATATCCAATGATGTTCATGTCCTTTAACAGCACACCATTGGGTGCGTGCCACAGTAATGGAGCAGATATTACTTATTCTAACGGAGCACCTGCGTTCACCCCCCGTTGTATGGTGGGTTCGAAATCCCCAATCTTTAGTCTTCAGTGTAATGTTTTCTAGATCACCGTATTTCGTTTCTAATGACCGTTGTATTATATGTCATTCCTCGATTAACGACTAGACTACCCATTTGGAATATTCAAACTTTTCTTAGCCGATTTTAGCTATATCCTGTTTAGGTCCTTTAGTTTTAGAGCTCCCAAAGCTTTAAGTTGTTTTGCTTTCCCATCGATTTTGAGTGTACCTGATGAAGGTTATTCCAGAAGCGCGTCGTGCGCACTAAATTTGATATCTATGTTTTTATTCTGACAGAAATACAATATTTTGTTGATATTTAAGGAAGAGCAAGACACAAATCCTCTTGACATAGACTTCAACATGTTGACTGCATGAAGGTTAGTGAATACCGAAGGGGCAAGCAAAATTGGACAATCCAGAGAAACTGGCATCATAATGTGCGCAAAACGACGAAAAACAAAACACAAACACAACACAATACGTATTGGACACCGCTATGCGCAAGCAAACACAAATAACGTAAATAAAAAATGAATTCTCCTACAAACAACTTGAAGTAAAGACGAACCGAACATATATATAGTTAAGCACATTATTCACTTTATCTAATGTACAAACTTGATGCTTACAATATACTATTCCTAGATGCATTTGCCTTTCATTATAATATACATACAACAAAGTATGATCGATATATTTTTCTTAGCGATCAGGTAATCCCTAAACATCTATGTAAAATCTACCTTAAATCTATTGATCCTGAGAAAGAATTACGTTTCAATATATATTACAATTTATCAAGTACCTTACATGTTTAACAGTGAAATGTAATACATGGTGGTAAAACAATACATCAAATTTATAATATCTTTAAATATACAAGACAAAATGCGTTTTTAACGGAAATAAGTAATGAATAGTGTCTTTGAATCGGCGAAGAATTAAAATATATGACACCATTATGAAGAGAAAGTTTAAAAAGTGATGGTCATGAATTCCACCAATATCAACAAAACTAACGATCACCTCTCATTGTAACCGAACTCACTGAACACAAAAATGATCACAATGTATGACGTTGGGAATCCAGGTCCTGGCTTGGAACAACCACAAAGACATGGCGGGATTAAACCGGTTAATGGGAACCCAACTCTCCCCTCGTAATACCTGGATCTCTAACGGCATTATATATATATATAACCATCTCTGTATATTTGGTAGCTTTACATGATAGTGCCTCGTGTCACGTCAAATGTAAAAACAACTCATTTATTCACAACAGGCTTAAAACGTTTAACTGAAGCAATGAACATGTGTATTGAAAAAAACTTATAATTATTGATAGTTCACAATGTATGACAGTAATACATACTGTAAAAGCAATTTTATTCGTGGATGTCAATTTTCGTGGTACGAGTAAACTTCCTGGGATCGTGGGTTCCTATATTCGTGGTTTCCAAATTGGCACAACAATAATATGGATATTTTGAATTTCGTTGGACGTCATAATTCGTGGTTTTAATGAAACACGAAATCCTCGAAAATTGGCACTGCACGAATTATAAAACCTAACAGTATGCCATATGTGGACATAGTCGCATGATATCTCCAATTTAGCTTGCACGAAATTAAGAAAGATGATGCCAACTTGTACGTCAACATTTTAACTTACAAAAAGCTTGAACATAAGAAAGTGGTAATCAGAAGCGTAAATCGAAATAATACAATGGCATTATAAAGGACAAACCATGGTCGACAAAATAATACAGAGAAAACTGTAAAACGCAGCAAACACGCACCCGACTAAAAACCGGGTTGAACCTACATGTAGGTGCTCCGGGAAGGCATGACATTCCAACTGCACTTGTGACACCCGCCGTGTTATTGTCGTCAACAATCTAGTAATAAATCACAAAAGAGTAAAGAAGGACGGGACTGTAGCTACAATAAACGAAACACATTCGTGGTCATCTGTGAAATAGATCAAGATATTCCGTAACTGTCATGTCATAAAAACAATTATAAAGCGTTCGAAGTGATGAATTCAACTTAACTACTAGGAACTATTGGTTCAGTGGCTTTTTTGTAAGTAGTATCTCTGCATTGTTAAAAATGCTGTTATAGTGACAACCGGAACCTTTTAACCGTAATGGAAGCAGGACGTTTGGCGCCATGGAATCTGATTCAACCCACCATTTCTTTGGAAATGCCTGTACCAAGTCAGAGCCATTGTGGTTTCCCCAGTTTTCCGGTTGTTAACTGATTTTGTCTGTTGACTTATGAGTTTTGCCTTTCCATTTGGAAGATTGCTCGGTGTTCGGTAATTTTGTTATTACCCTTATTTATCCACCAAGGCAATTCTGATAGAAGCCACAAGCTATGGAATAAAAAAACGTTTGAAGATACCAAATGGGTAACGAGAAGTCGTACATCGAAGATGACAGACAACACAATGGCCACCAGATACCAAATGGGTAACCAGAAGTCGTACATCGAAGATGACAGACAACAGAATGGCCACCAGATACCAAAGGGGTAACCAGAAGTCGTACATCGAAGATGAAGAGATACTACAATTCCAAATGAAAAAGGACAAAGGGACAAACAACAATCTACAACCCATCACACAGAAAGCTAAAGATCAAGCAACACGAATCACATAGCAACTGACAGGAATCTACCCCATATGAAGGAGCTGCCGGAGTGTTGCTGCATATAACTGTAAGGTTCACAATTAGATAATTGAATATTTGTTTTATCGCATAGTGTAGTTCTCAACCGCCTGTCGTTGTAAATTACTAGGGATAGGTGAAGGTATTACACAGATCAAGCTGAATCTGTAGTGTCATATGTCAACGGAATAAATGCGATCAGCATCCTCACCAAGACTGGAATTATGTTGTGAAAATCATATCATCTATATAGCCGAATGTAAAATTAAAGGAATGTACAAGCTTCATGACGATCTCATTGAAAAACCTCGGCATATATGAATAAGTCAGCGAGAAGAGAATCAATTGACATAATTCGTGGCTTCCATGAATTAGTTCTTAAACAAATAGATACAGACACGACAGTTCATTAATAAAACACAACATTTGTTTCTAGAGCTTGTGGTTCCTATTATGATGTCCTTTATAGATGGTGGCTGTAAACAAAGGACTATACTGGACCAAAGGTTCGTATTGATTAAGTTGAAGTCATCACTTCAAACGCTTTTACAGTCGCCACCTTGATTTGGTTAACCATTACGGATATCTTTGTAACAAATGACCACGGATACGGTTCATTTGTCGTAATCACAATCGGGTCCGTTCCTCATTCATTCTTTACAACCCGGTTTGCACCAAGAGTAACACGTAGGGTATCACTGATGGAGCTGGACATGCTTACCCTCTCGGGGCACCTAAGTTTACCCCGGTTTTTATTTGGATTTGTATTGCTCAATCTTTAATATTCTATGTATTTGTTGGGGATCATTGTCTGTATTTTTGTCCTATTTCGGTTGACCATTGCATTGTCTGCCCGTTTATTTATTTACGGCTTCTGATTACTACTAGGGTATCTGCAAAGTTTTCTTGATTAAAAAGTTTACATGTAGTTCTCAGAACACAGTGATATTGTCATAAAAAAAGAAAACTTCAATTACTAAGACACTAGCAAGATTGTTTGTCATTTTTCTAAAGCTTGTTTATGATTGACAGAACAAAATGCAACTTTAATGATATGTTATACTATAGAATAACTTCTAAGCACATTCTAGTAGTAATTAACACAGCTACAAGACAATGCAGAAATAAATAAAAAAAACTCAACTACAATCCATGTAATACGGATTTGTTAAATGTTCTAAAAGGGAAATTTTAAATCTCTGATTGATCAACATTATTATAAACCTAAGGCTTATTTTCTTCAACACCTACAGATATTCCTGTTTCGTCTACCTGTTGGTCAAATTACAGTCAAACCTGCCTATGCGGTCGCCTGTATTTAAAGGTCACATTTTCTTGTCCTGGCTTAGAAAATTGCACATGAATTTAACCTCTTTCAAGAGGTCACATGTCTCATAAATCCACATCTTCTCTGTCCCGTGACATCTGAATACTTTGATTTTGTCTGTTTATATATTTATGAGTTTTGACTTTCCCTTTGTAAGATTGCTCGGAGTTCGGTAATTTAGTTATTACCTTTATTGTAATTCACCATGTTTACGAGGTTACGCTGAATTAATCTATCATTTACCCCATTACAATCCAATTAAATATCTATAAAAAGATGTTTGGAATTTAAATATATAATTATATTATACAGAGACACAAACATTAATGTTACTCTAGATGTAAACATGTTATCTATTTATAGATTTATAGATAATTTAATGCATAACTACTTTTTTGAGTGATTGATTGTTGGCTAACGACTAATGAGCAATATCATAAATAAATAAATAAATAAATAGATAAGTTTTATTTAAAGTCGAAGCATGTACAACAAGCATAACACCAAGCTCTAACGAGCTCTTAAATTCGACTATACATTGAACATCACATACATGACATAACATGCATACAACATACAGCACATATAAAAAAGCACATAATAATTTAAAATCATCAAGCCATACATATCCACATATATACTTGATACTTGATACACAAACATGCATACAACATACAGCACATATAAATAAATAAAGCACATAATATTTTAAAAAGCCATACATATGCACATATACTTGATACACAAACATACTGACAGAAAAGCAGTATAAAATCAAGCTAGAAATCATGGTTATGATGTTTAACGCCACTTTCAACACTATTTCAGTTATATCGTGGCGGTCAGTTTTATTGGTGTAGGAATTCAGAGTACCCGGAGAAAACCACCGACCTGTCACAAGTCACTTACAAAACGTTATCACCTAATGTTGCACCGAGTACACCTTGTTATACATATTGTTATTGTATCAAATTAGAATTATTTAAATCGTCCTTTAAAACAATCATTGATGTACCTTTTTAAATATTCATCTTAATTACATTGCTTTCACAAAGCGTAATCATACTGATCTCAAGCCTGGTGATGATTCGAGAAGCTCCGAACTACTAACGTTCTATCATTTTAATACTTTCATCTCAATCACATAGGGGCCGTGATCGTATGGTAGTTGGATGCAATCAGTATCTATCACCACTGATGTTGTGAGTTCGAATCTCGATCAGGGCGAGGTATCCAACATTATGTGATAAAGTTTGACAGTGAATTACGACAGGTCGGTGGTTCCTCCACCAATAAAACTGACCGCCATGATATAACTGAAATATTGAATATTGTTGAAAGTGGCGCTAAGCACCATCAAACAAACGAAAGAACTCATTCACAGAGATAAATTCGTGATATCAATAGAAAAACATAGGCAAGCAAGAATGCGAGCATGGTTGTTAGTGTGTTTTACAAGAATGACTTCACTTTGCCTTAGAACTTTAAGCTTGACTAATTACATGAAGGAGATAGGTAGGTAAGTAGGAATAATAATGTTTAGAGTGAAATGTGGATATGAATAAACTATGACCTATTCTCTTTCACATCTGACTAAAATTGAAGTTCTTCAAACCAGTTTATCATAAATTTATCCAAGAGACTAAATGACAGGAAATGAATGGATTTGTGTAAGCTTAGATACAAACGTAGATATCTAATTGAATGCACAAAGCGCGTTTGTGTGGTTGTTTTTGTTTGTTTGTTTGTTTTTTGTGTGTTTTTTTTTTGAAAAACCAAAATCCCTCAGCATAGGTTATATATGCCTAAGAGATATTGACCTTTTCTTCTAAAAAATAAATTGCAATATTTGGAAACTGTAAATTTCAAATATAAATATATTTAATAAGCCATACCAATGCTGGATCACGGAATTTCATACTACTAGAGAACTATACATTATATTTTATATATGATTTAAAATATGTTTATATTTCCAACAGAAAATTAACAGCAACATCACAAATAATAACAAAAGGTGTGCATTGTTGTTGTTTTTTTTTTTATTAAAATAGAAAAAAAATGGGTACCTGTAAAGTGCGACACGAAATAAAAACGGAACGCAACGAAACGAAACGAAACGAAACCGAACGAAACGAAACGAAATCAAACGAAACCGATCGAAACGAAACGAAACGAAACGAAACCAAATCAAACAAAACGTAATCGGGTAAAATTTTCGATATATTTCGACCACAGAAAGAAAAGTGTAGTATGAAGACTTAGAGGGTTTCATTTTATATAGACATTATCGGAATTTCATACTACTAGAGAACTATACATTATATTTTATATATGATTTAAAATATGTTTATATTTCCAACAGAAAATTAACAGCAACATCACAAATAATAACAAAAGGTGTGCATTGTTGTTGTTTTTTTTATATTTTATATATGATTTAGATATAGAAAATAAACGGTAATATTTGTGTAGTAAATAAATGGTCACGTGATCCATAATGAACAAATTTAACCGGAAGGTATCTCAGCTTTCCGCACAAACAAGAAAATACGGACTGAAGTTAAAGTGAAAGTAGACTTTTGATTTGAATAAAATTAAATTTAAAACAAGAAAAAATTCAAAAACCCTTATAATATCTTTTTCTGAAACGCTCAATTTATTCTAAAAATGGACAATCGTTAAACATTCTTGTCTCGCCTCTCTCAGTTTTCGTCACACGATTTCTTTCACAGGCTGCGCCTAATCTATATTAATGCCATTAATATAATAATGCATGAATTTCAATCATTTTCAGGCAATGGAGAGACATGTTTTCGGGTTTTTGTTTCACACGATTCATTGTTACTGTGTCAAGGAACAACGCTTAAATTACAAGTTCTGCTCTTCCAATGATAATCCTGGTCACTGCTTGGATGGTCTTCAATGACCGTTCCCTCAGAGTTATACACTCACGCCCTTCAGCGTTGAAGGTCAAAACGGTCCTATCGTGATCGTATTAAAAGCGGTATGATTGATATTAATCTATAGCCGTTAAATGTGCATTGAAGCTACAAATGGCTCATTTATTAGGGGCAATGGATGGTCCAGACCCCAAAACAACAAAACAGGAAATCAATTTTGATTAAAAACAGATAACATAGAATCGAATATTACTGAAAACACTTAACAGTAAATGTGAAGTGAATTCAGTGTTCATTAAAACAGCAAATTCATTTTCAAAATAACAGATAAGAAAGAATTAAACTGGCCCAAAACACCATAATAGTAAAACATCTCGCCCCTTTCACATTCAAAGAGGTAACAACAGAAGGCAGGTGTTAAGTGAGCTAGTTTAGATTAACCTATGCCCTCAACAATATCAAAACTTTTAGAATACAAAATGCAGACCAGTGATAAAAAATAAGAACAAATAAGACACAATAAAAATCAGAACGAACCAGTGTCTAATACGAGACAAAACACGAAACATACAAGATCAACAACAGATTGAACAAGTTTAAACAAATTGAAAACGAGCAGGATCTCACAACTGAATAATCGAAGTTAACTGACAACTACATGTAGCTCAAGACAAAAAGGTCCTCTGACAAAAAGCCATACTTTTTTCACACACATTAGTCGTCCTGTCTCTAAAAAAAGCTTTAATAGCACGAAATCACAAACCGTGAGGGAAAAAATACATGACTGCGATGCCTTGCATCTTAACAACGATTTATGTTTTAACCTTTGAAAAACCAAGTATAGGCCAAGGTGCTCTGAAATGCTAAGCGGCCTCTGCTCCGCATTTGTGACCTGCTGGGTTGTCCAATGTCACCCCAGTATAGAGTCTAATCCGAGAATTTCAACCACCGAACATGTCCATGCTCTATACTTTCTGTCTCATATCGGCTGTACAGTAACAATGAATCGTGTTAAAAAGTCTCCGAAAAGATGTCACTCCATTGGCTGAAAGTGGCCTTGTGATAATCAAAAATTCAATTGAAAGGAGTATTTTACAAAAAGTCCGCGAGTTTTTCAGACGGCAACAGTTCGGAATCTATTGACCCGACACCAGTCATCTAAGTAGTATTATCAAGTATGCGAAAGTAGTAATTCTATCAGTTGTTTAAAATTTCATATAAAAAAAAATGCTGAGGTATAATAAATTTGGATAATCATTATAGTATAAAACCGGGAACCCTTTAAGTCTTCTAAATTTGGATAATCAATATATTATAAACCCTCTTAATCTTCATGCCATATTGAATTTGTCCTTTTTTTTCGTTACATTTCGTTTTGGAAAAATTTCGTTTCGTTTCGTTTCGATCGGTTTCGTTTCGTTTTGATCGGTTTCGTTTCGTTTTGTTTGATTTCGTTTCGTTTCGTTCGGTTTCGTTTCCTTTCGTTGCGTTCCGTTTTTATTTCGTTTCCCACTTTACAGGTACCCTAAAAAAGTAGAATTTCTATGACATAAAATAAGAGAGTACATTACATATTGATGAAAACAAAATTCTTAGTATGGCGTAACCAAACTTATAGTAAGCCATATATACAAAAAATATTCTTTGAATGACAACCAGTGGCAGTATAATGCATATTGATGATGTCAAAAGACTTAGTCACAATGATGATAGTATCAACATATGAATGTATAACACGTATTGAATATTTAATTTGTTAGGCAGGTTTGCATCATCTTATATTATGGTTGATTGAGATTTGTTTTTGTATTTTCACTTTCAACAATATTTTAGCTACAATGTGACGGTCAGTGTTATTGGTGGAGGAAACCGGAGGACCCAGAGAAAACCATCGATCTGTCGCAAGTCACTGACAAACTTTATCACATAATGTTGTACACCTCGCCCTGATCGAGATTCGAAGTCACTACATCAGTGGTGATAGGCACAGATTGCATAGGTATTTGTAATTCCAATGTATGCACTGATTGTAGCATAAACCAATCATTTGTCATATGACTGACATTTATGTGATACCTTTTTCAGCAAATTGAAGTTATATTCTTGTGTCAAAGTCTACAGTTGTGTCTCCAAATATATATTAATCAGTGGGTTTCGCTTAGTAATTGATCAAATTGATTACTTGAGCTATGAATACAATACTGGTACATTGGTTGTGACTCGATATCAACTTAGTGCCCTCCTTGGTGAAACGATAGGTGTAGAATTTATATATAGATCACAGATCACCAGCACCACGAGACTAGCACGATATATTCATAAAAATATACAACATATCCATAATGTTCTTTAGGTTGGTTTTGGTTTTATGGTGTTTAACGCCACTTTCAACAATATTTCAGCTATATCGTGGAGGTAAGTTTTATTGGTTGAGGAAACCGGAGTATCCGGAGAAAACCACCGACCTTGACGCAAGTCACTGACACATTTTATCACATAATGTTGTATACCTCGCCCTGATCGGGATTCGAATTCACAACATCAGTATTGATAGGCACTGATTGTACAGGTAGTTGTAAATCCAACTACCATACGATCACGCCATGACGGCCCCTCTGATGTTCTTTAAATTGTACATTAAAATTATTGTGGAAATATAGCCGTTTCTCCTACGTCAGAGGAATGATTTAATTTATTTCAGTGAAATACGAATGTACAATTAAAGACTCTATAAGTAATGCCTATCATTTAGCTTTACAACCACACACAATGGGGACCGTCGTGGCCGTGATCGTATGGGAGTTGGATTAACAACTACCTGTGCAATCAGTACATATCACCACTAAATTTGTGAGTTCGAACACCGTTCATGGCGAGGTGTACTTGATACAGCATTATGTGATCAAGTTTGGCTGTGGCTTGCGACAGGTCGGTGGTTTTCTCCTGGTACTCTGGTTTCCCCCACCAATACAATTGACCGCCACGATATAACTGAAATATTGTTGAAAGTGAAGTTAAACACCATAAGTCTACACAGCCAAATACAATGTTCCTCCACGTATAAAACACTATTTGCGCCAAATAAAATGTTGTAAAATAATTATTGATGATAACACAGATTTCACAAAGAATTACAAATTAAAGATGTATAATAAAAATAAAAATGAGAACAAGAAACAAATTAAGACAGACAAACATGAACTGCTTATTGCTCATTTGAGCACATCTGTAATAATTGTACACATCTGTATGTTTGTGTTTGATGTTTTGCTCAATTTGGCATCACTCTCCTATAGTTGTACAACCGTTTCTTCAATTCATCTGTATAAAAATAAATTTACATCTTAGAGAATATTGAATATCCTAAGTATGTACTAGATAGATCAGAAACATTACGTTTTATCTGGCATACCTCGGATAATAATCTACAACAAGCATTAATGTGTTCACCATGTTAATTTAAATTATACGGTCGTCATCACAATCTGGTTGACCGTTACGAAATATCCATATCTCAAATGACAATGGATCTTTTACGTATTATGTAGATGTTTTCTTTCCTCTATGACTGTTAAGACTTTTACCGGACTTGACTGCATATATGAGTACTACGGTAGTTATCCTATAAGAAGCAGTAACTGCTTACCCTTCGCGAGCACCTGAGTTCATTCCCGGTGTATTGATGGGATCCATGTTGCTCATCTGTTTTTGTTTTGTTTTTTGGTGTTGTCCTATTATGTGTCTACGTTATGCGTTCCGTGTTTTGATGTCCGCTACGATTTCCACATCAAAACCGTCTTCATTTCGTCTTTACCTCCAGTTGTTTGTAGTATGGCTCACGTCTTATTTACCTTTGTGTGCTTGTTTGCGCAAAGTAGTGTCCAACACATATTGTGTTTTTGTTTGTTGTTATTTGTCTTGTGAGATCTGTGTTGCCAGATTCTCTGGATTGTCTTTTTTTTTAATGCCCCTTTGATATTCTCTAATAATTATTTAAAAAAATGATCATAGCATTTTTTTCTTCTTTTTTTTTTTGGAAAAACAACACATCCTTAAAATATGTACGTTAACTATAGTGTTGATTCAAATATTGTCTTGCATACGTAACTGCATTTTTGTATTTATTTCTCATGACAGCTTATTTGGTAAATAAAATTAAAAAAGTACTAAACAGTTCCAAAAGCCGATAAAACAAAACGACACCCCTATCACACATCTATTCATGATCACTAACATTCCTGGCTTGGTACAGGCATTTCAATAAAACGTGGCGGCACCAACCTGGTTTAATGGAACCATATAATGGGTAGTTCGATGCTCTCAGTATGCAAATATATCCCTGTAAATCAACTAACGATCATACAACGATATTAAAATGGTTTAAGGGCGAAGGCCTAGGGTATAGGAGATAACTCTATTTTCAGTGTCTTCTCAAATATATGGTCATCTGTGCGTTTGAAAATCCACCCTCAGTTCCAAGCTTCTTGGCAACACAGATTTCTTACATTGGATATGGACAGTTTTAATTAAAAAATGACCCCTTTCCCTTTTAACTTTCCATAGTTGTGCTCCTTGTCTTTTTATATCTTATTGCTGCCAATAACAGAGTATTATTATCATATTCTTGTATCCACAAAATATCATTGAAATATCTCTTTCCCGAAATAATTCCCAGCGAAATATGGTGTAAAGAATGACATGAGTGTAACACATTTTGTGTGACAAACTTTTTTCATTTAATTTCAAATGTTTGTCAAATAAAAAATATTAAATATATAAACAAGAATCTTGCATATTATGAAACTATTGTACCATTGCTTTATTTGTAATGAATTAATCAAGTAAAGTCACCCCAAACGACCCCCTACTACCCAACAGTCCTAAAAAAGACAAAAATGAAAAGACAAATGCAGTAATTTGGTAATTTTGACATCCACTATGTCAAATATTAGAATTCAACCACTTTTTGTTATTGGTAACTAGTTTTTTTTTATCTCACAAATAAAGAAACAGCAAAGGATGAGTGTGTAATAACTTTCCTTGACAATTTCATTTTTTTCTGGGTGCCATCCATGAAAAACATAATTTTTAATATTTTAAAAATCCGACGGTAAAAGTTTGTAAAATTTGGTGCAATGATGTCTATATGTATATTCTTTACTGTAGCATTTTTTGGTGGAAATTAATCGACTAGATTTTTTTAATCAGATTTTTAATACCACTGTGGTACCTCAGGGCATCCCCCCCCTTTTTTTCCAATTTCCACTGTTTGCGCGTGATTATCTCCATATATGCTAGATATTTCATATTTATTGAACAATAACACTGTCAAGTGTATTAAAGCCAAAATATTCCCTTTCAACCAGAAATAAATGTGTATATCTATTAGAAGCTTCCGAAAACTAGTATTGCCATCTGGCGTCGGGAATACCCCCAACATTGCTATATTTAGGATGTGCTATGGATAAAACGGCACGGTAAAATTTCTTGAAACTTTGCCAGAAAATGTATTTAGACATAACTATTCCATGGTGCAAATTTAAAAAACATTAATCGATGGGAAAATTTCGGGGTTACCCAGACCTACACCCTTAAATATGCACAATTGCAGTGGTACATAAGCAGCAGAAGATGAAAACCAACAATGTCTAAATAGTCTGCAGGATTATCGCGGTAGATGTAGGTTAACGGTCATTGTATATGCTGCCAAAACTAGTAGCTTAAAACAAAATAAAATGAAAAATTGCGAGTACAAATTGTTTTTTGGGTTCATGAAACTAGTCTTACTCTGCCACTTTTTATTGAAGTTCCTGTACCAATAGAGGAAAGTGAGAGGTCATATATTGGTGTGTTTTTGTTATCGATTTTTCCTCTTTCTACGATTTGTCAATTAAACTTTGGAACTGTTCAGACAGTGTGGAATTTTTTGCTTTTTATTTCATACACCAATAACTATGATTTCTCATTATTTTAGAATACGTACTTGTGTTGTTTATAACATAGTATATTCCAGCAATTACAATGGAAAGCAAAATCGCAACACCAACAAAACCATAAAGGAGGATGGTTTTAATCATTTGGTAGTTGTCTGAAATTCAACATAGAAAGTGCTATTTTTGCCATGCCATTATAATAACAACTAATTAAAATAAGCTGTAATAATACCCTACCTCCCCCGAACACACAACTGACAGATCCCGCTTAGAAGTGAAGTAAACGTTCCTAAATGAATACTATTAAAAAAAACCAGTCAGATATCTACGTTTGCCATTTGATAATGAACACGCTCGAAAGGTGCCGTTAAGAATTTGCCTTCGCGTTTTCATTCAATCCCATTGGTCAAGCGTGACAGCTGAATGACAGATTTTCTGCTAAGGAACATATTGATATTCATGATTAAATCTGCACTATTGCAGACGTGACTGTATCACGCGTACAACCATGAAATGCACTGTTGATCTAAGCGATAAAAATACCAGAGAACTACCACTAACTAATGGCTAGGCATAGCATCCCACTTGGTTTGAGTCATGATCATTGTTGTAATCCCTACGAACTGCGAAATGTAGAATAGCAACACAAACGATGCTCCTTTTCTTAAAGGGGGTGTCATGTCCATCATCGTATGGTAGTTGAATTTATGGCTATCAATGCAATCAGTACCTATCACCACTAACGTTGTGAGCTCAAATCCAGCTCAGGCGAGGTGTACACGATGCAGCACTATATGATCAAGTTGATCAGTAACTTGCAGCAGGTCGGTGGTTTTCTTCGGGTACTCCGGTTACCTCCACTAAAAATCTGACTGCCACGATATCACGGAAATATTGTTGAAAGTGGCGTTAAACATCATAACCCTAACAGCCTTTACTTAAAGGTGCATCTTAGTTCTAACAAATGACTGCTTATTTTTTGTCAACTTCTAGACAACTAAAAACGTCGGAGATCAAGATTTCCCACCTGGGACAGACAGAAAAATGTGGTAAGATTAAGCTGTTTAATGCCATCTCGTAATAATTGGATCTCCAGTGGCTAATCTCAACTCGTGATAAATGTATCACCAATGGCAATACATATATAAACAGTTAACTGACTAGTAGTTTAAAGGATAGAACCTTTTGGATGAAAACCATTACAATTAGGACAGAAGCATCTTGGCTGATGCTATTAATGAAATGAAAAAAATAATACCACACCAACAGTACAGTTCCCAAATCAAATCCGAACATCATATCAGAAAAGTTTGAAGATACTAAAGGTGTAACCAGAGGCCGTAAATCGAAGAAGGACGGACAATACAAGAAAAGGGACAAAAAGACAATTATTGATCTCCTAAGCAATACACAGAAATTTAAATATTGAGGAATGCGAACCCTACATAAGCTAGTAGTAGATTCACATACCCAGGGAGGGTAATCAGATCTTGTGTCAGCCATAAAAGGTTGAATTATCGTATGCAATCAGTTGGAACGATGCCATTAGTAACGAAAGATACTTACTCACTGATGGGGGACAATAGTCGAAATGGTGGTTGTTAATGACAAGGGACTCTTGCCATATGCTACAATATACTTTGATATTTCCGCTGCAAGATGGTATTTTGAATATCAATGTTAGGTATGCCTGATAATATTCTGTAGATATTGGGTCTGTCGCCACAGTAATGTTTCTGATGTCGCATGGTGCGTTATTCCTACTATCCTAAAGTAAGACAAAATGATACTAATAGTTGAAAATGACAATCAATAGAACATAATATTTTGCAACAAGATATCATATTCTCTATCGTTCAAATGAGCTTTTAGTCAGGATTATTCTCTCACACGTGCGTGACATAACGGTTTGTTTTATTGCGAGATGAATATGATAAAAATGGAATCAATTAAAGAAAAGCAACAACATTGATATGCGTATGTATATCGAGCATCCATGATATGTAATCATGGACTATATATATCTTTAATTCTGGTAACCTTTGCTAAGACAATGGTATACAGATAACAAATTACATTAAAGTACAACAATATATAATAGCAAAACACCTATATGCAATATTGACAACATGAGAGAGAGAGAGAGAGCGAAAGCGAGTTACATTTTTCAGACATGTCTCTAGATCCTCGACTTTCTGCACAGATGAAGGCATTATACCAGTGTTAGCAAAAACAAGCCAGAATACGGAATGACAAAGCAGTACCATTGAAGCATATGCTTTTAAATATATTAATGTGAGAAAAAAACATTGGACATTTCGAATTGTTGTGCTCCAATAGTGTTGCTTCGGTTTGTAGTAATCATAACCCGGTTCCGAATTTCACTGGCGTTTGTGTTGCACAATCGTATATTTACTGTATTGTATTTTGTAGATTGTTCTTTTTTTGGTCTTTTTGTCGTTTGGTCATTGTGCTGTCTGTCGATTTTCGTCTTCTGATTAACCCTTTGGTATCTTCAAACGTTTTTTTGCATGATAATAATTGCTTAACAGTTTTCGTTCAATATGGTTTAAGTATTCATTTAAAGTCGCTGCTAACGATATTAATTGCTCTGCATAATTCATTTTGACGGCTTACTATTTGCATATTTGATACCAATAAATAGAGAATTAATATCGGACAGGATATGTTTATTCTTTCGAAGCATCTGAATTCAACGCAGAATTTTGTGGTGTTTATGTTTTTCAATGTTTAATTTTCAGCGTAGTATTTTGTAGATAATTATTTATCCTTTTGTAATTTTTTCGCCATTATATTGTCTGCCCTTAGAGTTACTGTCCCTGAATTCGTCATATGTTGTTTTGTTCTATTGATGTTGATTATCATTTTCAGTGTGGAATTTTTGTTTATTTTGTTTTTCATTTTATTTCAATGATTTACCAGACATATTCGGAAAGACTGCACAGCTTTAAAGAACTGACTGATGAAACTACTGGCCTTGGGTAAGTGTCTGGAATCCGTACCACCAGAGTGGATATTGGGCGTGGGTCCATGTATGTGATGTTACGCTGTATGTCAGAAATGTCATATAGGAAATAACACTAATAAATATTTATTACAATAGTCTTACACTGAAAAAAAGTATGTAGCAAATTGGAGCTGGATAAACCTCTTTTAGTGTAACATTCAAAAACAGCGTACTGTTTTCTATCAAACTGAAATCAATAATGCTGCTTTTTGTTGGAATATCTAAACAAAATATAAAAAAAATGTCACACATCAGCCAGCAGTTGTTATAAACTGTATTAATTCAAATAAAATAATATTTAAGTTAAAATGCTTTCGATAAACCGCGTTTTTCATACAAAGTTGGCCTGAAAATCATGTTAATGATCAATTGAAGCAATATGTTCATTCGCAGAACTTTCTCGACAATTTGAAAAAAAGTACGAGAAAAGTTTGAAGATAAAAAAGAGGTAGTAAGAAGTGTAAATCGGTGACAATGAAAAGCCCTGAAGAAAAATAGTGCAGAAGATAGATAAAACACTACAGAGACAACTGATGAAAGAACAACACGAACCCCACCAAAAAGACTGGAGTGAATTCATGTGCTCTGGGAGTGAAATCAGTTGTTGCTCCACTAGTCACACCTGTCGTCTTACTGTTAAGCGTCATGTACATCATCTTGATATAAAAATCGTAGTTGGCATCAGTATATGTAAAAATAATACCAACACAGTTCAGTCCCCTTATAAAGAAATCGGTAAGAATTAATTGTTTGTTGTATTGAACAGTCTGTTCCATCTTCATCAACCCTCTTGAGTTTACAGCAGAACTAGTTATATCAACAATTGTTATTATGAAAAGTTAAATGTTTCACCAACTGTCATTATAAACGTAATAGACTGGGGAAGGGAGTATGGTGTTTATCACCACTATCAACAATATTTCATTTATATCGTGGCGGTTAGACTGTAATATTAGACTGTAATGTTAATCAACCATGAATAAAACAATTAGGAATAGAGAAGAATCGAGCATGTTTAAGCAGAAATCGTAGCGGAAACTGCAACGTGGAACCAACAACGTAAAAAAGACATGCAATTACACCGAATGAATAGTAAAAAGCTCCAATAAAATTCTGGGCGGGGATAAGGGGGGGGGGGGGGGGGAGGAAGTAGTGAGGATAGTTACATGCAGGCGAGGTGTACAAAACACAACATTATATGATAATGTTTATCAGTGACTTGCGGCAGGTCGGTGGTTTTCTACGGGTTCTCCGGTTTCCTCCGCCAGTAAAACTGACCGCACCTCTAATCATATATTCATATGTGTACGATATATGGAGCAGGAACTGCCTATGTTTCCGGAGTACCTGAGTTCACCCCGGATGTTTAGTGCGGTACGCGCTGCTCAATCCTTAGTTTTCTGTGTAATGCTTTGTAAATAGTTGTTTGTCGCTTAGTACTTTTTCTTTTGACCATTGTATTGTCTGTTCTTCTACAATTTACGGTGTCTAATTACGCGCTTGGTATCATTAAACTCGTCATACGATTAAAGTAATGCACTGAAAATAGTTCCAAATTTATATAATGTAAGACGGGAAGCAAAAAGGATCACAAAAAGAATAGAAAGCAAATAGCATTTGAAACATCTTTAAAGTCTTTAAAACTCATACCCCTAGCGCACAAACCCGGACCTCTACGACCGTGATATACAAGTACACAAGGTCATCGGAACACTCCGAAGTCATAATAGGGATATGAACCAAAATGAATAATATACTGTCCATAGACTAAAATATGCTTACGTAGAAATTTTATTTCGTTTGCTGTTAAAATCTTTCCATATACCAAGGTTCCACATACACATGTGTATCTTTGATTGATGTCTGTTTCCTGAAAATCCTTTATTATAAGATATAAAGCTCTACTGTATTGCATCATTTTGTATTTTGCCTCGTTTGATGAATGGCCATTTATTGCTATCACATTATTATCCTTTCCACCCGTCCACTGCGCATTGTTAAGGCATGACTTCATATATTTTGGAATTGCACAGCGCAGAGTAATGTCATTTCCAAATACAACTGGCTTCTTAGCCAACGTCCATCTCACTGAAAGGCAGAATGGACATTTAAAAATCAAAATGTGATACATAAATATAACCACCATTCTTGTGTTCAGTCTGGTACTCGTGACCCCTCTGAATGTTATGTTGCTATATAGGTTAGGTAACAGCTGAATCCATGTTTTGAATGGTGCACTCCAACAACAAAAACATCCGGGGGGTAACAAGTACCAGACTAGCTGTCAGAATACAAATATTAAGAGGAAGTGCGACCTGAGAAGCGAGCCATATATGTAGGCTGGTCATAGCGTCATAAGACTTTCGCTTATATGGATCAAATAGTGGTTGGTTGGTTTATGGTGCTTAACGCCACTTTCAGCAATATTACAGTTATATCGGTGGAGAAAACCGGAGTACCCGGAGAAAACCATCGACCAGTCGCAAGTCACTGACAAATACAAAGTATATTTAATGTAAGGACACTGAAAGGGACATGTATATATTTTTGCGGCCAAAATTGTTGTTAATTGTGTATATAAAAAAAACGAAATAAAAAAACAAAACAAGTCGTATTGCCATGGATAATAAAGCGTTTCACAATATGGCAAGAATTCCGTTTTAAAATTTTTAGGCAAATTCTGAACAAAACTAAATGATACAAAACTGTTTCGATTGTGATAATGGCTTAATTGGTTAAGAACAAACATAAACTTAAAACGCGCGAAATAAATATGATATCTTTACCGCGTAAATGCCAATGATAAAAACCTGACGTCACAGTAGACATAACGCCATAGTAACACAATGCATCACATGTTTTCTTCCAGAGTAAGCTTCCGTTTCAAATAAAACAAGGGCAACGCAAAGCGTGGCGTATCCCTTCGCCTAAAAATTAGACCCTGTGACCTTGACCTTTGACCTTGAAAATCAATAGGATTCCAGATTCTCTTATGGTCTAAATATGTACTAAGTTTGGTCAAAATCCATTAAAGGATGTTGATTCTAGAGTGTTCACAAGGATGCTACGCGATAAAATTTCACCCCTTGTCCTTTGACCCTAAAAATAAATAGGGTTCCAGACTCTCCTATGGACTATGTATGTACCAAGTTTGGTCAAAACCCATTGAAGGATGTTGATTCTAGAGTGTTCACAAGGATGTTGCGTAGTAAAAATTTGACCCGATGACATTGACCTTTGACCTATGACCTTGAAAATAAATAGGTTCCAGACTCTCATAAGGACAAAGTATGTACCAAGTTTGGTCAAAATCCATTGAAGGATCTTGATTCTAGAGTGTTCACAAGGATGTTATGCGGTAAAAATTTGACCTGGTGACCTTGAAAATCAATAGGATTCCAGACTCTCCTAAGGACTAAGTATGTACCAAGCTTGATCAAAATCAATTGACGGATGTTGATTCTAGCGTTAACAAGGATATTATGCGGTAAATATTTGACCCTTTGACCATTGACCTTGAAAATCAATAGGGTTCTAGACTCTTGTAAGGACTATGTGTGTACCAAATTTGGTCAAAATCCATTGAAGGATGTTGATTCCAGAGTGTTTACAAGGATGTTACGCGGTAAAAATTTGACCCGGTGACATTGACCTTTGATCTATGACCTTGAAAATCAATAGGTTCCAGATTTTCTTAAGGACTAAATATGTACCAAGTTTGGTCAAAATCTATTGAAGGATATTGATCATAGAGTGATCACACTGATGTTACGGAAGGACGAACGGACGGAAGGAAGGACGGAAGGAAGGACGGACGGTAGTGTTATTATATCCCGAGGGGATAAAAATCGATTTGCCAAAATGTTAAAATACTTCAGAATACTAAAAAAAAAAATATATTACCAAAAATCAAGTGCAATCTTTGTTATTCTTATTACCTTTTTAGATACGAAAGCAATCTTGATTTTTGCTGCGCATAACCAAAATGGCCGATAAATTATTTTTTGCTTCCGGTTCCGGTTTGGACGAATATTTTTTACATAGTATTCAACACTTTTTTTCATTATATTCTATTCTTATTTACCACATTTGTATTCTATTGTTTACCACATCTCTACCGATAAGATTAATATGACGCAGGTGCAACCTGAAACGCTCCCGAGGAACAGTAATTTTTCTTCCTGTTTACAAAATATCAAGCTTAAAATAACACCACCTAAAACTCCAAACTCCGAACAGTTTTCGTATCCGCTACCGAACATTGTTTCATTTTTATTTGAAACAAAATCGACTAGAGTTCTGGTTTAGGTCACGTGATTTTTCTTTTAATTTATTTCCGGTTTGGCAGCCATATTGTTGAAGATTTTGAAGTGCCTAAGTACCTATTCATGCTTCTACCATTGAAGGGAGCGTATTAGTCTTAAACTTTAAGTTACAATCATGGCATCCAATGCAAATACCAGTTCTCGTATAGCAAATCAGTAATTATATATATGACAGCAAGGACGTAAAACAATAGATCAATCAATGTTTGGACTATTATTTTCTTTAGTAGATTAAACAGTAATGATCCACCATCTCACTGATGTCACCAATCGAACCATTATCTCTCACCTCAAACCATTGATCACAAAAAAAACTACGACATATGGTATTGGAGCCTCAGTTCCTTTCTTTGAACAAGTTCAAACAGGTTGCGGAATTAGAAAGTAGAATATTGATGTCTGGATAGATAAAAAGAACAAAGCATCAGTGCAATCATAAAAGTAAAAGGGAATAAATGAAAATACGAGCATCAACACCCTCCTCCCTCCCCCAAAATAAAACAAACACGAAAACAAAGTCTTTGAATGAAACAAATGGGTTTAAGGACAGGTTTGTATCTTCTGTATTATTAATTAACCATTCTTGAAAAAGTGAACATACAACTATGATTCCTCGAATAGCCGACACAAATCTGTGTAAAGTCAGCTGTTTAAGGTTGGGATATGTTCCTTTTGATAATATTGATGGAAATGTTGACCGTCACTGTTTAAACTTTCTCTTCATAATTCTGTATCATTTACATATCCCTTTTTTATATAGAACTTTACATTTCTGGTTAATACGTTTTAGTCAATTTTATTTATATCGTGGAGCCATTTTAAATCGGAGACGGTTGTGATATAAATACTTGGTTTGGCTTGGATATATTGCTTTGTATGTTTCGCAACAGGACTGATAATGTTTACAGGTAGAAAATAAAACAGGGCACACAATTAACAGTTATTGAAGGTATGTTCTTTTCCTTTAATTTTACACAAATTTGTGGATTTGAATAATATCATAGTGATTTGATATCTATCAATGTCTGAGTTTGTCGACCAAATAAAGGCATTTTTGATATCTTACCACGTCCAAGTCCATGTAGATATTGTAGACTGTAACAAAGCACGAACATTTGGAATGATTGTGCGGTATTCCGCATTGCTACTTTATTTATCTGTAAATATAAAGCATATGTGATAATTGTTTCAAATAATAAATACAAAGTCCATTTACATAGTGACAGGCGAAGGCGGACTGACAACATAGTGCAATGGCGAAAAGAAAAAAAAAGACGAAAAAGCAAGCATTGGTCTACCAGACACTAAGCAGAAAACTTATAAAGATTGAGCAACGTAGAACCCAACCGAAAATGAGAGTAAATACAGGTGCTCCGGAAGAGTAGGTAAACAATTATTGCTCCACCGGTGACACTAATTGTGTTACTCATGTTTAAAAATTCAATGATAATTCACGAAGGAGGAACAAACGAGATTTGATTCCGCCAAGCAGAACATATCCGAGGTCATCTGTGACACAGGCATTCCGTCCGCAATAATTATTTTAATTTTATCACAAGTCACCCCTGGTTCTGTAGCTTTCGTGTTAGCAGTATTCCATTTTAAGGAAATCTTGATAGGAAACGCAAGCTCAGGAATATCAGCTGAGTGATATAACAGGTGCTGCTGTAATATGGGTACATGTAACTGGATAGTTCACAATGGGAAATTGAAATAATCTTCTTTGTCATAAAGTTTTGTTCTCAACCGGCCCTCACTGTCAAGTTATAAGTGTAGACCATATCCTGAACCAGACATAGCTGTGTCTGTGGTGGCCGTTAATCCAAGGTCAATGAGATAGATCCGATTACCAAAGTAACTAAACTATGAACTATCCATTGAAATGATGCATTAGTATGGCAGGAAGTGACATAAAAGAACAGGGGTAGTTTATTTTCGTTTTTTTCAGAAGTTCGTCAATGACCTCTCCTCTATTCGAATAAGAAACCTTCAGGAGGGAACAGGTGCACTGTTAGTACCCATAGAAATACCGACTGTCTGATAAAATAAACGTTCACCAAACATGTTGGTGCTGCCAGCTTCAAAGTATGTCCATTATTTAGAAAAAAAAGTACTACATTTTTCACATGCAATTATTCGTTTTGATTTGCCAATGCCATTTTCGCGTAATCACTCTTTATGTTTTGATATTCTATGCAAGTAACTGTCTTTCGCTTAATTTTCAGTTATCTTACATGGTAGATGAAGAAATATCTGAACTTTGATTTATGCATATGTTATTGTCAAATATATACAATATTTTAACAGTTGATGTAAAGTTTTCTCCTATATCATATAAACATAGCTATGACAGAGAGCCTGACGGATATTAAGTATATAAGCATTTATAATATAGAGAGAAAACATAATAACAACTAAGCGTTGCTCACCCATCATTAAAACAGTAATAGCGTTTTGAGAATATGACATTTCTTGATAGTAATATGAGGTTGAAGATACTAAAGGGGTAATCAGAATCCGTATATCGAAGAAGAACAGACAACATAATGGCCAAAAGAAAAAGGACAAAAGGACAAACAACGATCTACAAGACATGCATATAACACTAAAGATCGAGTAACACGAACCCCACTAAATACCTATGTGAACTTAGGTGCTCTGGAATGGTTAGCAGTTCCTGCTCCACTGGTGGCACCCGTCGTGTTAATCTAGCTACAAACATACAGCAACTGCTAATGGCTCATAGTTTGCCTGGGCTGATTGTAGATGGTTAATTGGAAAGCAACATTTGCCCTCTCTGTCCGTCCTCCCTGTTCTCTTTGTGGCAATGCCATATCATATGATCCGTTCACAGACCCGACCTTATTCCACCTTAATTAACCTAGGTCGTAACTACGGATGTATATGCAATCAGTGGCTATCACCAATAATGTTGCGAGTTCGAATCTCGATCAGGACGAAGTGTACAACATTATGTGATAAAGTTTGTCAGTGACTTGCGACAGGTCAGTGGTTTCCTCCACCAAAAAAACTGACCACCACGATATAGCTGAAATATTGTTGAAAGTGGCGCTAAACAAACAAACAAACAAACAAATGGATGTATATTAGACCAGGCAATTTTGTTTAGAAGTTTGTTTTAGGGTCCTATAGTCATTGCACTTTTCGGCACGGTTTTATATGATTGAAAATTGATTTGCTATACTGTAGAAAGAAAAACTGAAAGATACAAAGATGTGCAGAAAATTCGAGACTCATTGTAGAAAACCAAGCATGTGACAAAATAGAATATAAAACAAAAATAACAAAGATACAAAGACGTGATGGAAAATCGTAAATTAATGTAGAAAAACAAACATGTGACCAAAAAACAAAATAAAATAAAAAATAACAAGGACAAAGACAAGCAATCTTCAACATAAAACAAACTTAATCATGTAATAGAGTTTGAAGATACCAAAGGGGAAATCAGACTACACAGTGGACAAAAGGACAAACAACGATCTACAAAATATACATATAAAACAAAAGATCGGGTAACACGAACCCCACTAAAAACCGGGGGTGAACTCAGTTGCTTCGGAAGGGTAAGCAATTCCTGCTCCACTAGTGGCACCCGTCCTGTTAATCTAGTTACAAACCCGGTAATAAGTCGTGAATGAAGAAAGGACCGGAAGTGTTTACGACAAGATGTGCTACACAATTAAGGGATGGACTCTGGTGCTCCGGGTGATAAGCTGTCTCTGTTGCATATGTTGGCATCAACCACATAACTCGATGTCGAAATGTCATAAAACAAGATAGAAGGGGTAGACAGAGAATATTATAGCGCAAGCAAATCCAGAATCATTTGTGATACAGACATTTTGTGCCACATATGCTGTAGGAACTGCTTACCATTCCGGAGTACCTAAGTTCACCCCCAGTATTTAGTAGAGTTTGTGTTTTTCAATCTTTAGTTTTCTGTGTACATAGTGTTTTGTAGATTATCGCTTGTCCTTTTGATTCTTTTTTCATTTGGTTATTGTACCGTCTGTTATTCTATTTACGGCTTCTGACTACTCCTTTGAAATCTTCAAACTTTTCCAGTGTTCGTCTTTTATTGAAATCTACTAAAAGTATACGACCCCTGGATATATGTTTGGAATGTATACTTCCAAAGGGACTGTGTATTATTTAATATTTGTTTGCATGATATAAGTTCTACAAGAAGAGTTTGAAGACACCAAAGGGGTAGTCAGAGCGGTTAATCGAAAAAGTACATAAAATACAATGGTCTAAAGAAAGAGGAGAAACAACCATCTACAAATCACTACACAAAAAAGCAAGAAAAAGTTGTGACCTTTGCAGAGGAACATGGGGAAGTGTGAGTATCGAAAACACTGTGCAAGAGATTAGCCATACATTGACAAAATGAATAAGGATGTAATCTATGTTTGTTTGTTTGAAGTTGTTTAACGCCACTTTCAACAATATTTCAGCTATATCGTGGCGGTCAGATTTATTGGTGGAGGAAACCGGAGGACCCGGAGAAAATCACCGTCCTGTCGTAAGTCACTGACAAACTTTATCACATAATGTTGTACGCTTCGCCCTGATCGAGATTCGAACTCACAACATCAGTGGTAATAGACATAGGTTACATAGGTAGTTTTATTTGTAATGTATAAAATATCGGCTTCAATAGACAATTAACAATAAACAATTGTTCTTCAGACTAAAGTTTGGTCCCATAGTACTAACTTAAGCCCCTCCACATGATCAATCGCATGCCTAGTTTTATGGACCCATATCATGGGTAGACCGATGCCCTCCATTTGCAAGTATATCAAGGTAAATCAAGAAACGACAACACAGCTATATCAAAATGGGTTAAACATGCACGTTTATCGAGGTACATGAACACATACTATGTCAAAAATAGTATGGAAGTTTATCGCTGTATATGTACTTAACAGTTAACAGTGTATTTGCTGCCAAAGCTAGAAGCTTACAACAAAAAATAAAATGCAAAATTGTGAGAATAAATTGATTATAAATTTACCTTTTTGCCTATAAAACTAGTATTACCCCGCATTTTTTTTTATTGACGTGTCTGTGCCAGCACAGGAAATCAGGGATCATATATATATGTGAGTGTTAGGGGTATCAATTTTGCATCCTTTTACATTTTGGAATTGCTTAGACAGTCTGATATTTTGTTTTGCTTTCATTTTATTTACGATAGTAGACGTTTTACCATTGTTTACAATTTTACGGACATAGTCTTGACTTATTCAAATTTACTAGGCGTGAAGCTTTTTAAAGTTCTTTTGAGTAATTTTATCACCCAGTTCTAAAAATAAATCATACCGGTGAATAAGTATGCTCTAGAATACTGGTATAATAATCGATTGCTGAACCAGATCTCTGATATTTTTGCAATTTTCAAAATAACTACTGAAAACAAAATATTTACAAATATGTGGTGCAAGAACAACGTAATTTGTGCATATATACGTAGGGTGTGTGGAAAGTTCAAAGCGAAAGCAGTTGGAAGTCGAACACAATTCGGATATCAAAGCGAACACATTCTAATATACAGAGCGTAAGAGCCGGGGGAGGGGAGGGGGACAAGGGATTCTCACATTCAAAAGTGTAGAGGGAAAAGCTATATTTAAGCCCTCCACTTTTTACGCAAACCTTTAGAAAAAGGTGAATATTTAGAACGGAAGGAAATATGTCCAGTAGAACGATGTAAAAGAGAAAGTTTTAAAGCCAAATGACGATGTTTTTATGACTTGTCAGTTTTGAAACCATGCCTCTCCTAATCATTGTCTCACCTTGCGATTCTCTCCAATAGCCCCCGCCCTCCCCATACCTTCCGATTCACACATACACCTCAGATTGTATATGTTGGAAAGTTGAAAAATTAAAGCAGTTTGTAATTATGCTTGATTAGTACTTACTGTTGAGATAAAATCAACAAAAATGATGTTTTCCTTTATAAATATGATAATAGTTAATAAACAAGACCTTACCTGTAATTGTTCGCATGAATTAACACCACACAACATATATTCTATTGAGGAAGAAAAAACCGGAAAAAAAAACGAAACGAATTAAATAAAAGAAACCAACCATAGCTGATGTGTTTATTTCAAATAATAGATATATAGCAAAAAAGCTTAGGCGTTTTTATCTGTTTAGAAAACAAATAGTATAATGGCACAGACGGTTGAAAAATATCGATTTTAATTGTTATGAGTGTCGTCATTTTGTGGAATTGTTGGTATTAAAGAGCACACAAATTTCCATCTACATGTTTCTCTGTTGGGTTCCTTGTGTCTATACCAAATAACATTCGCTAGTGACATATAGTCTTCAATTGTCGAAAATTCGCGAAGCACATATTATTTCACACAACATTTTTGAAAGAAAATAAAAACACTCTTTTAGGTTGGCTCTTATGATCGGAGTCGTACAGAAAAGGGGGTGGGGGTGAGGATGTGCCGTTGTTTCGGCGATTAAATGTTGACGACTGTTAATTTCCTTTCACTAATATTCTGGATCAAAATTGTAGCCCATAAACTCTATTGTCTGAAATGCTGTCATTTAGAAGTCGGTTAAAGTACTAATTCTTCATTCGTTGATAATGTGTATTGTGTTGATTACTGATGCCTGAATTAACCAGAAAAGAGGGACTGACGTTGTGGTATATGCTGTGACAAAGAAAACAAAAACCGAGGATATATATATATATATATATATATATATATATATATACGTCTGAAAATTAAACCAAACAGTGTGAGAATTAGATTTTTGAGCTGTCAAATTTTTGCTCTTCCCTCGACGGGATTTGAACTCACACCATTGATACACTGCAACACCAATCGCTTATCCTTATGTCCAGCCCCCTAGACCACATCCGCTCCATAAAAATGGAGCTTCAATAATCGAAGTGTTACCTTGTCTCGTAAGGAAAATCTAGAGATAGACATAAGACATGTGTCTAAGTGTGTGTAGATGGTACATATATACTTAATATTATAATTTGACAGCAATCTAACTTAGCATTTTTTAATATATTGTATAGGACAATGAAGAAATCATTATACACTATATTATACAAACATCTAAACAAGTGACAACCATACAATATATCTGTCCCACTGGATCTCAAAGTTACTTGTGATACTAGGTTAATACAAAATATTATATACATCTGAAAATTACACCAAACAGTGTTAGAATTAGATTTTTGAGCTGTCAATTTTTTGTTTTTCCCTCGACTGGATTTGAACTAACCCCATTGATACACTGCAGCAGCAATCGCTTAGCCTTATGTCCAGCGCCCTAGACCACTCAACCACATCCACTCCATGCATATATGTATATATACAACGTCTCAAAAACCAGTCAACGATCAATCTTACCGGGTGTTGGATCGTTACTGTATAACGATACTATACAAGTAAAATAAATTATAAACGTCTAAAATGGTTTGTAAAGCAACACCAAATACACAAAACAGAGTGATAACGAATTAAACACTTTGTTTAATGACAAAATGTTCGTCCCATCGAGGGACTTTATCAATGTCTAATTAAATAAAATGTTGAACCAATATGGCGACTTTACAATTTCAAAAAAACATTTTTGACGGTCAATGTGCGGGACAAAAGAACCAGATGTTACCCATATGAAAATACATACATAAAAGAAATGAAATCCCACGTATAAATTAATAAAAGTACAATAACAATAATATAAATACACAACAGGGCTACACATTTAAATAAATGCTTAATTAGAAATAAAAATAAAATTGAGAAATTATTGGTTAATGTATCAAATAGCACTGTCAAAAATATTTTTGAAAACGGTATGATACCCAAATCATTCAAAAACGGTCCATCACAGTGTGGAATATATACTTTGGGCCAATTGAACAACCTGTGTGTCCTAATACGACTGGAGGAGACCAACAAAAATAGGAGTCAAGAGAGGATATTACTTTTTCTCATTGATTCCATTCGGTGATAAAGTCTTAAGTTTTCTAATCCAGAAGCTTTCCCTTTCCTGTCTGCTTTTATCATCCTACTTTGGGTTATGGTCAATTATGGTGACCTTCAGTTTGCATAAAGAATTATGGTGACCCGTCGATCTGAGATGTCTGCTGAGTTGAAGGTCAGGTTTGCAATTTGCATCGCTTCTGTGGCCATTCAAGCCTTTACTAAGTTGTTGTTTAGTTTCTCCGATGTATTGAAGGCCACACATTGTACATTCAAGAAGGTAAATAATAATTTGTGTCTTGCAATTGACATTGCAGTATATGATGAATTCTTCTCCTGTATGTGTGCTGCTGAATTTTTGTGTGCATTGGATGTTTTTGCACGTCATACATCGTCTCGAATCACATTTTTGACACTGACCATTGTATTGTAGGCAGATCGAGGGGAGATGTCAGCTCTCACCAAGATATCTTAGCGCAGGATGGTATGTGCTTAGAAACAGCACTCTGTTGTTCGTGTTCTTTTCTTTATATTGGATGATGTCTTTTCTGTCAATACCACTTGCTTTGTTAAAGCGATGGGTAATGCTCAGGTTGTTGTAACCCCTCTTTTTCAGATGACGTTTCAGCCAAAAATTATGAAAGAAAATAGTCATATCGACAAGAACACTTTCGATTATTTGAAACCAGACAAACCCAAAGCCGGACGTTTCTATCTATTACCTAAAATTCGTAGTGTCAACAATCTCGGGAAACTCATTGTTTCAGCAAATGGGTACCCCACAGAAAAAAATCTCCGAATTCGTAGATTTTAACCTTCGACCTCATGTAGAAGCGTTACCCTCACAATTGACGTACACCACTGATTATCTTCAACAAATGGAATCCATGAACCCTCTTCCTTCGGAGGTCATTCTTTCTTCGATGGACGTTACGTCATTATACACTAACATTCCACACAATGACGGTATCGAAGCATGTCGAGAGGCCTGGGATCAAAGAGCCGTTAATGAACCACCAACGGAATGTCTTGTCCAGTTGCTCACATTGGTACTTTTTACATAGCAATTTTACATTTAATGGAGAGCATTTTTGACAAATCAACGCAACCGCTATGGGAACAAAGATGGCACCTTCATACGCCAACATCTTCATGAGGAAACTTGAAAATCTAATCATACAATCTACAAACCGACAGATAAACATCAGTACCTGTCCCCACAGAGTTGTCATCCTAAGCATTGCACCAAAAGTATTCCGTACAGCCAGGCTCTCCGAATCAAACGCATCTGCTCCAACGAACAAACTACCAAAGAACGGCTTGGGGAATTGAAATATCATCTGAAAAATAGGGGTTACAGCAATGCAAGCATTAACCATTATTTTAACAAAGCAAGTGGTGTTGACAGAAAAGACATCATCCAATATAAAGGGGAAAAAACGAACAACAGAGTGCCATTTGTAATCACATACGATCCTGCGCTCAGTGGGACCGATATAGTGTATGGTTGTCACCTGCTTAGATGTTAGTATAATATACTTTATTTCCTGTGACTGTATAGTGAATCCTTCATTATCCTATACAATATATTATGATCCCTTAAATGATGAATATCCACAACAATGTGTTGTGAGGCATAATTTAAGCTCTGTTCGCTCAAGAACAAGGCATCTGACAATAAATGATAAACAAGATATGCTTGTCGTTAAGAGCATTTTAATAAAATGACAATTCAACATAATATTGATAAACATATAGACTAGTATCAAATATATACAACTTAATCTATGTCAAAAAGTCTAAAACAAATGACTAGCCTAAATCAATAAAAACATCACATAAAAATATCCAAAAAATTGAGCTAAGGTGGGGCATACAAAGTGCCCTATCAAATATATACAACATAATCTATGTCAAAAATACAGGAGGGTGGAAGGGGTGGAAGTGGTAAATTAATAAAAATCTTGAAAATTGCTTTGAACTAAAAAGTTATATTTACAATTTGAAGTTTATAGATGACGCTGCAAAAAATCAATAGTGATAGAATGATGTACAATCTAAAAATAGCAATCGTATAGATTGCCATGCAATCATAAAACTTCAGTGAAAAAGATTTCATATAATTACCCAAAAAATATTTAGGATCTTCATTATCCTATACAATATATTAAAAATTGCCGAGTTAGATTGCTGTCAAATTATAATATTAAGTATATATGTACCATCTACACACGCTTAGACACATGTCGTATGTTTATCTCTAGATTTTCCTTACGAGACAAGGTAACACTTCGACTATTGAAGCTATGCTTAATAGCGGATGTGGTCGAGTGGTCTAGGGCGCTGGACATAAGGCTAAGCGATTGGTGTTGCAGTGTATCCGTGGTGTGAGTTCAAATCCCGTCGAAGGGAAGAACAAAAATGTGTAAGCTCAAAGATCTAATTCTAACATTGTTTGGTTTAATTTTCAGACGTATATAATATTCAGTATTAATCTAGTATCACAAGTAACTTTTCAGATATATATATATATACATATAGTCTATATTAATATGGGTGTGTGCGTGTGTGTGTGTGTGTGTGTTTATTTAGAATAACTAACCCTTTACATCCTTAGCATATACAACCGGGTACCTATCACAATATACAATCTAAAGATAATAGTGTAAGTAATGCATTAAACATATATTTCAATCAATATTTTAAACACTTGATCGCAAAACACACATCTTTATTAAGTTACTTTTACTTAACCGATCGCAGACATCATCACACCCTTGGTTAAGATAATAACATGTGTCCCCAATTAAAAGTTGTAGTTTTTGTAAGAGATCTAATTTTATATAGAGTGTTTCCAGACATGTATGGCACTCTATATGGTTTATTAATAATAGAAGTACATATATGTTTGGGGAGCTGTTTGTGTCGTGGTCACCATGTTAAGTATCTGCACATGCCTATGCATATAGTGAATATTTTAATGAAAATGTGAACTACTAATTGGAGGTATACATATCTAGTCTGCATTGCATGATTTTAATGAAATATACGTTTCAGTATTGGTGGTTTCATTTCAAAAGTGTGAAGATACCAAAGGAGTAACTAACTCGAATAATAATGCGCCCTCTATCGGCACTTTCGTTGGATGAGGTTAATGTAGCGACCAGCGGGAGCGTAATATAACGACTGGATTATTCGGGTTAAGGGGTAGCAAGAAGCCGTAAATCAAGGATGGACAGACGCACAGTAGACAAACAGTGCAATGACCAAATAAAAATAAAGACAAAAGGACATAAATGATCTACGAAACATTACACAGAAAAAAAGAGAATTGAACAACACGAACATCAATAAAAACCAAGGTGAATTCGTGTGCCCTGGAAGGGAAAACAGTTCCTGCTCCACTATTTCTTTCTCTTTTTTAATAGTAATATATCATCTTTATTTACAAATGTCGTACATCATATAGGCATACATGTATACAACAAATATTTCATCAGATCATGATCCAATACAAATACAATAAATGGTTATAACACAAAAAATAAACATTCAAATACAATCAAAAAATAAAATAAACATACATTAATGATCAAGACAGAGGTTTGAAAATAAAGTTATTATCGTATTTTAGTAATTTCATAGCCAAACATTTCTGAGTTTTGTAGTGGCACATGTCATGTTACTCTTGGTACAAGCTCGGTGATATAGATTATTAAAGAGTTTGTTTTTCTCTAAAGGACCGTTTTGTATTGTTGTTATTTTTAATTGAATTAACGGCCGATGAGTACTAGCTGATTTTTTGTTGTTGACATAATAGAATATAAAAAAATTTATTAAAATTTTGTAAGTCAAATATATATACATATGTACAATAATACACATCAGACAAAATGATAAGATAAATTGAATATTTCATATAAGTAAAAGAGTTTGAAGATACCAAAAAGGTATTCAGAATACGTAAATCGAAGACGTACAGACCAGACAATGGGCAAAAAAAAACGTAGAAAAGGACAAACAACGATCTACAACACATACACATAAAACTAAAGGTCGAGTAACAGAACCACACTTAAAACCGGGGGTGAATTCAGGTGCTCCGGAAGGGTAAGCAGGTCCTGCTCCACTTGTGGCACCTGTCGTGATAATCTAGTTACAGACATCAAGGTTCAACCTAGCTATATACATTGTATTGATGCAGATCGCCCTTGATTCAAGCAAATCATCATATTTATTGCTGTTGATGGAGAAATATTCACAGTCATCACCACTACCGAGGTCTCCACCCGATGAATGGTTGCCATCATTCAGTGAATAATTTCACCATGTCACTGATTGGTACGATGCCGAATCAATTTCGTCATATTCTGAAGAAAATCACGCTTCCCCACGGTTCCTATGCACGTTTTCCAGTGGAAAGTCTTGTCTGCAAAGATAATGTATATAATTATTAGCACAGGTCTATGAGAGTGATGTGTACACGATCGCATAGCAGTTGGCTTATCGTGTGTCTATTAGTATTAGAAAGAAACAAATTCAGTGATAAATCATATTCTATAAAAAAAAGAAATAAAAACTTAAACGAAGAAAGAAAGTATTATAAATATCATCTTTTCAGTTTGATTGGTTGAATTTATAATGCCTTTGTTTGTTCCGCCAATCAAAATATGCTTACTGTCGTGTACGTATTTAGACATTTCACGTCATAGTTTCGTCGTCACTCATTGATATCAACCATTAAAGGCGATAACATTTTGTAATGTTATTTTCGTATTGAAGAATGAACGATTTTTCAAAGAAGATCACCATTTTGTTGTGGTTAGCTACAGTTATATCGTGTACCAATTATTACTGTTCACGTGTGTTTGTGCATATGCTTTTTTTTATTTCTCATCCCTTGGATAAAGTAGTCCGTTAATTTAGTTGAACAATATTTTTCTATCTTACCCGAGCTCCTGGGTAAGACAAACTGCACGTGCCTTTTCCCGCAAAATTATTTTTGATTGTTGAAGTAAATTGTCGATTTATAGATATGCATCCGTGGCTTGGCAGTATTTTTAATGAATTTCATTATAAAATATATAGACAGTATCTTTAAATGCTACCACAGCAATGATAGATACTTATATAACAAATTATTTGACGTTGGTCAAAGGGAGGTAAACAAATTTTTATTTACGTTAGTTGCTAACAAGGGAGAACACTCTGTATTTTCTCAAAATAAACAAACATTGACACGATAGAAAGGGGTGAGAAAAAGAGTCAAACACCGTGGAAGGTGCAAGATTGTTGAGTCTGAGACACCATCGGTAAGATTTAAATCGTATCCGACTCGGATAAGCCTCGTCCGATACGATTGAAATCTTACTCTCGGGTGTCACAGATGTTTCTATTTTGCACCTCTCCCGGTGTTAGACCCTATATATCACTTGATAAATGTATTCGATCTTACTTCTTTTTTGTTTCATGAATTCATCGGTTTTATTGTTTTTATATTTTTTCCCTTTTCAACCGTGGCATAGCAAATAACATTCATTGTTTTTTTTTAATTACTGTTTAACTTTTTTAGTTGTAGCACATTAGAATGGGGACAAACTCTTTGGATAAGCATACCTGTTTGTTGCAATACTTTCACCTGCACCATGTACACCTGCAACATAAACAATACATGTCATTTGAAAAGCACGTGCATATAATGACGAAACATAGCTACAATCAATCAAAAGATATATTTTTGTTCAAGGTAAATAAACAAATGGACATTGATTTTAAGTGCAAATTCGCGATTCTGATCACGTGTCATTGTATAATAGATGACTGCTATTTATTCGATTTTACATGTTTCCAAAAACTACCAACAAAGTGGAGCATATGTCATGTGTGTTACTTTCTCTGGTTTAAAGTAGTAAGTGCCTCAGTGATTGCTGCTTAACGCCAAGTGAGCAATGTGTTCAGCAACATCAATGGGAGAACAATCGAGCTACTTGTGATAAGGCAATGGTTATTTCTGTTTTGTGATGCATTAGAATGGTTAACTGAAGTTTTATAGAGGTTGCTCGGGAGTAATTATATTATGACATATTTTCTCAAATATGTCAAACACATATATCCAAGGTTTGGGTCTATAAAGCTAGTTTAGCATCGCCACGTTTTACTGAAGTGCCTTTACCAAACCAAGAAAGTGAGCGTTCATGTTTTTTTTGTATAATAGGGGTATCAATTTGGCCTCTTTCTACGATTTTGATATTTGATTTTGGAATTGTTCCGACAGTGTAGTATTTTTTGTTTTAATATTTGTTATCAACATTTTAAAAACTTGAACATGATACCAAATATTCAAAGATGCAGCCCATAGAAACAGCATGGGAAAACATGTTTGCAATCCATGATAAAAATTTATGAAACGACACAAAAATTGCGAGTTCTCTTAGATAAACAAAAATAACGCAAACAGCATATCACCTTTGACTAGATGACAACATTATTTAGCCGATTGTATAAAAAGTCTAATGACAACCGTTTTTCTATTACCAACTTTCCAATAACATAGACAGATCAAACGATCACAAGGAATTTTGTTTGAAGATTAAATACATAAAATTTATTAGTACTCCCCTCAAAACACAACGCTTTTCTTCCTGTTTCTAAAGCTCGTAAAAATAAATTTTATATTTACCGGCAAAGTACTGATGTATCCTGTATGGCTGACAAATTGTGAATTGCCGTTTGTCAAAAATCACTTAATCCGGCATTAAGATTTATAATTTTACATATTTCATATACCTAGTTTTGCCTTTCGCATTGTGTAGACTATGATACAAGTAACAGCTCCAGTTATAAAGACACCCATAACAACAGGTAAGATAATATACACTAACATGCTGTACTGGTGAATCGATATCTCTGAAAAAAATATAACAATGGTTACGAGATGTTCTCCTTGCAGTATATTCATCCTATATTATAACCCCTATCCAATTATTGCCTTCTGTTTTATTATACCAAAACTACCCAAAGATAGCAAAACAAATTGTAACGATTTTATGGTCATCCATGTCTCCATACATGAATTCAAATAGAGCACGTGTGGGATTACATCAGCGGAAAACACATCGGGCCCAACCATCAATGTCAAACATGATGGAATGACAGAGATTCCCGAAAATTAAACTCAGAAATCTCCTGCACAGCATGAGAGGTGCTAAAGTACTATACCCGGAAGCAAGGATAAGATACTCATTATTAACTTTTCAAAGAAAAAAAATTAAAAACTTCTCGGAAATTAAGAAAAGAGTATGAAGATAACAAAGGGGTATTCCAAAAGTAAAACGTTGTTATCAACGTTTCTTTTTCTTTTATGCAATTTGTCACTATTTACTCTCTATATTAGCTTGTATTGTTCTAAATAAACGCTAGATAATATTGAAGGGGAAATCAAAAATGGACAATCCAGAGAAACTGGCAACATAGTGTACACTAGTCCGAGATTCGTCTGCCGTTCGACGGTTTTTTTCGACTTGCTGGAGCCGTGGGACGTCAAAGAGCTCTACATAAGGAAAGCAGCGGATTTGCCTCTCCAACTCTGGGTCAGCACATTTCCACGTTTAGTGGCTATCGGATTTTATTTTCCATCAGAAACCCTTATATAAATCGTTTCACCAATAATTTTTCTATTCATTCGTAACCATCTTACCCTCAGAAAGCAGTGTTACACTCCATTACAGCACGATGTTGCCTTAGATCGTATCATTCGCCATTTGACTTCCATTTTGAAATCTTCAAATGTGATCTCGCGATACTAATTGAATGATGACAGCAACGCATTGCATGATGGGAGCTATTTAATGCAGCGTGCCAAATTATTTGCATACGTAAACAACAACATAGATATAAAGTGTATTCTGCAGGACAAACAGTTCCATCTACAGCTCAAATCAGAGCAGAAGGAAATAATACAAAATGTGTTGGAAAAAAAGATTCAATGGTGTGTTACCTTCAGGCTTCGGAAAGGGCATGTGTTATGTTATCCCCCCTTTTTGGACAAGGTAAGATCATATTGTTTTTCTTATGGTCATCTGTAATTCACTATTGCTGTTAAAATCATTACCAATCAATGTAATCAACTGTATTAAATTGTATGTTAATTGTTCTGCTTTGACAGGCAATAAACATATTTGTTTGTTTGTTTATATACCAATCATCTTCCATGATACATTGCGGTAATCGTAGTTTTCTCGAAGTCACGTGACAAATGTTTAAAAAAAAGTCAAAATGGAAGTAAAATGACGAAATCATAGGATCTAAGGCAAAATTGTGCTGTAATGGAATGTAACGCCACATTCTGAGGGTGGGATGGTTGTGAATGAATAGAAAAAATCATTGGTGAAGCGATCTATATAAGGGTTTCTGATAGAAAATAAAATCCAATAGCCACGAAACGTGGAAATGTGCCGATCCAGAGTTGGAGAGGCAAATCCGCTGTTGTCTTTATGTAGAGCTCTTTTACGTTCCACGGCTCCAGCAAGTCGGGAAAAAAACGTCGGACGGCAGAGGAATCTCGGACTAACTGTGCACAAGATCCAGTTTTGTTGTTTTTTTCTGTTACGGTACAGTCTGTAAATATTACCTTGTTTCGAATCATGTCAATTCCGAACATGTTCCGTCTTTTTCGTATCTTGACGTCTGATATATTAGGCACACAACTTCCGGTGTTTACGCTATTACTGCACGACAACGACAGAATATCATAGTCGTAGATGTGGTAGAATATAAGTAATTGTAATAGGGAGACGCCAAGAAAACGACTGAGTAAATATTGGTGTTCGGTAAGCATTGTCTGTCTGATAACATAACAGAAATATATCAAGACAGAACGTTTTTCCTAACAGCAATAAATAAAGAAAGAAACACATTTAATCTTAAAGAAGTAATTGTCCAAGCATAGAAGTCTTTGATACAAATAACATAATTTAATTGATATCTGTCTTTAACAGAAAATGTTAAGAATTCTTTAAGTTGAGGAACGTTAAAACGCCACATATCTACTATTAGAGTCTTCGTTGTGTACATTGACACCGGAAGTCCAGTGTCTAACATTCCATCAAAATCAAGTGGTCTGGCAGACGAAAATTAAAGATATTTGACGGAATGGAAATGATTCGAAACAAGCGTATTGCTTAGACGTGTCTCTATCTAAATCTAAGCACAAATGACATCAAGTATTATTATGTTAGGGTGGTACTTAATATCGACTACCCCTTTCGTATCTTCAAACTCTTCTATTGTCTGAATGTATATATCATTACCTTGAGATGCTGTAGTACCGTAATCTAGAATAGTAGTAACTTCTACATCTTGTGATAAAAGAATAAGAAGTAACTCCTTCAATGAAAACGATATTTCTGAAGAACCTTCATCATTGGAGAGTTGGCAAGTAAGACTAATTATATCTTCCGCATTTTTCTTATCAAATACAATCCATGTATGGTATCCTTGTCTGGAAACATTTATCCCGTATATCGAAACGAAAACGTTTGAATGTTTAACAAACATACTGTTGTTTGTGTCAACTTCACTGTCATTGACATACCAAGCAAAAGTTCGTATATCTGGGTCAGAGAAGAATAATACTGATATTTCTATCTCCTCTGCATTTACTGACGCATTTTTTGTAGTTATAACTGGCATTCCTAGAAAAATAGAAAAAAATAAAATAGAAAAATAAACAAACAAAAACAAACAAACAAACAAACAAACAAACATAAAAAAGCAAAAAAAAAACTAATAAAAAAAAGTGTAAGAAAGGTAAAAAAGAAAAACAACAAATAAAACAAATATCCTATGTTTTAACACCACTTTTATTCAGGAAGCAAACAGGAATACTAGAATTATGACAATTGTTCAACTGATTGGATATTTCCTTTAACATCACTTTTATTTGGAAAGCCAGCAGATGATCTGCCACATCTAATCATTCTCAGTCTTGACCCAGATGAATTGACTTTGAAACCAATCATATTATATTGTGTCGAGTACACCTCGCCTCGTATGTTTGACATATATATATATTAAAAACAGCATGACACGATTGAATTTTCCATTAAAGCTATATTATATTAAAAAACAAAGTATTCTGAATAATATGTAACGCAATATATGCTACAAACCTATTTGCAGTTTCAAATAAGAAAATGAAATAAAAAGACCACGGTGTCTGAAAAATTACAAAATTAAGCATCAAAATTGTAGAAAGTGGCAAAATCGATACCTTTACAACATAAATACATAAACGCCCAGTTTCTTGGCTTGGTACAGGCACTTTAATAAAAGGTAGCAGGGTTAAACTAGTTCTATGGGCCCAAGCAGCCCCTCTTAGTGAAATAATGCGACCATGCACGAAGAGTTTGAAGCAAAGGGGTAATCATAATCCGTCAATCGAAGAAGGACATACAACGCAATGGCCAAAAGAAAAAGGATTAAAGAACAAACAACAATCTACAAAACATACACATACAACTAAAGATCGAGTAACACGAATCAACTACAAACCAGGTGTAAGCAGTTCCTACTCCACTAATGACACCCAAAGTATTCAATTCTTTTTAATTGAAAATCCATTTTAAGGAATAACAATCATGTCTTATTGTGTGTGTGTGTGTTTTTTTGTTTTTGTTTTTGTATATATTTGCGCATAGTGACGTCCAACATTTTGTCTATCAAAAACCTTTACGCTCTTCGTCCATCAGTGTTTTTCAATTAAACAAAATCGGTAATATTGAAGTTTTCTGCACTTTGTTGTGTTGATTAGATGAGTAACATGGCAAGTGCTTTATAAGAAGCAGATACTGATTACCCTTCTCCAGCACCTGCGTTCACCACCGGGTTTTTGGTGGCGTCCGTGTTGCTCGTCTTTTTAATTTTTGTGCTGTTCAATTATGTGTCATTCTGTATAAAACGATGTTCGAATCGTCTTTATCTCCAGTTGTTTGTAGGAGGTTCCATGTATCATTTACGTTATTTGCGCTTGCTTGCGTATTGTGATCTCCCAACACATATTGTGATGTGTTTTTGCTTTGTTTTGTTTGCATTCGTCTTGTGTCTTTTTTGTTCTTGTGTCTTGTTGTACACAGTGTTGCCCATTCGGTTTTCGCTAACGTTTATAAACATAGAACATAACATACCATGTATAGACAACATTGATCCTACTGAGTGAAATCTACCATTCAAGGTAACAGAACAGATATACTCCCCAGCATCCTGATAGTCACAAAACTGTAATGATAGTATAGAATAATTTCCAAAATCACTACCATTCAATCGACGGATGTGAAAACCATTAAAATAGTGATTCCAATGGAATAGTACGGCAATATTCTCATTAGGTTCATGTATGCAGCGTATTGTCCCTGTATTTGAAGTCTTGCAAGCTGCATGAGATGGATTGATTTTCAGCTCCATATTATCTGCAAAACATGACAGGAATACGAGTTACATTTGAAATTATCACTGACTGGTATTGTCGCAAAATATAAAATCAATTTGTACGAGATTTAGAAAGAGCTAGAAAGCGAGCGTTGGGGAGCGCGAGCTTTGCTAGCCTGTTTATGAGCGAGTGCAAATTAATTGTATATTTAACCAAAATGTATGTGTATTGTGTTTATCCTGCAATGTGAAAAAGTCCAAAACAGCTGCTAAATAGTCTGAAAATAGCTGAAGCAAGCATCGTTCTAAGTGTTTTCAACGGAGTAATCTCTGACCTCAGCGCATATACT
The DNA here is from genome assembly GCA_963383655.1 of Bathymodiolus septemdierum. Taxonomy (NCBI): domain Eukaryota; kingdom Metazoa; phylum Mollusca; class Bivalvia; order Mytilida; family Modiolidae; genus Bathymodiolus; species Bathymodiolus septemdierum. The sequence continues at coordinate 53,323,748 of OY726523.1, forward strand.
GTTACCGTTTCTTTTCGTCGCTCTACATGAAGCAGGAATCAGAAATGCTTTATTAGGTTTGTGACTAAAGACTAAAGAACACTAACATTTATTTGAGCCCCTTTATTAGTACTCAAAACCATACAATTAGAATCAGAAGAATGTTTCCGAGTGGGGCGACAGGTCTGTCCACGGATTATTATTTTCAATGAGCTAGCACTATGAAAATCCAACTAAGCGTGTTTGGCTAGTACAAAGCGGACCTCATCATCATCTCATTGAAAACTAACTTATTCTCGCCATGATATAGTCGCCAAATTTCCGAGTTTCCGCAGTAAACTATTCAAGTCATTAACAATTTAACATCAGGCCACGAATCACCTCCATAAAACGTAACGCTATTGTTCTGTATTTGGTCAATGGGTTTGATGAATGATTTTTTTTTTATTTTAAAGTGACGTAATGCTATATCGATGACGTTTTGAATGTCAGAAAGATATTTTTTTCGAATACTATATATATGAATGAAATCTAACAGAATTTCCATGTACCAAATTTTCCTCCATGATACGGTTTGTATCATGTCTCGTCAGTTATGTGCACGTCATTACTACTCGACGTTTATGCGTATCGTTGTGATACGGTTTAAAAAATGGCTCGAAATCAGAAAAAGCAGTTGTATCAATGCCATATCTATATCATATGCATATATTGATACGTGCCAAGCTTTTAAGAAAGAGGCAGAATAACGACGAAATGTCCGTTCATTGAAAAGAAACATAAATCTAGCACAACATTTGTAAACCAAAGGTAAAACAACACAAACAAAGTGCAGAAAACGTCGATCTCACCTGTTTGCTAAATAGGAAAACACAATAAACGGACGAACGGAGAACGCCAAATACGAATTGTGCGCACAGTTTGGAGTTAGTGAATGTTGTTTAACGCCATCTCAGCAATTTGTCAGCTATATTATGGCGAGAACAAATTAAGTTTCAATGAAATGATGATGAGATCCGATTTGTACTAGACCAAAACGCTTAGTTGGATTGTAATAGTTCTAGCTCACTGAAACAACAGTCCGCAGATAGACATGTCGCCCTACTCGGACACATTATCCTGATTTCGAGTCAACCAGTCTTTGTTCTTTTAACTTAATGCTGCGTGCTAAACGGAGAAGCAACACATACCAATTGTATGGTCTTTAGTTTGACTGGGGCTCGGACCCACGATCTACCGCACTTGAGGCGATTACGCTAACCATTACACCACTTATGCGGTTCACACAGTTTGTTAAAGTAAAATGTAACTACGTAATTCTTGTAGATAGTTGTGAAAGAAAAAACTGAGTAAAAGATCTCAATATATAAATGTACATAACATGTACGCATTTTTACTAATATGATACATGCATATGAACCAATGCTATAAGACACCATTAAAATTGCCAAAATAGGCGTACTATTTTCGTTTTTCTTTCTTAGATACCCTTTCTAAAAATAAACTATTACATCTATATCCTTACGCCTTATTCCATTAGTTTTTTTTTCTTAAATGCCCTTTCTAAAAATAAACTATTGCATCCCTATCTTTACGCCTCATTCACATAGTTGTTTTTCCTACACACTTAGGGCCAGGGTGGCTCAATGAATTAGGTAGTTGGATTACCTAACAACTCATACAAGCCTATCACCAATCCGGCGTGGGTTCGCGCCCGGCTTTGTATACTACAAAAAAAGTGCACTAGACTCGCAGCCGCAAGTGATAAAGCTTACCAGTTGCTTGCCCATGGTGGGTGGTTCTCTCCGGGTACTCCGGCTTATTCCAGCAATAAAAATGGTTACCACGACATAGCTGAAATAGTGCTGAAAGTGGCGTTCAGCACACTAAATCAATCAAATCCTACACATATTTTCTAAACATAAACTATTACATCTATATCCTTACGCCTTATTCCATTAGTTTTTTTATTTCTAAAGTACCCTTGCTAAAAATAAACTTTTTTATCCTTACGTCTAATTCCAAGTATGATATCATGCGCCAATGGTACATTACTACTACTTAATGTGGTACACCTATATATCCCAGCATCCTCTGCGGTAACGTTTCGAATGATTAAAGTTGTTCCATTGCTAATTGCAAGTCTATTGGAGACAGTCAAATCATAGTTAATTTCGTTGTGAACTGTATATATGGCCTTGGTAAGACTATCCGACCACGTATAAACGGGCTTATATGGACATACGAGGACTGCATTTGAACCTTCCCTCACATACTGATAAATACCACTAGAAAACGTCACTGTAAATAATTTTTAAGAAAATTATAATTGTTTATTAATATATATCTTTATTTCTCATAGCCAAATTACATGGTAAAGAGATAAATATAAAAAATACAAACATATTTACAACAGTACCCGAAAGGAAGTAAGCAAATCAATATCAAAGCAATAGCTAGCTGAGGACATACTTTACTGTTAACTATTCTAATGAAATTAGATAATTTACTTAATTTAACCACAGAATTTGAATACATCTAGGCACAATATTTTACAATATTTGGACTACATCTGTATTTTTGAGGAATCAACCTGGCTCTCTCCTGTATAAATTCAGTGCATTCGAATAAATATTCATGAAAGCAAACATAAATAGAAATAAAAATAAAATTAACAGAAAAATAGAAATATAAAAACGATGGAACAAACACAGTCAAACCGGTCTGATGTGACCTTCCAGTCGAATGTTGAATTAGGGTCACATCAGGCACGTAGTCGCTAAATACAGGTTTAATTGATATGGAATGCACCAATGCAAGTTGTTTTAATAGAGATGGTCACTAACGCATTATTAAAGCTACTATGTCTTAATGGTTGACGATTGATTCTGCCAATCATGACATTGTGCTATAGCAATCATCACATTGTGTCACATTGCTTCATTTGATCATTACAAGTCGATTTGGAGATCATATTAAAATAAGTGAACATATTAAAAAATACTAACAAAAAAAAATAATACCAAAGTATGATAGAATAAATTATATATGTGTGTGCTACATGTATAAATAATGTTTATGCTATTTCCATGAGACCTGCATTTGTAAGAAATGCTAGTTCTATCTTTATTTTATATTTATGCATGAAACGGGAGAAACTACTCCTTTCAAATAAGTTAATATCTCACTATGTTTTGTATGTTTGAGTGTTATTCACAACTATGCTAAATATGCACATTTCGTCTTATGAGGGTTCAGTGCACATAATTATACAGCACGTACGTAAGTGGCGGATACTAAACTATTAAATCAAGAGTTTTTAAAGAATCGTCTCATCTTATATTAAACAATAGTTTTTTTTCCGAAAATAACAGCACCTTGCTAAAAGGTATTCTGTTAATTGCTAACAGATAACGAAAGATGGTATTAGCAATTATATTTTCGTTTAATGTTGACTATTGTTTCACTATTTAACAAACAGTTCATGGAATTTCGGGCAATATGGCAATTTATGGACCGGAATGTCACCCACAAAATATTATATGGACCGCAGCAAAGCTTTTTTAAACAGTTTTTTTTAACTAATCTTTACAAACTTTGATAGACACTGAAGAAGGTCATTTGTTGATCGAAAATTTTGTCAATATATTTTTTGTAACATCTTTATCGGTATCGTTGCACAATCTTCTAGACTTCTATAATTTATTTTGTTTGTGCTGCATCGTCATGTCTCGACGATCCGCTACTCAATTTCTCTGGTTGGTAGATTTCCTTAGACTTTATATATGTAAGAAAAAAATTAAGCACCCCCATGTTTTTTTGAAATGACAAATGATACGACCTCCTAGAACATTATATTGGCTGTAAGAAACCACCAAAAAATTAAAATTTGTTTTTAATTTAATGAATATTTAATCACAATATCACAAGGCCAGTTTTTGCAGTAAAACATGTCCATTTTAAGTATTGACCTTCACAGTTCAAAAAGCACGATAAGATTGTCATTTCACTTTCAAAACGTCACTTATGAATCACTTGACATCATCTATTGTTCAAAGTTCAGTACCGGGTGTAACCCACACGTTCTTGGATGACGGCCTCAACCCTGCGTCTCATCCCTCCAGTTAGACGTCGGATGTCCTGTTGTGATAACTGCTGCCATACCCGATGCAATGCTGCTTCCAACTGACGAATGTTTTGCACAGGAGGTTCCCGAGCCAGTATACTACGGCCTAACATTTCCCAAATATGCTCTATGGGATTCAAATCTGGTCTCATGACTGGCAAAGGAACAGAAGTCACGGCTTCGTTTTGGAGGTAGGCGGTTACCGCTCTTGAACGATGAGGCCTGGCGTTGTCATCCATATACGCAGGCCTTGTAGCTAGTGGGTGGTTGTCGAAATGGGGGACAACAACTGGTTGCAAGACGTCTCTGATGTACTTATCACCAGTTAGGTTGCCTTGTATGGTGACTAAATCCAGCTTGCAGTCATGAGAGATACACCCCCAAACCATTACTGAGCATCCACTGTAAGGGACAGTTGGCTGGATGTTCCTTGGGGTATAGGCTGTATTTTTGTGTCTCCAAACCCTCATCCGGCCGTCGGTTACATGAAGCAGAAACCGACTCTCGTCTGACCAATTGATATTGCGCCATGTCCTTAAATTCAAACCACGTCGTGCTAATCACCATGCCAAACGTGATCGTCGATGTCGGTCTGCCAACAGTGGACATTTAATGACTCTCCTTGACTTAAGTCCCTCTGATTTCAGGCGGTTTCTAACTGTTCTTGTTGACAGACGTCTATTGGGCAGCCAGAGTACGGAACTGGTTGCGAATGGTATCCGTCTAACCAAACGCTGCAATGCCCTGTCGTCACGGTCAGATGTTACCCGTGGTCTGCCGAATCTTGGCAAGTCTTTCACATTGTTGGTTTGTGTGTGTTTTCTCGCCAGTCGGCTGACTACAATATAGTGGTAGCCCATCTGACGTCCAATAGCTTTGAAGGACATCCCTGTTGTATGCATGCCGATTATTTGCCATATTTGTGCTTCTGCTATTCGCCTTCGTACCATGCTTACTGAGAATGAATATATTTTTTAAAACACCGGACTTAAATACCCAAATTCGAAGCGTGAACATACTGAATTTTGAGTAATGCGTGAGAGGCATGGTTCACGTGCATGACTAGTCGATATTAGACATAATGGTCACACCTGTGTGAGAACATCTTTTTAATGGAACATTGTTCTTGCTATAATCAGTATAAATATTAGAATCTAAACCTAGTGTAACTTATAATGTTTTAATATATCAGGGGGTGCTTAACTTTTTTCTTTGTGTATATTTGTGTGTCCTTATTTTTATTCTATAATATTGTCTTTTTAATTAGGGAGATATTTTTCACATTTTTGTCTTCTATATTTTACTTTTTCATCAGGATATACAAAGGAAATTAAATGTTCATAAATATCAAGCCAAATATATCTGAGCAGTTAGCACCCATTTTGTATTGTTGAATCAAGTGATGGTTAATTTATATTAACCGCTGAATAATGGTCCATTGCTGCCGATATATTCTCTTCGACAAACAAGCAAACACATACTTTGAAAAATACATTATTATTGCTTGACAACACTCTTCGTCCTGTTATGTGTGAGAGTTGTCCGGTTTCAACACTTTTTTTTCGATTGGATGTGGAACTGCTTCGTCAGTGTAGTATATTTTGGGATTTTTTCCATTTTATCACGACATGCAACATTATATAGGTTTTAAATTGTTCATTAACAACATGCGAGCGTTTTTTTCTTTAAATCTATCAAGACGCAAACAAGTTACTTTTTGATGACATAGAGATAATACCTGCTATCGTACTAAGAACAAAGAGGCCTACCTGTGGTCAGGAGAAGTATTACCAATACAGGTACCAATACCATTTTCTACTAGTATGCACTAAAGCTGTAAACAAATAGTAACTATTGGAAAGTGTTTTCTGCAAGCATAGTTTTCACTAAAACTAGTACTGCCATTTTTACAAATGACGGCTTTATTGAAATATTGATTAATCTTATTCAACATTAAATCGAATTACAAAAATTGTTGATGGGAAAAATAAAATACCAAATATCGAGAAAAGTAAATAATTAGAATAGCGGGAAAAGTCAATTTTGAAATAGCGGGAAAAGTAGAATATTAGTCAGCGGGAAATATAAAATATCAGATAAGGAGAAATGTAAAATACCAGTTAGCGAGAAATGTAAAATACCAGATGGCGAGAAATGTAAAATACCAGTTAGCAGGAAATGTAAAATACCAGATGGCGAGAAATGTAAAATACCAGATGCCGAGAAATGTAGAATGCCTGTTACCAAGAAATGTAAAATGCCTGTTAGTGGGATATGCAAAATACCAGTTAGCGAGAAATGTAAAATACCAGATAGATGGAAATGTAAAATACCAGATAGCGAGAAATGTAAAATGCCTGTTAGCAAGAAATGTAAAATACCAGTTAGCAGGAAATGTAAACTAGATAGCGGGAAATGCAGAATAGCAGATAGCGGGGAAAATAAATTTCAATATAAAGGTAAAAGTAAAATATGAAATAGCGGGAGATGTAAAATTCTTCCCAGCGGGAAAAGTAAACTATGAAATAGCGGGAAATGTAGAATACTAGATAGTGGGAAAAGTAAAATACCAGTTAGCGGGAAAAGTAAAATACCAGTTAGCGGGAAAAGTAAAATACCAGTTAGCGGGAAATTTAAACCAGATAGCGGGAGATGTAAAATAGCAGATAACGGGAAAAGTAAATTTCAATATATATGTAAAGGGAAAAGTAAAATATGAAATAGTGGGATACGTAAAATGCCAGATAGTGGGAAAAATTAAATACCAGTTAGCGGGAAAAGTAAAATGCCAGATAGCGAGGAAATGCAATTTGAATACAAAGGGGAAAATATAATATGAAATAGCGTAAAATAAAAAAAAACAGATAGCGGGAAATGTAGAATATCAGATAGCGGGAAATGTTAAATACCAGATAGGGGGAATTGTAAAATACTTGATAGCGGGAAAAGTAAAATACCAAATAGTGGGAAATGTAAACCAGATAGCGGGAAATGTCAAACACCATATAGCGGGAAAAGTATATTTCAATAAAAAGGGAAAAGTAAAATATGAAATAGAGCGAAATGTAAAATACCAGATAGAGGGGAAATGTAAAATACCAGATAGGGGGGAATGTAAAATACCAGATAGCGGGAAAAGTAAAACATGAAATAGAGCGAAAAGCAAAATACCTGAAAGCGGGAAATGTAAAATACCAGATAGGGGGAAATGTAAAATACCAGATAGCGGGAAAAGTAAAATATGAAATAGAGCGAAAAGTGAAATACCAGAAAGCGGGAAATGTAAAATACCAGATAGGGGGGAATGTAAAATACCAGAAAGCGAGAAAAGTAAAATATGAAATAGAAGGAAAGGTAAAATTAGATAGTAAGAAAAACAAAATACCGGATGCTGGAATACAAGTAAAAGTCAAATACCAGACAGAGGTATAAGTCAAGTACAAGATAGCAGGAAGAAACAATTCCAATTAGCCAGGAGGAAAAAAATTGATAGTAGGATACGAATAAAAGTCAAATACCAGAAAGTGGGATGCAAAATACCAGATAGTGGGCTAAGCAAAATACCATATAGCAGGATAAGCACAATACCATATAGCGGGATAAGCACAATACCATATAGCGTGGTAAGTAAAATACCAAAGGGTGGGATAAGCAAAATAACAGATAGTGAGCTAAGCAAAATACCAGATAACGTGATAAGCGAAAGATCAGATAGCGTGATAAGCCAAATACTAGATAGCGGGATAAGCACAATACCAGATAGCGGGATAAGTAAAATATATGACATAGTAGGAAGTATAAGATACCAAAAAAACGAATAAAGAAAATTCCTAATGCATTTTTGTAGCTGAGAAAAGTAAAGCCAGATATTGGAAAAGCGAAAATATCGGATAGTGGTATACGAATGAAAGTAAAATAACAGTAAATGGAATAAGTGAAATCCTATAGATCGGGATATGTCCCATTAACGATAAATTTATAATACCAAATAACAGCAAACATTCAAGATCTGAAAACGGAATACGAATAAAAGTAAAATACTACATTTCGGGAAAAGTGAAATAACAAATAGCAGGATAAGTAAGCAAAAAAAAGTTTTCAAGATGAAGAGAAAAAAGAAATATATAACAAACGAGTATATACACACTCCTAGAAATGGAATTAAATTGATACCCGTTGCTTCATAAAGGTCAAAATGTCTAGGAAACCTGACACATTAGAACAAATAACTATAAAACTACAGTGAGTGAGTGATTGTTGTTTAACACTAATTCAGCAAATTTTCAGCTATATCATGGCGAGAAAAAATTAATTTTGAATGAGATGATGATGAGATCCGCTTTGTACTAGACCAGCACGCTGAGCTGGATTTTTATAGTGTTAGTTCACTGAAGTAACAATCCGCGTGTAGACATGTCGCTACACTCTGACACATTATTCTAAATCCGAGCCAACCAGTCTTTGCCCTTTCTCCTTAATGCTGCGTGCTTAGCGGAGAAGCAACAAATACGAATTGCATTGTCTTTGGTTTGACCCGACAGGGGCTCGAACCCACGATATACCTCACTCAAGGCGAGCACGCTAACCATTACGCCACCGATGCGGTTATATAGCTTCAGAACCTATCATTAACTCTATTTAGCATTAATCTTCAATCTTCAATATGCGTCTTCTTGACACTGATCTTGTCATGTGTACTTAGTCAGTTGAACGTTTGTAATATAATTTATAATGCAGTTTTTGCATTTAGGTGTCAAACCACTAATTCACCAATCAGAGCTTAGAACATATACGAAAGTAGTCCCTTTTCAAGAAAAAATTCCTTTCACTTTGTAGTATTATGAAAACTACTGAATGGAATGGACTAATTAAAATTGATAATTGAAGTTGAATACATACGGATTATTTGGAGCCCAAATTTGATGGACTTAGTTGTATTTTAATACCTTTATGGAGGATTTGATGCATGACCTACAAATATTGAATTTCTTAGAGTAGGTGTTTTCCGTAGCATGGCATTTCACTGCAAGATTTTAAACATGCCCTGATATTTTGACAGAATCTAGAGGAATCATGTACGTTTCAGAAAATATATGGTCTTGGAAAGGTTAAACTTAAGATAAAATGGCCAGGTAGGCTCGAAAAAACAAAAATTTAGTAGAAAACCGTAAAGAAATTAATAAGTGGTTTCACACCTTGACTTTATAAATGTGTTCTAAAATTAATCATGAAATAATTGTACGGCGACTTCATTTCGTTTCTTCTATTTTACAAACTACGATAAATAAAATAGTAATAATACAATCATCTGCGACATGCATTGTCGAAACAAATTTGAAACATTCTGAAAAATAAAATTTAAAGTAAAAAAGAAATAAATACCATTTATTTACCTTCGTCGGCTCTCTGTCTCCAAATCAAAATCAATGAAATAAACATTTCCTCATTAATTATGTTCACTTCATATAAGTATTGTTTAATTTTAGAATAGCAATATAATGCTTGAAATTAAGTAATTATTTCCGATATATTTTGTTTTGAAATCAAGACGTATAATAGTAACAAGCACGCGTGATTACTAAATTCTGACGTTTTTATTGTGATATTTTCCATACACCATAATCACAAATATTACAAAAATGATACAAATAAAAAAAAAATTATCAAGATATAATCAGGATAACTATATAAAGCTAGGATATATATAGTCTAGGGAGCTGTCGCGGTCGTTATCGTATGGTAGTTGGATTTGCAACTACTTGTGCAATCGGTGCCTATCACCACTGATGTTGTGAATTCGAATCTCGATCAGGGCGAGGTGTACAACATTATGTGATAACATTCGTCAGTGACTTGAGACAGGTCGGTGGTTTTCTTCGGGTCTTCCGTTTCCTCCACCAATAAAACTGTCCGCCACGATATAGTTGAAATATTGTTGAAAGTGGCTTTAAACACCATCAAATAAACAATATGTTTTCTTGTATGGCATACTACATGTACCAAACAGTAAGATTTCAGGAATTACACAACATGTGATTGTACTACCTAGGGATCATATAGTGATGACTGTATCGTACCAGATAATATTTGATATTATATCTTAGAGCCCTTAAACTGCATGTACCCTTTACATTTGATCATGCATGTGACGATTTGTTCATCCCGATATACCACCCAAATGTCCTGTACACAAAAAAACATACGAACATACGACAGTGTCTTGTACAATTCATCAAATAAACCAAGAACTAACTGTTACTATTGAACACACTTAGGGACCGACTGTTTCAGCTTAAGGTATTGGGGGTATGCTGTCAGCCCTATTTGGATTGGTTTTCAAGAGAAACAAAAATGAGCTCTTTTCAAGACATGAAAAATCAGTTTATTTGTTTTCATCAAATTTTATCAAAAGTGAGTTCTCTTTAACAACTACAGTTTAAGATAATATATATTTTTTTATATCTATCTGGGATCCGTTGTTAAACATGTGTTTAAACTAAGCAGGATAAATTCCTAATCACATAATTAGCTAATGCAGTGATTAATTAGTTAATACATTGATCAAAAACAGTTCAAATACAGAATTTAATCATTGCATTAGCTTATTATGTGATTAGGAATTAATCCTGTAATTAGGGCTAATCATGTGATTAGTTTAATCACATGGTCAACAACGGACCCCTGGTCACTTATTTCTTTTCTAAAAATTCCATAACAATTAAATGATAACTCACTAATTACGATTGAATCCAATATATATGTAAAGTCATAAGTAATTATCCTGTAACATGTATCAAGCCATCACAATGAATACGGTTCCTTGTGATATCATATACTTCAGCTGTAATTAAATATTTTATGCATTTATTACTATTTAATCTATGTATACTACAAATATATTTATGACACTACAATACATACATTGCAATAATGTATGCATGCAGAGGAGAAACAAATGAAGTGAGATTTGCCAAGTCGAAAATATGTACTGATTAATCAAATCTAGAACAGTATGCTGTTAGGCTGTTTCCTGATAAAATATAGAATACATTGTGTTGATACGTAATGGGAGAAGGTTTTAGAAGGTGATTCTACTTAACATTAAGATAACGAAATCATTTCTAAGAGCAGAATTATTTAAAGATCTGTCATATACGTACATTAAAAACGTGTCCGAGATGGTGACGTACGCTATGTTAAATACGATTCTATATATATATATATATATATATATATACGTCTGAAAATTAAACCAAACAGTGTTAGAATTAGATTTTTGAGCTGTCAAATTTTTGCTCTTCCCTCGACGAGATTTGAACTCACACCATTGATACACTGCAGCACCATTCGCTTAGCCTTACGTCCAGCACACTAGACCACTCGACTACATCCGCTCCTTAAAAAAAGGAGCTTCAATAATCGTAGTGTTACTTTGTCTCGTAAGGCAAATCTAGAGATAGATATAAGACATGTGTATAAGCGTGTGTAGATTGTACATATATACTTAATATTATAATTTGAAAGCAATCTAACTCAGCAATTTTTAATATATTGTATAGGATAATGAAGATATCATGAAACACTCACAGGAAATAAAGTATATTATACAAACATCTAATCAAGTGACAACCATACAATATATCTGTCCCACTGGATCTCAAAGTTACTTGTGATACTAGGTTAATACAAAATAGTATATGCGTCTGAAAATTAAGCCAAACAGTGTTAGAATTAGATTTTTGAGCTGTCAAATTTTTGTTCTTCCCTCGACGGGATTTAAACTCACACAACTGATACACTGCAGCACCATTCGCTTAGCCTTATGTCCAGCGCCCTAAACCACTCGACCACATCCGCTCCATAATAATGGAACTTCGATAATCGAAGTGTTACCTTGTCTCGTCAGGAGGAAAATCTAGAGACCGACATAAGACATGTGTCTAAGCGTGTGTAGATGGTACATATGCATATAATTTTCAGACGTATATATATATATATATATTTATGCTAATGACTTTTCAATATATATATATATATATATATATATACGTCTGAAAATTATACCAAACAGTGTTAGAATTAGATTTTTGACCTGTCAAATTGTTTTTCTTCCCTCGACGGGATTTGAACTCACACCATTGATACACTGCAGCACCAATCGCTTAACCTTATGTCCAGCGCCCTAGACCACTCGACCACATCCGCTACATGTATATATGTATATATACAACGTCTGAAAAACCAGTCAACGATCAATCTTACCGGGTATTGGATCGTTACTGTATAACGATACTATACAAGTAAAATAAATTATAAACATCTAAACATCTAAAATGGTTTGTAAAACAACATTAAGTACACAAAGCAGAGTGATAAAGAATTAAACACTTTGTTTAATGACAAAATGTTCGTCCCACCGAGGGACTTTATCAATGTCTAATTAAATAAAATGTCGAACCAATATGGCGACTTTACAATTTCAAAAAAAGTTTGTGACGGTCAATGTGCGGGACAAAAGAACCAGATGTTACTCATATGAAAATACATACATAAAAGAATTGAAATCCCACATATAAATTAATAAAAGTACAATGACAATAATATAAATACACAATAGGGCTACACATTAAAATAAATGTTTCATTAGAAATAAAAATAAAATTGAGACATTATTGGTTAATGTATCAAATAGCACTGTCAAAAATATTTTTGAAAACGGTATGATACCCAAACTCATTTCACAGTGTGGAATATATACTTTGGCCAATTGAACAAACTGTATGTCCTAATACGACTGGAGGAGACCAACAAAAATAGGAGTCAAGAGAGGATATTACTTTTTCTCATTGATTCCATTCGGTGATAAAGTCTTAGGTTTTCCAATCCAGAAGCTTTCCCTTTCCTGTCTGCTTTTATCATCCTACTTGAGGTTATGGTCAATTATGGTGACCTTCAGTTTGCCGAAAGAATCATGGTGGCCCGTCGATTTGAGATGTCTGCTGAGTTGAAGGTCAGGTTGGCAATTTGCATCGCTTCTGTGGCCATTCAAACCTTTACTAAGTTGTTGTTTAGTTTCTCCGATGTATTGAAGGCCGCATATTGCACATTCCAGGAGGTAGATAATAATTTCTGTCTTCCAGTTGGCATTGCAGTATATGATGAATTCTTCTCCTGTATGTGTGCTGCTGAATTTTTGTGTACATTGGATGTTTTTGTACGTCATACATCGTCTCGAATCACATTTTTGACACTGACCATTGTAGACAGATCGAGGGGAGATGTCAGCTCTCACCAAGATATCTTTCGAACATTTGGGCTTCCTGAAAGCCAGGCCGGGTGGTTCTTTGAAGATTTTGCACAGTTCTGGGTGTTTTTGTATGGTTGTCCAGTGCTCTTGAACGATGTTGGATAAATTTCTGAGCGCACGATGATATGTGATTACAAATGGCACTCTGTTGTTCGTGTTCTTTTCTTTATTTTGAATGAGGTCTTTTCTGTCAATATCACTTGCTTTGTTAAAACAATGGTTAATGTTCGGGTTGTTGTAACCCCTCTTTTTCAGATGACATCTCAGCTAAAAATTATGAAAGAAAATAGTCATATTGACAAGAACACTTTCGATTATTTGAAACCAGACAAACCCAAAGACGGGCGCTTCTATCTATTACTTAAAATTCGTAGTAAAGTCAACAATCTCGGGAAACTCATTGTTTCAGGAAATGGGCACCCCACAGAAAAAATCTCCAGATTCGTAGATTTTCACCTTCGACATCATGTGGAAGCGTTACCCTCACATTTGACAGACACCACTGATTATCTTCAAAAAATGGAATCCATGAACCCTCTTCCTTCGGAGGCCATTCTTGCTTCGATGGAAGTTACGTCATTATATACTAACATCCCACATAATGACGGTATCGAAGCATGTCGAGAGGCCTGGGACCAAAGAGCCGTTACAGAACCACGAACGGAATGTCTTGTCCAGTTGCTCAACAATTTTACATTTAATGGAGAGCATTTTTGACAAATCAACGGAACAGCTATGGGAACAAAGATGGCACCTTCATACGGATGAGGAAACTTGAAAATCTAATCATACAATCTGCACCCCACAAGCCACTTTCCTGGTTTCGTTTCATAGACGACGTTGACATGAAGTGGACCTAGTCGGAAGACAACCTCAATCATTTATTTGACCATGCCAGCAATATTCACCCCACTATAAAATTCACTCGTGAAACATCCAGAAATAACATCTCCTTTCTGGATACTTACACTACCTGTGCAAATACAACACACCGAGAGATAAATATCAGTACATGTCCACAGAGTTGTCATCCTAAACATTGCACCAAAAGTATTCCGTACATCCAAGCTCTCCGAATCATACGCATCTGCTCCAATGAACAAACTACCAAGAACGGCTTGGGGAACTGAAATATCATCTGAAAAAGAGGGGTTACAACAATGCGAGCATTAACCATTGTTGTAACAAAGCAAGTGGTATTGACAGAAAAGACCTCATCCAATATAAAGAGAAACCCCGAACAACAGAGTGTCATTTGTAATCACATACGATCCTACGCTCAGTGGGACAGATATATTGTATGGTTGTCACCTGTTTAGATGTTTGTATAATATACTTTATTTCCTGTGACTGTATTCATTATCCTATACAATATATTAAAAAATTGCTGAGTTAGATTGCTGTCAAATTATAATATTAAGTATATATGTACCATCTACACACGCTTAGACACATGTCTTATGTTTATCTCTAGATTTTCCTTACGAGACAAGGTAACACTTCGACTATTGAAGCTATACTTAATAGCGGATGTGGTCGAGTGGTCTAGGGCGTTGGACATAAGGCTAAGCGATTGGTGTTGCAGTGTATCCATTGTGTGAGTTCAAATCCCGTCGAGGGAAGAACAAAAATTTGAAAGCTCAAAGATCTAATCATAACACTGTTTGGTTAAATTTTCAGACGTATATAATATTTACTATTAACCTAGTATCACAAGTAACTTTTCAGATGTATATATATTAAAATGTGTGTGTGTGTGTGTGTTTATTTAGAATAACTAACCCTTTACATCCGGAGCACATACAACCGGGTGCCTATCACAATATACAATCTAAAGATAATAGTGTAAGTAATGCATTAAACATATATTTCAATCAATATTTTAAACACTTGATCGCAAAACACACATCTTTATTAAGTTACTTTTACCTAACCGATCGCAGAAATCATCACACTCTTTATTAAGATAATAACATGTGTCCCCAATTAAAAGTTGTAGTTTTTGTAAGAGATCTAATTGTATATAGAGTGTTTCCAGATATGTATGGCACTCTATATGGTTTATTAACCATAGAAGTACATATATTTTTGGGGATGCTGTTTGTGTCGTGGTCACCATGTTAAGTATCTGCATATGCCTACACATTTAGTGAATATTTTGATTAAAATGTGAACTACGAATTGGAGGCATACATATCTAGTCTGCATTGCATGATTTTAATGAACTATACGTTTTAGTATTGGTGGTTTCATTTCTGTATTTTGTTTTGTAGGGAAAAGTGTGAAGATACCATAGGGGTAACTAACTCGAATAATACTGCGCCCTCTATGGGCACTTTCGCTGGATGAGGTTAATGTAGCGACCAGCCGGAGCGTAATATAACGACTGGATTATTCGGGTTAAGGGGTAGCAAGAAGCCGTAAATCAAGGATGGACAGACGCACAGTAGACAAACAGTGCAATGACCAAAAAAAATAAAGACAAAAGTACAAAAATGATCTACGAAACATTACACAGAAGAAAAAAAGAATTGAACAACACGAACATCAATAAAAACCCAGGGTGAATTCGTGTGCCCTGGAAGGGAAAACAGTTCCTGCTCCACAATTTATTTCTTTTTCAACAATGATATATTATCTTTATTTACCAATGTCGTACAGCATATAGACATACATGTATACAACAAATAATTCATCAGATCATGATCCAATACAAATACAATAAATGGTTATAGCACACAAAATAAACATACAAATCAGAGCTCTGCATACAAATACAATAAATAATAAATAACCATACATTAATGATTAAGACAGAATTTGAAAATAAAGTTATCATATTTTAGTAATTTCATAGCCAAATATTTTGTTTTGTAGTGGTACATGTCATGTTACTCTTGGTACAAGCCCGTTGATATAGATTATTAAAGAGTTTGTTTTTCTTTAAAGGATCATTTTGTGTTGGTATTTTTAATTGCACTGTCGGCCGACGAGTAGTAGCTGATTTTTTTTTTAATTTAACATAAGGGTAATAACAAAATTACCAAACTCCGCGCAATCTTGCAAAGGGAAAGTCAAAACTCACAAATATATAAACAGACAAAATCAGTCAACAACCGGAAAACTGTGAAAACTTAATAGAATATAGCCATTTTTTTATGTTGTCATTCAAATATATATACATATGTACAATAATACACAGAAGACACAAACAAATTTGAATATATCAGATAAAAAAAGAGTTTGAAGATACCAAAGGGGTATTCAGAATGCGTAAATTGAAGACAAATAGACAATACAAATGTTAAAACTATCGATCGAGTAACACGAACCCCGTAAAAAACCGGGGTGAACTCGGGTGCTCCGGAAGGGTAGCAGTTCCTGCTCCACTAATGGCACCTGTCGTGATAATCTAGTTACAAGCTTTAAAGTTCCACCTAGCTACATACATCATATTTATGCAGATCACACCTTGATTCAAGCAAATCATCATATTTATTGTTGTTGATGGAGATATATTTTAGTAATTTCATAGCCAAATATTTTGTTTGTAGTGGTACATGTCATGTTACTCTTGGTACAAGCCCGTTGATATAGATTATTAAAGAGTTTGTTTTTCTTTAAAGGATCATTTTGTGTTGGTATTTTTAATTGCACTGTCGGCCGACGAGTAGTAGCTGATTTTTTTTTTATTTAACATAAGGGTAATAACAAAATTACCAAACTCCGCGCAATCTTGCAAAGGGAAAGTCAAAACTCACAAGTATATAAACAGACAAAATCAGTCAACAACCGGAAAACTGTGAAAACTTAATAGAATATAGCCATTTTTTTATGTTGTCATTCAAATATATATACATATGTACAATAATACACAGAAGACACAAACAAATTTGAATATATCAGATAAAAAAAGAATTTGAAGATACCAAAGGGGTATTCAGAATGCGTAAATTGAAGACGAATAGACAATACAAATGTTAAAACTATCGATCGAGTAACACGAACCCCGTAAAAAACCGGGGTGAACTCGGGTGCTCCGGAAGGGTAGCAGTTCCTGCTCCACTAATGGCACCTGTCGTGATAATCTAGTTACAAGCTTTAAGGTTCCACCTAGCTACATACATCATATTGATGCAGATCACACCTTGATTCAAGCAAATCATCATATTTATTGTTGTTGATGGAGATATATTCACAGTCATCAACACTACTGGGGTCTCCGCCCGATGAATGGTTTCCATCACTCAGTGAATGATTTCTCCATGTCACTGATTGGTACGAAATCGAATCAATTTCGTCATAGACGACGTTGACATGAAGTGGACCTAGTCGGAAGACAACCTCAATCATTTATTTGACCATGCCAGCAATATTCACCCCACTATAAAATTCACTCGTGAAACATCCAGAAATAACATCTCCTTTCTGGATACTTACACTACCTGTGCAAATACAACACACCGAGAGATAAACATCAGTACATGTCCACAGAGTTGTCATCTTAAACATTGCACCAAAAGTATTCCGTACATCCAAGCTCTCCGAATCATACGCATCTGCTCCAATGAACAAACTACCAAGAACGGCTTGGGGAATTGAAATATCATCTGAAAAAGAGGGGTTACAACAATGCGAGCATTAATCATTGTTGTAACAAAGCAAGTGGTATTGACAGAAAAGACCTCATCCAATATAAAGAGAAACCCCGAACAACAGAGTGTCATTTGTAATCACATACGATCCTACGCTCAGTGGGACAGATATATTGTATGGTTGTCACCTGTTTAGATGTTTGTATAATATACTTTATTTCCTGTGACTGTATAATGAATCCTTCATTATCCTATACAATATATTAAAAAATTGCTGAGTTAGATTGCTGTCAAATTATAATATTAAGTATATATGTACCATCTACACACGCTTAGACACATGTCTTATGTTTATCTCTAGATTTTCCTTACGAGACAAGGTAACACTTCGACTATTGAAGCTATATTTAATAGCGGATGTGGTCGAGTGGTCTAGGGCGTTGGACATAAGGCTAAGCGATTGGTGTTGCAGTGTATCCATTGTGTGAGTTCAAATCCCGTCGAGGGAAGAACAAAAATTTGAAAGCTCAAAGATCTAATCATAACACTGTTTGGTTAAATTTTCAGACGTATATAATATTTACTATTAACCTAGTATCACAAGTAACTTTTCAGATGTATATATATTAAAATGTGTGTGTGTGTGTGTGTTTATTTAGAATGACTAACCCTTTACATCCGGAGCACATACAACCGGGTGCCTATCACAATATACAATCTAAAGATAATAGTGTAGGTAATGCATTAAACATATATTTCAATCAATATTTTAAACACTTGATCGCAAAACACACATCTTTATTAAGTTACTTTTACCTAACCGATCGCAGAAATCATCACACTCTTGGTTAAGATAATAACATGTGTCCCCAATTAAAAGTTGTAGTTTTTGTAAGAGATCTAATTGTATATAGAGTGTTTCCAGATATGTATGGCACTCTATATGGTTTATTAACCATAGAAGTACATATATTTTTGGGATGCTGTTTGTGTCGTGGTCACCATGTTAAGTATCTGTATATGCCTACACATATAGTGAATATTTTGATTAAAATGTGAACTACGAATTGGAGGCATACATATCTAGTCTGCATTGCATGATTTTAATGAACTATACGTTTTAGTATTGGTGGTTTCATTTCTGTATTTTGTTTTGTAGGGAAAAGTGTGAAGATACCATAGGGGTAACTAACTCGAATAATACTGCGCCCTCTATGGGCACTTTCGCTGGACGAGATTAATGTAGCGACCAGCCGGAGCGTAATATAACGACTGGATTATTCGGGTTAAGGGGTAGCAAGAAGCCGTAAATCAAGGATGGACAGACGCACAGTAGACAAACAGTGTAATGACCAAATAAAAATAAAGACAAAAGTACAAAAATGATCTACGAAACATTACACAGAAGAAAAAAAGAATTGAACAACACGAACATCAATAAAAACCCAGGGTGAATTCGTGTGCCCTGGAAGGGAAAACAGTTCCTGCTCCACAATTTATTTCTTTTTCAACAATGATATATTATCTTTATTTACCAATGTCGTACAGCATATAGACATACATGTATACAACAAATAATTCATCAGATCATGATCCAATACAAATACAATAAATGGTTATAGCACACAAAATAAACATACAAATCAGAGCTCTGCATACAAATACAATAAATAATAAATAACCATACATTAATGATTAAGACAGAATTTGAAAATAAAGTTATCATATTTTAGTAATTTCATAGCCAAATATTTTGTTTTGTAGTGGTACATGTCATGTTACTCTTGGTACAAGCCCGTTGATATAGATTATTAAAGAGTTTGTTTTTCTCTAAAGGATCATTTTGTGTTGGTATTTTTAATTGCACTGTCGGCCGACGAGTAGTAGCTGATTTTTTTTTTAAATTTAACATAAGGGTAATAACAAAATTATCAAACTCCGAGCAATCTTGCAAAGGGAAAGTCAAAACTCACAAGTATATAAACAGACAAAATCAGTCAACAACCGGAAAACTGTGAAAACTTAATAGAATATAGCCATTTTTTTATGTTGTCATTCAAATATATATACATATGTACAATAATACACAGAAGACACAAACAAATTTGAATATATCAGATAAAAAAAGAGTTTGAAGATACCAAAGGGGTATTCAGAATGCGTAAATTGAAGACGAATAGACAATACAATGGTTAAAACTATCGATCGAGTAACACGAACCCCGTAAAAAACCGGGGTGAACTCGGGTGCTCCGGAAGGGTAGCAGTTCCTGCTCCACTAATGGCACCTGTCGTGATAATCTAGTTACAAGCTTTAAGGTTCCACCTAGCTACGTACATCATATTGATGCAGATCACACCTTGATTCAAGCAAATCATCATATTTATTGTTGTTGATGGAGATATATTCACAGTCATCAACACTACTGGGGTCTCCGCCCGATGAATGGTTTCCATCACTCAGTGAATGATTTCTCCATGTCACTGATTGGTACGAAACCGAATCAATTTCGTCATATTCTGAAGAAAATGGCGCTTCCCCACGGTCCCTATGCACGTTTTCCAATGTAATGTCTTGTCTGCAAAGATAATGTATATAATTATTAGCACACGTCTATGAGAGTGATTTGTACGCGATCGCATAGTAGTTGGCTTAACGTGTGTCTATTATTATTAGAAAGACACAAATTCAGTGATAAGTCATATTCTGTGAAAACAAAATAAAGGGAGGAAAGAGAGTATTCTAAATATCATCTATTCCGTTTGATTGGTTCATTTATATGGCGTTTATTTGACCGGAACCATCAAACAAACAAAAAAAAACGTTTATTTGTTCTGCCAATCAAAACATGTTTACTGTCGTATGTATTTAGACGTCTCCCGTCATAGTTTCGTCATCACTCATTGATATCAACCTTAAAGGGCAGTTATTATTTAATGTTATTTTCGTACTGAAGAACGAGCGGTTTTTCAAAGAAGATCATTAATTTGTTGTGGGTTGCTACAGTTATATCGTGGATCAATTATTACTGTTAACGGGTGTGTGTACGTATTTTTATTTTATTTCTTTTGACAAAGACAAGTCAGGTCGAAAGTATTGGACCTTACTCTTTTTGTTTTGTTTGATGACTTTATCGATTTTATTGTTTTTATATTTTTTTCCCTTTTCAACCGTGGCATAGCAAATAACTTTCACTGTTTTTTTTTTTAATTACTGTTTAACTTTTTTAGTTGTAGCACATTAGAATGGGGACACACTTGTTGGCTAAGCATACCTGTTTGCCGCAATACTTTCACCTGCACCATGTACACCTGCAACATAAACAATAAATGTCATTTGAAAAGCACATGGATATAATGAAGATGCATAGTTAAAAAATAAATTATTGTACAAGGTAAATAATATGTGGACATTGATTTTAAGTGAAAAATCGCAATTCTGATCACATGACATCGTATAATAAATGATCCCTATTTATTTGAGTTTACATGTTTCCAAACACTACCAATAAAGTGGAGCATATGTCATGTGTGTTACTTTCTTTGGTTTAAAGTAGTGAGTGCGTCAGTGATTGCTGCTTAACGCCAAGTGAGTAATGTGTTCAACAACATCAATGGGAGAACAAGCGAGCTACTTTTGAAAAGGCAATGGTTATTTCTGCTTTGTGATGCACCAGAATTGTTAGGTGAAATTTTATATTGTTTATTTGTTTGCTGGTGTTTAACGCCACTTTCAACAATATTTAAGTTATATCGTCGCGGTCAGTTTTATTGGTGGAGGAAACTGGGGGACCTGGAGAAAACCACCGACCTGTCGCAAGTCACTGAACAACTTTATCACATAATGCTGTGCACCTCGCATTGATCGAGATTCGAACTTACAACATCAGTAATGATGGGCACTGATTGAATAGGTAGTTGTAAATACAACTACCATACGACCACGGCCACGACAGTCCCAGAAATGTTATAGAGGTTGCACATTGCAGCAACAGAACTAAACTCCACAAGTAGACATGTCGCTCCACTACGAGACATAATCCAGAACCACTAAATCTTTTATTCCTGGATGCTGTATGCCTAGAGTAAACACAGTAGTTACTATTTGGTGTTACCCTGCCGTGGATGCTATAAAATGAAGAAAAAATATAACACGAGTTGAAGACAGGCTTAATACAGGATCTTCATTACAAAGTGGCGTGGTTAAACTAGTTTCATGAACCAAAAATTGTCCGTTTTAGTGAAATGATGCGACTATGTTAAAGCTTTTCACATGTGAGTAAACTGCCAACCCTGGGTGAGTAGCGTTGTTGCAAAGGACGCCTATTCTGGGTACTATCAGTACTAGAAAAGACAGTCGATGGTATTGGCCATCATTTAATTATTAGATAGTACACACAACCATGATCAACTTTGTTGTGGTCTTTCTTGCGATACGAGAAGCTATAGAAGATTCTCGTGCATGGCTTATGTTTTGAAAGTTCTTTGTAACTCCCAGATATGATACTTGAATAGAAGATATTTTATTTATTATCTGATTAAGTCGAAAGAATATGTCCATAACTATTACGGAGGTAATTATATTTTTACATATTTTCTCAAAATATGTCAAACGCATATATCCAAGGTTTAGGCCTATAAAACTAGTTTAACACCGCCACAATTTACTGAAGTGCCTTTACCAAACCAAGAAAGTGAGCCGTCATGTTTTTTGTATTTTAGGGAGTATCAATTTGGCCTCTTTCTACGATTTTGATATTTGATTTTGGAATTCTTCCGACAGTGTAGTATTTTTAGTTTCATTTTTTTTAACATTTAGAAAAATTGAAACATGAGACCAAATATTCAAAGATGCAGCACATATAAACAGCAGGGAAAAACTTGTTTGCAATCCATGATAAAAATTTATGAAACCTCACAAATATTGCGAGTTCTCTTAGATAAACAAATAATGCAAACAGCATATTACCTTTGACTA
This sequence comes from Bathymodiolus septemdierum, assembly GCA_963383655.1. Classification (NCBI taxonomy): domain Eukaryota; kingdom Metazoa; phylum Mollusca; class Bivalvia; order Mytilida; family Modiolidae; genus Bathymodiolus; species Bathymodiolus septemdierum. The sequence continues at coordinate 53,346,732 of OY726523.1, forward strand.
GATGACAACATTATTTAGCCGATTGTATGAAAAGTATAATTGCAACCGTTTTTCTATTACTAACTTTCCAATAAAATAGACAGATCAGACGATCATAAGAAATATTGTTTGAACATTAAATACATAAAATGTATTAGTACTCCCCTCAAAACACAACGAAAAGTTAACGCTTTTCTTCCTGTTTCTTATGCTCGTAAAAATAAATTTTATATTTACCGGCAAAGTACTCATATATTCTACATGGCTGATAAATAGTGAATTGCCGTTATCAAAAACCACTCAATCCTGCCTTAAGTTTTATTATTTTACATATTTCACATACCTAGTTTTGCCTTTCGCATTGTGTAGACTATGATACAAGTCACAGCTCCAGTTATAAAGACACACATAACGGCAGGTAAGATAATATACACTAACATGCGGTACTGGTGAATCGATAACTCTGAAAAAATATAACAATGGTTACGACATGTTCTCCTTGCATTATATTCATCCTATATTATAACCACTATCCAATTATTGCCTTCTGTTTTATTACATCAAAACTACCCAAAGATAGCAAAACAAATTGTAACGATTGTGTGGTCATCCATGTCTCCATACATGAATTCAAATAGGGCACGTGTCGGATTACATCAGCAGTAAACATATCGGGCGCAACCATCAATGTCAAACATGACGGAATGGCAGAGATTCCCGAAAATTAAAATCAGAAATCTCCTGCACAGCATGAGAGGTGTTAAAGTACTATACCCGGAAGCAAGGATAATATACTCATTATTGACTTTTCAAAGTGAAATGACGAAATCATAGGAACTAAGGCAAAATTGTGCTGTAATGGAGTGTAACACCACTTTCTGAGGGTAAGATGGTTATGAATGAATATAATTATCATTGGTGAAGCGATTTATATAAGAGTTTCTGATAGAAAATAAAATCCGATAGCCACGAAACGTGGAAATGTGCCGACCTAGAGTTGGAGAGGCAAATCCGCTGTTTTCCTTATGTAGAGCTCTCTGGCGTCCCACGGCTCCAGCAAGTCGACAAAAAGCCGTCGGAGGGCAAAGGAATCTCGGACTAAGTGTACACAAGACGAAGAAAAACAAAACATCCAGTTTTGTTGGGTTTTTTTCTATTACGGTACAGTCTGTAAAAATTACCTTGTTTCGAATCATGTCAATTCCGAACATGTTCCGTCTTTTTCGTATCTTGACCTCTGAAATATTAGGCAAACGACTTCCGGTGTTTACGTTATTACTGTGACAACGACAGCATATCATAGTCGTAGATGCGGTAAATTATAAGTAATTGTAATATGGAGACGCCAAGAAAACGACCTAGTAAATACTGATGTTCGGTACCCACTGTCTGTCTGATAACATAACAGAAATATATCAAGACAGATCGTTTTTCCTAACAGCAGTAAATAAAGAAAGAAACACATTTAATCTTAAAGAAGTAATTGTCCAAGCATAGAAGTCTTTGATACAAATAAAATAATTTAATTGATATCTGTCTTTAACAGAAAATGTTAAGAATTCTTTAAGTTGAGGAACGTTAAAACGCCACATATCGACTATTAGAGTCTTCGTTGTGTACATTGACACCGGAAGTCCAGTGTCTAACATTCCATCAACATCACGTGTTCTGGTAGACGAAAATTAAAGATATTTGACGGAATGGAAATGATTCGAAACAAGCGTACTGCTTAGACGTGTCTCTATCAAATCTAAGCACAAATGACATCAAGTATTATTATGTTAGGGTGATACTTAATTTCGACTACCCCTTTCGTATCTTCAAACTCTTCTTTTGTCTTCATGTATATATCATTACCTTGAGATTCTGTAGTACCGTAATCTAGTATAGTAGTAACTTCTACATCTTGTGATAAAAGAATAAAATGTAACTCCTTCAATGAAAACGATATTTCTGAAGAACCTACATCATTGGAAAGGCGGCAAGTAAGACTAATTATATCTTCCACATTTTTCTTATCAAATAAAATCCATGTATGGTATCCTTGTCTGGAAACATTTGTCCCGTATATCGAAACGAAAACGTTTGAATGTTTAACAAACATACTGTTGTTTGTGTCAACTTCACTGTCATTGACATACCAAACAAAAGTTCGTATATCTGGGTCAGAGAAGAATAATACTGATATTTCAATCTCCTCTGCATTTACTGACGCATTTTTTGTAGTTATAACTGGCATTCCTAGAAAAATAGAAAAACATAAAATAGAACAATAAACAAACAAACAAACAAACAAACAAACAAACAAACAAACAAACCAACATAAAAAAGCAAAAAAGCTAATAAAAAAGTGTGAGAAAGGGAAACAAGTAAAAAAAAAACAACAAATAAAAAACAAATATCCTATGTTTTAACACCACTTTTATTCAGGAAGCCAGCAGGAATACTAGAATTATAACAATTGTTCAACTGACTGGATATTTCCTTTAGCATCACTTTTATTTGGGAAGCCAGCAGATTATCTGCCACATCTAATCATTCTCAGTCTTGACCCAGATGAATTGACTTTGAAACCAATCATATTATATTGTGTCGAGTACACCTCGCCTCGTATGTTTGATATATATATATATATATATTAAAATGTCTCAACAGCATGACACGATTGAGTTTTCCTTTAAAGATATATTATATTAAAAAACAAAGTATTCTGAGTAATATGAAACGCAATGTATGCTACAAACCTATTTGCTGTTTCAAATAAGAAAATGAAAAAAAAAAAGACCACGGTGTCTGAAAAATTATAAAATTAAGCATCAAATTTGTAGAAAGTGGCAAAATCGATACCTTTACAACATAAATACATAACCGCCTACTTTCTTGGCTTGGTACAGGCACTTTAACAAAAGGTAGCGGGGTTAAACTAGTTCTATGGGCCCAAGCATCCCCTCTTAGTGAAATAATGCGACCATGCACGAAGAGTTTGAAAATAATAAAGGGGTAATCATAATCCGTCAATACAACGCAATGGCCAAAAGAAAAAGGACTAAAGGACAAACAACAATATACAAAACAATACACATACAACTAAATATCGAGTAACACGAAGCAACTACAAACCAGGTGTAAGCAGTTCCTACTCCACTAATGACACCCAAAGTATTCAATTCTTTTTAATTGAAAATCCATTTGAGGGAAAAACAATCATGTCTTATTGTGTGTGTGTGTTTTTGTTTTTGTTTTTGTATATGTTTGCGCATAGTGACGTCCAACATTTTGTCTATCAAAAGCCTTTACGTTCTTCGTCCATCAGTGTTTTTCAATTAAACAAAATCGGTAATATTGAAGTTTTCTGCACTTTGTTGTGTTGATTAGATGAGTAACATGGCAAGTGCTTTATAAGAAGCAGATACTGCTTACCCTTCTCCAGCACCTGCGTTCACCACCGGGTTTTTGGTGGGGTCCATGTTGCTCGTCTTTTTAATTTTTGTGCTGTTCAATTATGTGTCATTCTGTATAAAACGATGTTCGAATCGTCTTTATCTCCAGTTGTTTGTAGGAGGTTCCATGTATCATTTACGTTATTTGCGCTTGCTTGCGTATTGTGATCTCCCAACACATATTGTGATGTGTTTTTGCTTTGTTTTGTTTGCATTCGTCTTGTGTCTTTTTTGTTCTTGTGTCTTGTTGTACACAGTGTTGCCCATTCAGTTTTCGCTAACGTTTATAAACATAGAACATAACATACCATGTATAGACAACATTGATCCTACTGAGTGAAATCTACCATTCAAGGTAACAGAACAGATATACTCCCCAGCATCCTGATAGTCACAAAACTGTAATGATAGTATAGAATAATTTCCAAAATCACTACCATTCAATCGACGGATGTGAAAACCATTAAAATAGTGATTCCAATGGAATAGTACGGCAATATTCTCATTATGTTCATGTATGCAGCGTATTGTCCCTGTATTTGAAGTCTTGCAAGCTGCATGAGATGGATTGATTTTCAGCTCCATATTATCTGCAAAACATGACAGGAATACGAGTTACATTTGAAATTATCACTTACTGGTATGGTCGCAAAATATAAAATCAATTTGTACGAGATTTAGAAAGAGCTAGAAAGCGAGCGTTGGGGAACGCGAGCTTTGCTAGCCTGTTTATGAGCGAGTGCAAATTAATTGTATATTTAACCAAAATGTATGTGTATTGTGTTTATCCTGCAATGTGAAAAAGTCCAAAACAGCTGCAAAATAGTCTAAAAATAGCTGAAGCAAGCATCGTTCTAAGTGTTTTCAACGGAGTAATCTGTGACCTCAGCGCATATACTGTTACCGTTTCTTTTCGTCGCTCTACATGAAGCAGGAATCAGAAATGCTTTATTAGGTCTGTGACTAAAGACTAAAGAACACTAACATTTATTTGAGCCCCTTTATTAGTACTCAAAACCATACAATTGCAGGATGAATGGTTTGATCATATTTTATGGATATCAGTGTAAGCGAGAGCATGTGAGAAGCATTCCATCTTATCTAGTTTATAAAAATATGTATTATTCACAGGGACCACACAGCTTTATGTATTGTTTTGTTAAAAACAAACTTTTTGTCATAGTTATTGGTCATGATATACTGACCATTTGCCATGAATAAACTGTAAGAGGTATTAACGAGTTTGACCCCGCCGCACACGTGTGACTGTTTCTAGCCAGTACATATAGATCAATCCAATAATTGTAGGTGAGATGTGGTTTAGCGCTTTGTTGATACTGGTAGAATTGTTCACCATGACTATTGAAGCTAATTTCTCTCAGCTTTCTGTTTTATGTCGTACATATTGAGTTTTGTCTAGTTCTAAATACTGACCTTTTTGACATAGACTCCGACCTTTGTTATATTTCATCAAATAAAATCTGGCCTTTTTGCAATATATATTGCGCCTTTTGTCACAGATACCGACCTTTCTACAATATATATTGGAGTTATTTTCACATATCTACTGACCTTTTTTAACGGATACAGACCTTTTTGCGACAGATACATTTGTGTTTCTACGCTTCCTTCAGTATTTCGTATTCGTGCTTTGTATAATCCAAGGTTACTATTAGCAGTGCAAAATACAGACGTAGACAATTGATACAAGGACAACTGTTTTCCACCTCGTGATTGCACATTCCAGAAACCCAATTTACATCCGGATGAATGAGACCATGATGCAGTCGGTTTTGGATAACAATCAACTATAATTGATATATTAACTATGCTTCCAAGTATGATGGTATAATTATAGACTGATTTGGTTCCATACAACTGTGGTTTACCTGTAAAATATATTTAGTTGTATACTAGTATTAAGCAGGGTGGTTAGGATCCGGGAGGCAAAAATAAGATCGCTTTACCAGTCCTAAAGCATGTTTACATACTGTTCTCTCAAATTCTTGGGCTACCCACTCCCCCCTCCAATCCTTACTTTCCGGTACACACCTACTGCTGGTTTTCAGTATGCATTCAATGTTAATATGGAATTTAAATCATTACACACAACCCACCAGATATAAAACCTTGTACCATATATACATGTTATGGACAATTTTAGTTTTGAATTGTGTGGAACGCAGGAAAATACCATTATAGAAATACCGAATCTTTTTTGAGGAATTCTTTATAATAGCGCTTTAAATGTTTGAGATTCGCTTCATACTGTAGGGAACCGCATCGGTAGTGTAATTGTTATAAAAGTGTTGCTTATCAGCTAAGCACGCAGCATTAAGGGGAAAGACAGGTCAGATTAGAATCAGAATAATGTTTCCGAGTGGGGCGACAGGTCTGTCCACGGATTATTTTTTTCAATGAGCTAGCACTATGAAAATCCAACTAAGCGTGTTTGGCTAGTACAAAGCGGACCTCATCATCATCTCATTAAAAACTAACTTATTCTCGCCATGATATAGTCGCCAAATTTCCGAGTTTGCACAGTAAACTGTTCAAGTCATTAACAATTTAACGTCAGGCCACGAATCACCTCCATAAAACGTAACGCTATTGTTCTGTATTTGGTCAATGGGTTTGATGAATGAATTTTTTTTTTATTTTAAAGTGACGTAATGCTATATCGGTGACGTTTTGAATGTCAGAAAGATATTTTTTTCGAATAATATATATATGAATGAAATCTAACAGAATTTCCATGTACCAAATTTTCCTCCATGATACGGTTTGTATCATGTCTCGTCAGTTATGTGCACGTCATTACTACTCGACGTTTCTGCGCATCGCTGTGATACGGTTTAAAAAATGGCTCGAAATCAGAAAAAAACAGTTGTATCAATGTCATATCTATATCATATGAATATATTGATACGTGCCAAGCTTTTAAGAAAGAGGCAGAATAACGACGAAATGTCCGTTCATTGAAAAGAAACATAAATCTAGCACAACATTTGTAAACCAAAGGTAAAACAACACAAACAAAGTGCAGAAAACGTCGATCTCACCTGTTTGCTAAATAGGAAAACACAATAAACGGACGAACGGAGAACGCCAAATACGAATTGTGCGCACAGTTTGGAGTTAGTGAATGTTGTTTAACGCCATCTCAGCAATTTGTCAGCTATATTATGGCGAGAACAAATTAAGTTTCAATGAAATGATGATGAGATCCGATTTGTACTAGACCAAAACGCTTAGTTGGATTGTAATAGTTCTAGCTCACTGAAACAACAGTCCGCAGATAGACATGTCGCCCTACTCGGACACATTATCCTGATTCCGAGTCAACCAGTCTTTGTTCTTTTAACTTAATGCTGCGTGCTAAGCGGAGAAGCAACACATACCAATTGTATGGTCTTTGGTTTGTTAAAGTAAAATGTAACTACGTAATTCTTGTAGATAGTTGTGAAAGAAAAAACTGAGTAAAGGATCTCAATATATAAATGTACATAACATGTACGCATTTTTACTAATATGATACATGCATATGAACCAATGCTATAAGATACCATTAAAATTGCCAAATAGGCGTACTATTTTCGTTTTTCTTTCTTAGATACCCTTTCTAAAAATAAATTATTACATCTATATCCTTACGCCTTATTCCATTAGTTTTTTTTTTCTTAAATGCCCTTTCTAAAAATAAACTATTGCATCCCTATCTTTACGCCTCATTCACATAGTTGTTTTTCCTACACACTTAGGGCCAGGGTTGCTCAATGAATTAGGTAGTTGGATTACCTAACAACTCATACAAGCCTATCACCAATCCGGCGTGGGTTCGCGCCCGGCTTTGTATACTACAAAAAAGGTGCACTAGACTCGCAGCCGCAAGTGATAAAGTTAACCAGTTGCTTGCCCATGGTGGGTGGTTCTCTCCGGGTACTAAGGCTTATTCCACCAATAAAAATGGTCACCACGACATAGCTGAAATAGTGCTGAAAGTGGCGTTAAGCACACTAAATCAATCAAACCCTACACACATTTTCTAAGGATAAACTATTACATCTATATCCTTACGCCTTATTCCATTAGTTTTTTTTTATTTCTGAAGTACCCTTGCTAAAGATAAACTTTTTTATCCTTACGTCTAATTCCAAGTATGATATCATGAGCCACTGGTACATTACTACTACTTAATGTGGTACACCTATATATCCCAGCATCCTCTGCGGTAACGTTTCGAATGATTAAATTTGTTCCATTGCTAATTGCAAGTCTATTGGAGACAGTCAAATCATAGTTAATTTCGTTGAGAACTGTATATATGGCCTTGGTAAGACTATCCGACCACGTATAAACGGGCTTATATGGACATACGAGGACTGCATCTGAACCTTCCCTCACATACTGATAAATATCACTAGAAAACGTCACTGTAAATAATTTTTAAGAAAATTATAATTGTTTATTAATATATATCTTTATTTCTCATAGCCAAATTACATGGTAAAGAGATAAATATAAAAAATACAAACATATTTACAACAGTACCCGAAAGGAAGTAAGCAAATCAATATCAAAGCAATAGCTAGCTGAGGACATACTTTACTGTTAACTATTCTAATGAAATTAGATAATTTACTTAATTCAACCACAGAATTTGAATACATCAAGGCACAATATTTTACAATATTTGGACTACATCTGTATTTTTAAGGAATCAACCTAACTCTCTCCTGTATAAATTCAGTGCATTCGAATAAATATTCATGAAAGCAAACAAAACATTACACATAAATAGAAATACAAATAAAATTAACAGAAAAATAGAAATATAAAAACGATGGAACAAGCACAGTCAAACCGGTCTGATGTGACCTTCCAGTCGAATGTTGAATTAGGGTCACATCAGGCACGTGGTCGCTAAATACAGGTTTAATTGATATGGAATGCACCAATGCAAGTTGTTTTAATAGAGATGGTCACTAACGCATTATTAAAGCTACTATGTCTTAATGGTTGACGATTGATTCTGCGAATCATGACATTGTGCTATAGCAATCATCACATTGTGTCACATTGCTTCAGTTGATCATTACAAGTCGATTTGGAGATCATATTAAAATAAGTGAACATATTAAAAAATACTAACAAAAAAAATAATACCAAAGTATGATAGAATAAATTATATATGTGTGTGCTACATGTATAAATAATGTTTATACTATTTCCATGAGACCTGCATTTGTAAGAAATGCTAGTTCTATCTTTATTTTATATTTATGCAGGAAACGGAAGAAACTACTCCTTTCAAATAAGTTAATATCTCACTATGTTTTGTATGTTTGAGTGTTATTCACAACTATGCTAAATGTGCACATTTCGTCTTATGAGTGTTCCGTGCACATAATTATACAGCACGTACGTAAGTGGCGGGTACTAAACTATTAAATCAAGGGTTTTTAAAGAATCGTCTCATCTTATATTAAACAACAGTTTTTTTCCGAAAATAACAACACCTTGCTAAAAGGTATTCTGTTAATTGTTAACAGATAACGAAAGATGGCATTATCAATTATATTTTCGCTTATTGTTGACTATTGTTTCACTATTTAACAAACAGTTCATGGCACATTCAGGCCATATGGCTATTTATGGACCGGAATGTCACCCACAAAATATTATATGGACCGAAGCGAAGCTTTTTTAAACAGTTCTTTTTATCTAATCTTTACAAACTTTGATAGACACTGAAGAAAGTCATTTGTTGATCGAAAATTTTGTCAATATATTTTTTGTAACATCTTTATCGGTATCGTTGCACAATCTTCTAGACTTCTATAATTTATTTTGTTTGTGCTGCATCGTCATGTCTCGACGATCCGCTACTCAAGTTCTCTGGTTGGTAGATTCCCTTAGACTTTATATATATATAAGAAAAAAGTTAAGCACCCCCATGTTTTGTTGAAATGACAAATGATACGACCTCCTAGGACATTACATTGGCTGTAAGAAGCCAACAAAAAAATAAAATTTGTTTTTAATTTAATGAATATTTAATCACAATATCACAAGGCCAGTTTTTGCAGTAAAACATGTCCATTTTAAGTATTGACCTTCACAGTTCAAAAAGCACGATAAGATTGTCATTTCACTTTCAAAATGTCACTTATGAATCACTTGACATCATCTATTGTTCAAAGTTCAGTACCGGGTGTAACCCACACGTTCTTGGATGACGGCCTCATCCCTACGTCTCATCCCTCCAGTTAGACGTCTGATGTCCTGTTGTGATAGCTGCTGCCATACCCGATGCAATGCTGCTTCCAACTGACGAATGTTTTGCACAGGAGGTTCCCGAGCCAGTATACTACGGCCTAACATTTCCCAAATATGCTCTATGGGATTCAAATCTGGTCTCATGACTGGCAAAGGAACAGAAGTCACGGCTTCGCTTTGGAGGTAGGCGGTTACCGCTCTTGAACGATGAGGCCTGGCGTTGTCATCCATATACGCAGGCCTTGTAGCTAGTGGGTGATTGTCGAAATGGCGGACAACAACTGGTTGCAAGACGTCTCTGATGTACTTATCACCAGTTTAGGTTGCCTTGTATGGTGACTAAATCCAGCTTGCAGTCATGAGAGATACACCCCCAAACCATTACTGAGCATCCACTGTAAGGGACAGTTGGCTGGATGTTCCTTGGGGTATAGGCTGTATTTTTGTATCTCCAAACCCTCATCCGGCCGTCGGTTACATGACGCAGAAACCGGCTCTCGTCTGAACAATTGATATTGCGCCATGTCCTTAAATTCAAACCACGTCGTGCTAATCACCATGCCAAACGTGATCGTCGATGTCGGTCTGCCAACAGTGGACATTTAATGACTCTCCTTGACTTAAGTCCCTCTGATTTCAGACGGTTTCTAACTGTTCTTGTTGACAGACGTCTATTGGGCAGCCAGAGTACGGAACTGGTTGCGAATGGTATCCGTCTAACCAAACGCTGCAATGCCCTGTCGTCACGGTCAGATGTTACCCGTGGTCTGCCGGATCTTGGCAAGTCTTTCACATTGTTGGTTTGTGTGTGTTTTCTCGCCAGTCGGCTGACTACAATATAGTGGTAGCCCATCTGACGTCCAATAGCTTTGAAGGACATCCCTGTTGTATGCATGCCGATTATTTGCCATATTTGTGCTTCTGCTATTCGCCTTCGTACCATGCTTACTGAGAATGAATATATTTTTTAAAACACCGGACTTAAATACCCAACTTCGAAGCGTGAACATACTGAATTTTGAGTAATGCGTGAGAGGCATGGTTCACGTGCATGACTAGTCGATATTAGACATAATGGTCACACCTGTGTGAGAACATCTTTTTAATGGAACATTGTTCTTGCTATAATCAGTATAAATATTAGAATCTAAACTTAGTGTAACTTATAATGTTTTAATATATCAGGGGGTGCTTAACTTTTTTCTTTGTGTATATTTGTGTGTCCTTATTTTTATTCTATAATATTGTCTTTTTAATTAGGGAGATATTTTTCACATTTTTGTCTTCTATATTTTACTTTTTCATCAGGATATACAAAGGAAATTAAATGTTCATAAATATCAAGCCAAATATATCTGAGCAGTTAGCACCCATTTTGTATTGTTGAATCAAGTGATGGTTAATTTATATTAACCGCTGAATAATGGTGCATTGCTGCCGATATATTCTCTTCGACAAACAAGCAAACACATACTTTGAAAAATACATTATTATTGCTTGACAACACTCTTCGTCCTGTTATGTGTGAGAGTTGTCCTGTTTCAACACTTTTTTTTCGATTGGATGTGGAACTGCTTCGTCAGTGTAGTATATTTTGGGATTTTTTCCATTTTATCACGACATGCAACATTATATAGGTTTTAAATTGTTCATTAACAACATGCGAGCGTTTTTTTCTTTAAATCTATCAAGACGCAAACAAGTTACTCTTTGATGACATAGAGATAATACCTGCTATCGTACTAAGAACAAAGAGGCCTACCTGTGGTCAGGAGAAGTATTACCAATACAGGTACCAATACCATTTTCTACTAGTATGCACTAAAGCTGTAAACAAATAGTAACAATTGGAAAGTGTTTTCTGCAAGCATAGTTTTCACTAAAACTAGTACTGCCATTTTTACAAATGACGGCTTTATTGAAATATTGATTAATCTTATTCAACATGAAATCGAATTACAAAAATTGTTGATGGGAAAAATAAAATACCAAATATCGAGAAAAGTAAATAATTAGAATAGCGGGAAAAGTCAATTTTGAAATAGCGGGAAAAGTAGAATATTAGTCAGCGGGAAATATAAAATATCAGATAAGGAGAAATGTAAAATACCAGTTAGCGAGAAATGTAAAATACCAGATGGCGAGAAATGTAAAATACCAGTTAGCAGGAAATGTAAAATACCAGATGGCGAGAAATGTAAAATACCAGATGGCGAGAAATGTAGAATGCCTGTTAGCAAGAAATGTAAAATGCCTGTTAGCGGGATATGCAAAATACCAGTTAGCGAGAAATGTAAAATACCAGATAGATGGAAATGTAAAATACCAGATAGCGAGAAATGTAAAATGCCTGTTAGCAAGAAATGTAAAATACGAGTTAGCAGGAAATGTAAACTAGATAGCGGGAAATGCAGAATAGCAGATAGCGGGGAAAATAAATTCCAATATAAAGGTAAAAGTAAAATATGAAATAGCGGGAGATGTAAAATTCTTCCCAGCGGGAAAAGTAAACTATGAAATAGCGGGAAATGTAGAATACTAGATAGCGGGAAAAGTAAAATACCAGTTAGCGGGAAAAGTAAAATACCAGTTAGCGGAAAAAGTAAAATACCAGTTAGCGGGAAATTTAAACCAGATAGCGGGAGATGTAAAATAGCAGATAACGGGAAAAGTAAATTTCAATATATATTTAAAGGGAAAGTAAAATATGAAATAGTGGGATACGTAAAATGCCAGATAGTGGGAAAAATTAAATACCAGTTAGCGGGAAAAGTAAAATGCCAGATAGCGAGGAAATGCAATTTGAATACAAAGGGGAAAATATAATATGAAATAGCGTAAAATAAAAAAAAACAGATAGCGGGAAATGTAGAATATCAGATAGCGGGAAATGTTAAATACCAGATAGGGGGAATTGTAAAATACTTGATAGCGGGAAATGTAAACCAGATAGCGGGAAATGTAAACCAGATAGCGGGAAATGTCAAACACCATATAGCGGGAAAAGTATATTTCAATATAAAGGGAAAAGTAAAATATGAAATAGAGCGAAATGTAAAATACCAGATAGAGGGGAAATGTAAAATACCAGATAGGGGGGAATGTAAAATACCAGATAGCGGGAAAAGTAAAACATGAAATAGAGCGAAAAGCAAAATACCTGAAAGCGGGAAATGTAAATACCAGATAGGGGGAAATGTAAAATACCAGATAGCGAGAAAAGTAAAATATGAAATAGAAGGAAAGGTAAAATTAGATAGTAAGAAAAACAAAATACCGGATGCTGGAATACAAATAAAAGTCAAATACCAGACAGAGGTATAAGTCAAGTACAAGATAGCAGGAAGAAACAATTCCAATTAGCCAGGAGGAAAAAAATTGATAGTAGGATACGAATAAAAGTCAAATACCAGAAAGTGGGATGCAAAATAACAGATAGTGGGCTAAGCAAAATACCATATAGCAGGATAAGCACAATACCATATAGCGGGATAAGCACAATACCATATAGCGTGGTAAGTAAAATACCAAAGGGTGGGATAAGCAAAATAACAGATAGTGAGCTAAGCAAAATACCAGATAACGTGATAAGCGAAAGATCAGATAGCGTGATAAGCCAAATACTAGATAGCGGGATAAGCACAATACCAGATAGCGGGATAAGTAAAATATATGACATAGTAGGAAGTATAAGATACCAAAAAAACGAATAAAGAAAATTCCTAATGCATTTTTGTAGCTGAGAAAAGTAAAGCCAGATATTGGAAAAGCGAAAATATCGGATAGTGGTATACGAATGAAAGTAAAATAACAGTAAATGGAATAAGTGAAATCCTATAGATCGGGATATGTCCCATTAACGATAAATTTATAATACCAAATAACAGCAAACATTCAAGATCTGAAAACGGAATACGAATAAAAGTAAAATACTACATTTCGGGAAAAGTGAAATAACAAATAGCAGGATAAGTAAGCAAAAAAAAGTTTTCAAGATGAAGAGAAAAAAGAAATATATAACAAACGAGTATATACACACTCCTAGAAATGGAATTAAATTGATACCCGTTGCTTCATAAAGGTCAAAATGTCTAGGAAACCTGACACATTAGAACAAATAACTATAAAACTACAGTGAGTGAGTGATTGTTGTTTAACACTAATTCAGCAAATTTTCAGCTATATCATGGCGAGAAAAAATTAATTTTGAATGAAATGATGATGAGATCCGCTTTGTACTAGACCAAAACGCTGAGCTGGATTTTTATAGTGTTAGTTCACTGAAGCAACAGTCCGCGTGTAAACATGTCGCTACACTCTGACACATTATTCTAATTCCGAGCCAACCAGTCTTTGCCCTTTCTCCTTAATGCTGCGTGCTTAGCGGAGAGGCAACAAATACGAATTGCATTGTCTTTGGTTTGACCCGACAGGGGCTCGAACCCACGATATACCTCACTCAAGGCGAGCACGCTAACCATTACGCCACCGATGCGATTATATAGCTTCATAACCTATCATTAACTCTATTTAGCATTAATCTTCAATCTTCAATATGCGTCTTCTTGACACTGATCTTGTCATGTGTACTTAGTCAGTTGAACGTTTGTAATATAATTTATAATGCAGTTTTTGCATTTAGGTGTCAAACCACTAATTCACCAATCAGAGCTTAGAACATATACGAAAGTAGTCCCTTTTCAAGAAAAAATTCCTTTCACTTTGTAGTATTATGAAAACTACTGAATGGAATGGACTAATTAAAATTGATAATTGAAGTTGAATATATACGGATTATTTGGAGCCCAAATTTGATGGACTTAGTTGTATCTTAATACCTTTATGGAGGATTTGATGCATGACCTACAAATATAGAATTTCTTAGAGTAGGTGTTTTCCGTAGCATGGCATTTCACTGCAAGATTTTAAACATGCCCTGATATTTTGACAGAATCTAGCGGAATCATGTACGTTTCAGAAAATATATGGTCTTGGAAAGGTTAAACTTAAGATAAAATGGCCAGGTAGGCTCGAAAAAACAAAAATTTAGTAGAAAACCGTAAAGAAATTAATTAGTGGTTTCACACCTTGACTTTATAAATGTGTTCTAAAATTAATCATGAAATAATTGTACGGCGACTTCATTTCGTTTCTTTTATTTTACAAACTACGATAAATAAAATAGTAATAATACAATCATCTGCGACATGCATTGTCGAAACAAATTTGAAACATTCTGAAAAATAAAATTTAAAGTAAAAAAGAAATAAATACCATTTATTTACCTTCGTCGGCTCTCTGTCTCCAAATCAAAATCAATGAAATAAACATTTCCTCATTAATTATGTTCACTTCATATAAGTATTGTTTAATTTTAGAATAGCAATATAATGCTTGAAAGTAAGTAATTATTTCCGATATATTTTGTTTTGAAATCAAGTCGTATAATAGTAACAAGCACGCGTGATTACTAAATTGTGACGTTTTTATTGTGATATTTTCCATACACCATAATCACAAATATTACAAAAATGATACAAATTAAAAAAAAATGATCAAGATATAATCAGGATAACTATATAAAGCTAGGATATATATAGTCTAGGGAGCTGTCGCGGTCGTTATCGAATGGTAGTTGGATTTGCAACTACTTGTGCAATCGGTGCCTATCACCACTGATGTTGTGAATTCGAATCTCGATCAGGGAGAGGTGTACAACATTATGTGATAGCATTCGTCAGTGACTTGAGACAGGTCGGTGGTTTTCTTCGGGTCTTCCGTTTCCTCCACCAATAAAACTGTCCGCCACGATATAGTTGAAATATTGTTGAAAGTGGCTTTAAACACCATCAAATAAACAATATGTTTTCTTGTATGGCATACTACATGTACCAAACAGTAAGATTTCAGGAATTACACAACATGTGATTGTACTACCTAGGGATCATATAGTGATGACTGTATCGTACCAGATAATATTTGATATTATATCTTAGAGCCCTTAAACTGCATGTACCCTTTACATTTGATCATGCATGTGACGATTTGTTCATCCCGATATACCACCCAAATGTCCTGTACACAAAAAAACATACGAACATACGACAGTGTCTTGTACAATTCATCAAATAAACCAAGAACTAACTGTTACTATTGAACACACTTAGGGACCGACCGTTTCAGCTTAAGGTATTGGGGGTATGCTGTCAGCCCTATTTGGATTGGTTTTCAAGAGAAACAAACATGAGCTCTTTTCAAGACATGAAAAATCAGTTTATTTGTTTTCATCAAATTTTATCAAAAGTGAGTTCTCTTTAACAACTACAGTTTAAGATAATATATTTTTTTTTATATCTATCTGGGATCCGTTGTTGAACATGTGTTTAAACTAAGCAGGATTAATTCCTAATCACATAATTAGCTAATGCAGTGATTAATTAGTTAATACATTGATCAAAAACAGTTCAAATACAGAATTTAATCATTGCATTAGCTTATTATGTGATTAGGAATTAATCCTGTAATTAGGGCTAATCATGTGATTAGTTTAATCACATGTTCAACAACGGACCCATGGTCACTTATTTCTTTTCTAAAAATTCCATAACAATTAAATGATAACTCACTAATTACGATTGAATCCAATATATATGTAAAGTCATAAGTAATTATCCTGTAACATGTATCAAGCCATCACAATGAATACGGTTCCTTGTGATATCATATACTTCAGCTGTAATTAAATATTTTATGCATTTATTTCTATTTAATCTATGTATACTACAAATATATTTATGACACTACAATACATACATTGCAATAATGTATGCATGCAGAGGAGAAACAAATGAAGTGAGATTTGCCAAGTCGAAAATATGTACTGATTAATCAAATCTAGAACAGTATGCTGTTAGGCTGTTTCCTGATAAAATATAGAATACATTGTGTTGATACGTAATGGGAGAAGGTTTTAGAAGGTGATTCTACTTAACATTAAGATAAAGAAATCATTTCTAAGAGCAGAATTATTTAAAGATCTGTCATATACGTACATTAAAAACGTGTCCGAGATGGTGACGTACGCTATGTTAAATATGATTCTATATATATATATATATATATATATATATATATATACGTCTGAAAATTTAACCAAACAGTGTTAGAATTAGATTTTTGAGCTGTCAAATTTTTGTTCTTCCCTCGACGGGATTTGAACTCACACCATTGATACACTGCAGCACCATTCGCTTAGCCTTACGTCCAGCACACTAGACCACTCGACTACATCCGCTCCTTAAAAAAGGAGCTTCAATAATCGTAGTGTTACCTTGTCTCGTAAGGCAAATCTAGAGATAGATATAAGACATGTGTATAAGCGTGTGTAGATTGTACATATATACTTAATATTATAATTTGACAGCAATCTAACTCAGCAATTTTTAATATATTGTATAGGATAATGAAGAAATCATGAAACACTCACAGGAAATAAAGTATATTATACAAACATCTAATCAAGTGACAACCATACAATATATCTGTCCCACTGGATCTCAAAGTTACTTGTGATACTAGGTTAATACACAATATTATATGCGTCTGAAAATTAAGCCAAACAGTGTTAGAATTAGATTTTTGAGCTGTCAAATTTGTGTTCTTCCCTCGACGGGATTTGAACTCACACGACTGATACACTGCAGCACCATTCGCTTAGCCTTATGTCCAGCGCCCTAGACCACTCGACCACATCCGCTACATGTATATATGTATATATACAACGTTTGAAAAACCAGTCAACGATCAATCTTACCGGGTATTGGATCGTTACTGTATAACGATACTATACAAGTAAAATAAATTATAAACATCTAAAATGGTTTGTAAAACAACATTAAGTACACAAGGCAGAGTGATAAAGAATTAAACACTTTGTTTAATGACAAAATGTTCGTCCCACCGAGGGACTTTATCAATGTCTAATTAAATAAAATGTCAAACCAATATGGCGACTTTACAATTTCAAAAAAAATTTGTGACGGTCAATGTGCGGGACAAAAGAACCAGATGTTACTCATATGAAAATACATACATAAAAGAATTGAAATCCCACATATAAATTAATAAAAGTACAATAACAATAATATAAATACACAATAGGGCTACACATTAAAATAAATGTTTCATTAGAAATAAAAATAAAATTGAGACATTATTGGTTAATGTATCAAATAGCACTGTCAAAAATATTTTTGAAAACGGTATGATACCCAAACTCATTTCACAGTGTGGATTATATACTTTGGGCCAATTGAACAAACTGTATGTCCTAATACGACTGGAGGAGACCAACAAAAATAGGAGTCAAGAGAGAATATTACTTTTTCTCATTGATTCCATTCGGTGATAAAATCCTAGGTTTTCCAATCCAGAAGCTTTCCCTTTCCTGTCTGCTTTTATCGTCCTACTTGGGGTTATGGTCAATTATGGTGACCTTCAGTTTGCCGAAAGAATCATGGTGGCCCGTCGATCTGAGATGTCTGCTGAGTTGAAGGTCAGGTTGGCAATTTGCATCGCTTCTGTGGCCATTCAAGCTTTTACTAAGTTGTTGTTTAGTTTCTCCGATGTATTGAAGGCCGCAAATTGCACATTCCAGGAGATAGATAATAATTTCTCCTGTATGTGTGCTGCTGAATTTTTGTGTACATTGGATGTTTTTGTACGTCATACATCGTCTCGAATCACATTTTTGACACTGACCATTGTAGGCAGATCGAGGGGAGATGTCAGCTCTCACCAAGATATCTTTCAAACTTTTGGGCTTCCTGAAATCCAGGACGGGTGGTTCTTTGAAGATTTTGCTCAGTTCTGGGTGTTTTTGTATGGTTGTCCAGTGCTCTTGAACGATGTTGGATAAATATCTGAGCGCACGATGATTTGTGATTACAAATGGCACTCTGTTGTTCGTGTTCTTTTCTTTATTTTGAATGAGGTCTTTTCTGTCAATACCACTTGCTTTGTTAAAACAATGGTTAATGCTCGGGTTGTTGTAACCCCTCTTTTTCAGATGACATCTCAGCAAAAAATTATGAAAGAAAATAGTCATATCGACAAGAACACTTTCGATTATTTGAAACCAGACAAACCCAAAGACGGACGCTTCTATCTATTACTTAAAATTCGTAGTAAAGTTAACAATCTCGGGAAGCTCATTGCTTAAGCAAATTGGCACCCCACAGAAAAAATCTCCAGATTCGTAGATTTTCACCTTCGACATCATGTGGAAGCGTTACCCTCACATTTGACAGACACCACTGATTATCTTCAAAAAATGGAATCCATGAACCCTCTTCCTTCGGAGGCCATTCTTGCTTCGATGGAAGTTACGTCATTATATACTAACATCCCACATAATGACGGTATCGAAGCATGTCGAGAGGCCTGGGACCAAAGAGCCGTTACAGAACCACGAACGGAATGTCTTGTCCAGTTGCTCACAATTTTACATTTAATGGAGAGCATTTTTGACAAATCAACGGAACAGCTATGGGAACAAAGATGGCACCTTCATACGCATGAGGAAACTTGAAAATCTAATCATACAATCTGCACCCCACAAGCCACTTTTCTGGTTTCGTTTCATAGACGACGTTGACATGAAGTGGACCGAGTCGGAAGACAACCTCAATCATTTATTTGACCATGCCAGCAATATTCACCCCACTATAAAATTCACTCGTGAAGCATCCAGAAATAACATCTCCTTTCTGGATACTTACACTACCTGTGCAAATATAACACACCGAGAGATAGACATCAGTACATGTCCACAGAGTTGTCATCCTAAACATTGCACCAAAAGTATTCCGTACATCCAAGCTCTCCGAATCATACGCATCTGCTCCAATGAACAAACTACCAAGAACGGCTTGGGGAACTGAAATATCATCTGAAAAAGAGGGGTTACAACAATGCGAGCATTAACCATTGTTGTAACAAAGTAAGTGGTATTGACAGAAAAGACCTCATCCAATATAAAGAGAAACCCCGAACAACAGAGTGTCATTTGTAATCACATACGATCCTACGCTCAGTGGGACAGATATATTGTATGGTTGTCACCTGCTTAGATGTTTGTATAATATACTTTATTTCCTGTGACTGTGTAATGAATCCTTCATTATCCTATACAATATATAAAAAAATTGCTGAGTTAGATTGCTGTCAAGTTATAATATTAAGTATATATGTACCATCTACACACGCTTAGACACATGTCTTATGTTTATCTCTAGATTTTCCTTACGAGACAAGGTAACACTTCGACTATTGAAGCTATATTTAATAGCGGATGTGGTCGAGTGGTCTAGGGCGTTGGACATAAGGCTAAGCGATTGGTGTTGCAGTGTATCCATTGTGTGAGTTCAAATCCCGTCGAGGGAAGAACAAAAATTTGAAAGCTCAAAGATCTAATCATAACACTGTTTGGTTAAATTTTCAGACGTATATAATATTTACTATTAACCTAGTATCACAAGTAACTTTTCAGATGTATATATATTAAAATGTGTGTGTGTGTGTGTGTTTATTTAGAATAACTAACCCTTTACATCCGGAGCACATACAACCGGGTGCCTATCACAATATACAATCTAAAGATAATAGTGTAAGTAATGCATTAAACATATATTTCAATCAATATTTTAAGCACTTGATCGCAAAACACACATCTTTATTAAGTTACTTTTACCTAACCGATCGCAGAAATCATCACACTCTTGGTTAAGATAATAACATGTGTCCCCAATTAAAAGTTGTAGTTTTTGTAAGAGATCTAATTGTATATAGAGTGTTTCCAGATATGTATGGAACTCTATATGGTTTATTAACCATAGAAGTACATATATTTTTGGGGATGCTGTTTGTGTCGTGGTCACCATGTTAAGTATCTGCATATGCCTACACATATAGTGAATATTTTGATTAAAATGTGAACTACGAATTGGAGGCATACATATCTAGTCTGCATTGCATGATTTTAATGATCTATACGTTTTAGTATTGGTGGTTTCATTTCTGTATTTTGTTTTGTAGGGAAAAGTGTGAAGATACCATAGGGGTAACTAACTCGAATAATACTGCGCCCTCTATGGGCACTTTCGCTGGATGAGTTTAATGTAGCGACCAGCCGGAGCGTAATATAACAACTGGATTATTCGGGTTAAGGGGTAGCAAGAAGCCGTAAATCAAAGATGGAAAGACGCACAGTAGACAAACAGTGCAATGACCAAATAAAAATAAAGACAAAAGTACAAAAATGATCTACGAAACATTACACAGAAGAAAAAAAGAATTGAACAACACGAACATCAATAAAAACCCAGGGTGAATTCGTGTGCCCTGGAAGGGAAAACAGTTCCTGCTCCACAATTTTTTTTTTTTCAACAATGATATATTATCTTTATTTACCAATGTCGTACAGCATATAGACATACATGTATACAACAAATAATTCATCAGATCATGATCCAATACAAATACAATAAATGGTTATAGCACACAAAATAAACATACACATCAGAGCTCTGCATACAAATACAATAAATAATAAATAACCATACATTAATGATTAAGACAGAATTTGAAAATAAAGTTATCATATTTTAGTAATTTCATAGCCAAATATTTTGTTTTGTAGTGGTACATGTCATGTTACTCTTGGTACAAGCCCGTTGATATAGATTATTAAAGAGTTTGTTTTTCTCTAAAGGATCATTTTGTGTTGGTATTTTTAATTGCACTGTCGGCCGACGAGTAGTAGCTGATTTTTTTTTTAAATTTAACATAAGGGTAATAACAAAATTACCAAACTCCGAGCAATCTTGCAAAGGGAAAGTCAAAACTCACAAGTATATAAACAGACAAAATCAGTCAACAACCGGAAAACTGTGAAAACTTAATAGAATATAGCCATTTTTTTATGTTGTCATTCAAATATATATACATATGTACAATAATACACAGAAGACACAAACAAATTTGAATATATCAGATAAAAAAAGAGTTTGAAGATACCAAAGGGGTATTCAGAATGCGTAAATTGAAGACGAATAGACAATACAAATGTTAAAACTATCGATCGAGTAACACGAACCCCGTAAAAAACCGGGGTGAACTCGGGTGCTCCGGAAGGGTAAGCAGTTCCTGCTCCACTAATGGCACCTGTCGTGATAATCTAGTTACAAGCTTTAAGGTTCCACCTAGCTACATACATCATATTGATGCAGATCACACCTTGATTCAAGCAAATCATCATATTTATTGTTGTTGATGGAGATATATTCACAGTCATCAACACTACTGGGGTCTCCGCCCGATGAATGGTTTCCATCACTCAGTGAATGATTTCTCCATGTCACTGATTGGTACGAAATCGAATCAATTTCGTCATATTCTGAAGAAAATGGCGCTTCCCCACGGTCCCTATGCACGTTTTCCAATGTAAAGTCTTGTCTGCAAAGATAATGTATATAATTATTAGCACACGTCTATGAGAGTGATTTGTACGCGATCGCATAGTAGTTGGCTTAACGTGTGTCTATTATTATTAGAAAGACACAAATTCAGTGATAAGTCATATTCTGTGAAAACAAAATAAAGCGAGGAAAGAGAGTATTCTAAATATCATCTATTCCGTTTGATTGGTTCATTTATATGGCGTTTATTTGACCGGAACCATCAAACAAACAAAAAAAACGTTTATTTGTTCTGCCAATCAAAACATGTTTACTGTCGTATGTATTTAGACGTCTCCCGTCATAGTTTCGTCATCAGTCATTGATATCAACCATAAAGAGCAGTTATTATTTAATGTTATTTTCGTACTGAAGAACGAGCGGTTTTTCAAAGAAGATCATTAATTTGTTGTGGGTTGCTACAGTTATATCGTGGATCAATTATTACTGTTAACGGGTGTGTGTACGTATTTTTATTTTATTTCTTTTGACAAAGACAAGTCAGGTCGAAAGTATTGGACCTTACTCTTTTTGTTTTGTTTGATGACTTTATCGATTTTATTGTTTTTATATTTTTTTCCTTTTCAACCGTGGCATAGCAAATAACATTCATTGTTTTTTTTTAATTACTGTTTAACTTTTTTAGTTGTAGCACATTAGAATGGGGACAAACTCTTTGAATAAGCATACCTGTTTGCCGCAATACTTTCACCTGCACCATGTACACCTGCAACATAAACAATAAATGTCATTTGAAAAGCACATGCATATAATGAAGATGCATAGTTAAAAAATAAATTATTGTACAAGGTAAATAATATGTGGACATTGATTTTAAGTGAAAAATCGCAATTCTGATGACATGACATCGTATAATAAATGACCCCTATTTATTTGAGTTTACATGTTTCCAAACACTACCAATAAAGTGGAGCATATGTCATGTGTGTTACTTTCTCTGGTTTAAAGTAGTGAGTGCGTCAGTGGTTGCTGTTTAACGCCAAGTGAGCAATGTGTTCAACAACATGAATGGGAGAACAAGCGAGCTACTTTTGAAAAGGCAATGGTTATTTCTGCTTTGTGATGCACCAGAATTGTTAGGTGAAATTGTATATTGTTTATTTGTTTGATGGTGTTTAACGCCACTTTCAACAATATTTAAGCTATATCGTCGCGGTCAGTTTTATTGGTGGAGGAAACTGGGGGACCTGGAAAAAACCATCGACCTGTCGCAAGTCACTGAACAACTTTATCACATAATGCTGTGCACCTCGCACTGATCGAGATTCGAACTTACAACATCAGTAATGATGGGCACTGATTGAATAGGTAGTTGTAAATACAACTACCATACGACCACGGCCACGACAGTCCCAGAAATGTTATAGAGGTTGCACATTGCAGCAACAGAACTAAACTCCACAAGTAGACATGTCGCTCCACTACGAGACATAATCCAGAACCACTAAATCTTTTATTCCTGGATGATGTATGCCTAGAGTAAACACAGTAGTTACTATTTGGTGTTACACTGCCGTGGATGCTATAAAATGAAGAAAAAATATAACACGAGTTCAAGACAGGCTTAATACAGGATCTTCATTACAAAGTGGCGTGGTTCAACTAGTTTCATGAACCAAAAATTGTCCGTCTTAGTGAAATGATGCGACTATGTTAAAGCTTTTCACATGTGAGTAAAATGCCAACCCTGGGTGAGTAGCGTTGTTGCAAAGAACGCCTATTCTGGGTACTATCAGTACTAGAAAAGACAGTCGATGGTATTGGCCATCATTTAATTATTAGATAGTACACACAACCATGATCAACTTTGTTGTGGTCTTTCTTGCGATACGAGAAGCTATAGAAGATTCTCGTGCATGGTTTATGTTTTGAAAGTTCTTTGTAACTCCCAGATATGATACTTGATTAGAAGATATTTTATTTATTATCTGATTAAGTCGAAAGAATATGTCCATAACTATTACGGAGGTAATTATATTTTTACATATTTTCTCAAAATATGTCAAATGCATATATCCAAGGTTTAGGCCTATAAAACTAGTTTAACACCGCCACAATTTACTGAAGTGCCTTTACGAGACCAAGAAAGTGAGCGGTCATGTTTTTGGTATTATAGGGGTATCAATTTGGCCTCTTTCTACGATTTTGATATTTGATTTTGGAATTGTTCTGACTGTGTGTTTTTTTTCAGTTTTCAATTTTGTTATTAACATTTTAAAAACTTGAACATGAGACCAAATATTCAAAGATGCAGCCCATAGAAACAGCAGGGGGAAACATGCTTGCAATCTATCATAGCAAAATCTGAAACCACACAAATTATGCGAGTTCTCTTAGATAAAACAAATGCAAACAACATATCACCTTTGCTTAGATGGCAACATTATTTTAGCCGACTGTATGAAAAGTCTAATTACAACCGTTTTTCTATTACCAACTTTCCAATAAAATAGACAGATCGGACAATCCCAAGAAAATTTGCTTGAAAATTAAATACATAAAATTTATTTATTAGTACTCCCCTCAAAACACAACGAAATGTTCACGCTTTTCTTCCTTTTTCTTAAGCTTGTACAAATAAATTGTATACTTACCGGCAATGTACTCATATAGCATGACTGAATTGCAGTTGATCAAATACTACTCACTCCAGCATTAAGATTTATAATTTTACATATTTCACATACCTAGTTTTGTCTTTCGCATTGTGTAGACTATGATACAGGTCACAGCTCCAGTTATAAAGACACACATAACAGCAGGTAAGATAATGTACATTAACATGTGGTACTGGTGAATCGACAGCTCTAAAAAGATATAACAATGCGTACGGTATGTTCTCCTTGCATTATATTTATCCGATATTATAACCACTATCCAATTAATGCCTTCTGTTTTATTGTGTCCAAACTACTCACAGATGATTAAGACTTGTAAAAGATAACAAAGCAAATTGTAACGATTTTGTGGTCATCCATGTCTCCATACATGAATCAAATAGAGTTCGTGTGAGATTACATGAGCGGAAAACATATCGGGCACGACCATCAATGTCAAACGTGACGAATGGCAGAGATTCCCGAAAATTAAACTCAGAACTCTCCTGCACAGCATGAGAGGTGCTAAAGTGCTACACCGGAAGCAAGGAGGTCATATTCGTTATTGAGTTTTCAAAGACAGTATTTATTGTCATTAACTTTATACTGCTAATAAATTAAAAACTTCTCGGAAATAATTATTTTTTTTTAAGTAAAACGTTGTTATCGACGTATTTTTTCTTAAATGCAATTTGTCACTATTTACTCTCTATATTAGCTTGCATTGTTCTAATTAAGCACTAGAGAATACTGACGGGAAATAAAAAAATGGGCAATCCAGAGAAACTGGTAACATAAGACGAAGAAAACCAAAAACCTCCAGTTTTGTTGTTTTTGTATACTTTTCGAATTGTGCTCCTGTTCTAGCCGATTTATTTTTATACTCATATGAGTCAGAGTTTCTTCAGTAAAAGATAAGAAGATTCATGAAGCTAGAGCCTTTAATTTCACATACAGGTATATTGATGACGTTTTATCTATCAATAATCCTAGATTTGTAGAATTTCTTCCATTTATATATCCTCCAGAGCTGGAAATTAAAGAGACCACAGATACAGCTTCTTTCGCATCATTTTTTGACTTATACCTCGAAGTTGACGACAGTGGTCAACTCAGTACTAAAATTTATGATAAACGGGATGACTTCAATTTTAAAATCATAAATTTTCCTAATATGTGCAGCAATATACCAACTTCTCCTGCATATGGTGTTTACATCTCGCAATTGATTCGCTATGGAAGTGCCAGTAGCAATTATTCTGACTTCTTGAAACGTCATCTTTATCTGAGAAACAGGCTACTGAACCAGGGCTGTAGAAAGATTCTCTTAAAAAGTTTATATTCCGATACCAAGATATTGTCGAAAAATATTCTGTCTCTGCAGAGACGATAATAAATGATCGATTTTCATAAAGTAAATATGAAAATGTATAAAGATAAGGATTAAGTAATCGTGGTTTAGACATGACGTCATTCATCATCTCATTTGAAATCAAATTGTGTAAGATGATCGCTTAGTTAAACCGTTCTGCTACCTATTTTTCCCCAGTATTGTTAAAAATGATGTTATAGTGACAACCGCCACATTTTAACAATAATGGATGCGGGAGGTTTGGCGCCGTAAAGTCTGATTCAATCCACCATTTCTTTGGAAATGCCTGTACCAAGTCAGGACCATTGCGCTTTTACCAGTTTTCCGGTTATTGACTGATTTTGTCTGTTTGTTGACTTATGAGTTTTGCATTTCCCTTTGGGAGATTGCTCGGTGTTCGGTAATTTTGTTATTACCCTTATTTACGGTACAGGCTGTCACATTTACCTTGTTTGGAATTGCTTAAATGTGTCTCTATCTAAATTGAAGCACAAATAGCATCAAGTATTATTATGTTAGAGTGGTACTTAATTTTCGATTACCCTTTTCGTATCTTCAAACTCTTCTTTTGTCTTAATGTATATATCATTACCTTGAGATTCTGTAGTAACTTCTGCATCTTGTGATAACAGAATAAGAAGTAACTCCTTCAATGAAAACGATATTTCTGAAGAACCTACACCATTGGAGAGGCGGCAAGTAAGATTTTTTATATCATACGCATTTTTCTTATCAAATAAAATCCATGTCCGGTATCCTTGTCTGGAAACATTTGTCCCGTAAATCGAAACAGAAACGTTTGAATGTTTAGCGAACACATTGTTGTTTGTGTCAACTTTATCGTTATTGAAATACCAAGCAAAAGTTTGTATATCTGGATCAGAGAAGAATACTACTGATATTTTAATCTCCTCTGCATTTACTGACGCGTTCTTTGTGGTTATAACTGGAATTCCTTAAAAAATAGGGGAAAAAATACAAAAATAAACAAACGAAAACAAACAAACCCACAAAGAAAAGTATAAGAAAAGGAAAAAAGAAAATAAGCAACAAATAAAACAAATATCCTATACTTTAACACCACTTGTATTCAGGAAACCTGCATGTATACTAGAATTATAACAATTGTTCAACTGACTAGAGTTGTCATTTAACACCACTTTTACTTGGAAAGCCAACATATTATCTGCCATTTCTAATCATTTTACAGTCTTGATGCAAATGAATTGACTTTGTAGCCAAGCATATTATATTGTGTCGAGTATACCTCGCCTCGTATCATTCATATATATTAAAATGTTTTAACTGCATGAAGCATAGCGATTTAATTTTCCTTGAAAATATATTTTATTAAACCATACATAGTATTCTGAGTAAAATGTAGCGCAAGGAATACTACATACCTATTTGCAGTTTCAAATAATATAATGAAAAAAAGACAACGGTGTCGGAAAAATTATAAAATCAAGCATCAAATTGTAGAAAAAGGAAACATCGATACCTCTACAACATAGACACATGAAAACACATTCTTGACTTGGTACAGGCATTTCAATTAAAAGTAGCGGAGTTAAACTAGTTATATGCGACCATGCAAGAAGAATTTGAAGATACCAAAGGGGTAATCAGAATCCATCAATCGAAGAAGCACAGACAACACAATGGCCAAATGAAAAAGAACAAAAGGACAAACAACGATCTACAGAACATGCACATAAAACTAAATATCGAGTAACACTAGTCCACTACAAACCGAGTGTAATCACGTTCTGCTCCACTAATGACATCCAAATTATTCGATTCTTTTAATGAAAATCAATTTTAAGTAATAACAATCATGTCTTATTGTGTGTTTTTTTGCATATGCTTGCGCAGACTGTCGTCCAACATTTTGTCTTTCAAAAGCCTTTACGTTCTTCGTCCATCAGTGTATTGTGTTTTCCAATTTAACAAATCCGGATGGATCGAAGTGTTCTGAACTTTGTTGTGTTGATTAGATGAAAAACATGTCAGATACCTTATAAGAGGCAGACACTGCTTACCCTTCGTGAGCACCTGAGTTCACCACCAGTTTTTTGTGAGGTCCGTTTTCCTTGCCTTTTCAATTTTTGTGTTGTCCTATTATGTGTCATTCCATATAAAACGATGTTCGGTTCGTATTTACCTCCAGTTGTGTGTAGAAGGGTCCATGTATTGATTACGTTATTTGCGTTTGCTTGCCTATAGTGATCTCCTAACACATATTGTGTTGTGTTTTTGTTGTTTTTTTATTTGCCTTCGTCTTGTGTCTTTTTTCTTCTTGTGTCTTCTTGTACACAGTGTTGCCGGTATCTCCTGGTTACCCATTCGCCTTTCTCTAACGTTTATAAACATAGAGCATAACATACCATGTATAGACAACATTGATCCTACTGAATGAAATCTACCATTCAAAGTAACAGAACAGGTATACTCCCCAGCATCCCGATAGTCACAAAACTGTAATGATAGTATAGAATAATTTCCAAATCTACTGCCATTCAATCGACGGATATGAAACCCATTAACGTAGTGATTCCAATGGACCAGTACGGCCATATTCTCAATATGTTCATGTATGCAGCGTATTATTGCTGTATTTGAAGTCTTGCAAACTGCATGAGATGGATGTATATTCAGCACACTATCATCTGCAAAGCATGACAGAAATACGAGTTACATTTGAAATTATCACTGACTGGTCGGAAAATATAAAATTTATTTGTACGAATTTTTCAAACAGGTAGAAAGCGAGCATTTTACCGTGTGTTTCTAGCCTGTTTATGAGCGAGTTCACATTAATGGCATATGTAACGTGTGTTTATCTTGCAATATGAAAAAGTCCAAAACAACTTCCAAATTGTCTAAAAATAGCTGAAACAAGCGTCGTTCTAGATGTTTTCAACTGCGTCATATGTGACGTCAGCCCTTATACTGGTACCGTTTCTTTCTGTTGCTCTAGATGAATCAGGTACCAACAATGCTTTATTAGGTCCATGACTAAATAACACTGATATTTATTTGACCCCCTTTATTAGTACTCAAAACCACACAATTGTAGGATGAATGGTTTTATCTTTCTAAAATTAAACTATTACATCTATATCTTTACGCCCTATTCAAATAGTTGTTTTTCCTACACACCCTTTCTAAAAATAAACTATTACATCTAAATCCTTACACCTTATTCCATTTGTTGTTTTTCTTTAATACCCTTTCTAAAAATAAACTATTACAACTATATCTTTACGCCTTATTCAAATAGTTGTTTTTCCTACACACCCTTTCTAAAAATAAACTTTTACATCTAAATCCTTACGCCTTATTCAAATAGTTGTTTTTCCTACGCACCCTATCCAAAAATAAACTATTACATCTAAATCCTTACGCCTTATTCAAATAGTTGTTTTCATACACACCCTTTCTAAAAATAAACTATTACATCTAAATCCTTACGCATTATTCAAATAGTTGTTTTTCCTACACACCCTTTCTAAAAATAAACTATTACATCTATATCCTTACGCATTATTCAGATAGTTGCTTTCCTACACACCCTTTCTAAAAATAAACTATTACATCTAAATCCTTACGCATTATTCAAATAGTTGTTTTTCCTACACACCCTTTCTAAAAATAAACTATTACATCTAAATCCTTTTGCCTTATTCCGTTAGTTGTTTTTTCTTTAATACCCCCTTCTAAGAATAAACTTGTATATCCTTACGCTTAATTCCAAGAATGATATCATGCCACACTGGTCCATTACTACTTAATGTTGTACATCTATATGTCCCAGCATCCTCTGCGGTAACATTTCGAATGATTAAATTTGTTCCATTGCTAATTGCAAGTCTATTGGAGATAGTCAAATCATAGTTAATTTCGTTGTGATCTATATATATGACCTTGGTATGACTATCCGACCACATATAAACGGGCTTATATGGACATACGAGGACTGCATCTGAACCTTCCCTCACATACTGATAAATACCACTAGAAAACGTCACTGTAAATAATTTTTAAGAAAATTATAATTGTTTATTAATATATATCTTTATTTCTCATAGCCAAATTACATGGTAAAGAGATAAATATAAAAAAATACAAACATATTTACAACAGTACCCAAAAGGAAGTAAGCAAATCAATATCAAATGAATAGCTAGCTGAGGACATACTTTACTGTAAACTATTCTAATGAAATTAGATAATTTACTTGATTCAACCACAGAATTTGAATACATCAAGGCACAATATTTTACAATATTTGGACTACACCTGTATTTTTGAGGAATCAACCTGGCTCTCTCCTGTATAAATTCAGTGCATTCGAATAAATATTCATGAAAGCAAACAAAACATTACACATAAATAGAAATAAAAATAAAATTAACAGAAAAATAGAAATATAAAAACGATGGAACAAGCACAGTCAAACCGATCTGATGTGACCTTCCAGTCGAATGTTGAATTAGGGTCACATCAGGCACGTGGTCGCTAAATACAGGTTTAATTGATATGGAATGCACCAATGCAAGTTGTTTTAATAGAGATGGTCAATAACGCATTAGTAAAGCTACTATGTCTTAATGGTTGACGATTGATTCTTCCAATCATGACATTGTGTTATAGCAATCATCACATTGTGTCACATTGCTAAAATAAGTGAACATATTAAAAAATACTAACAAAAAAATAATACTAAAGTATGATAGAATAAATTATATATTTGTGTGCTACATGTATAAATAATGTTTATGCTATTTCCATGAGACCTGCATTTGTAAGAAATGCTAGTTCTATCTTTATTTTATATTTATGCAGGAAACGGGAGAAACTACTCCTTTCAAATAAGTTAATATCTCACTATGTTTTGTATGTTTGAGTGTTATTCACAACTATGCTAAATGTGCACATTTCGTCTTATGAGGGTTCCGTGCACATAATTATACAGCACGTACGTAAGTGGCGGGTACTAAACTATTAAATCAAGGGTTTTTAAAGAATCGTCTCATCTTATATTAAACAACAGTTTTTTTTCCGAAAATAACAACACCTTGCTAAAAGGTATTCTGTTAATTGTTAACAGATAACGAAAGATGGCATTATCAATTATATTTTCGTTTAATGTTGACTATGGTTTCACTATTTAACAAACAGTTCATGGCACATTCAGGCCATATAGCTATTTATGGACCGGAATGTCACCCACAAAATATTATATGGATCGAAACGAAGCTTTTTTAAACAGTTCTTTTTATCTAATCTTTACAAACTTTGATAGACACTGAAGAAGGTCATTTGTTGATCGAAAATTTTGTCAATATATTTTTGTAACATCTTTATCGGTATCGTTGCACAATCTTCTAGACTTCTATAATTTATTTTGTTTGTGCTGCATCGTCATGTCTGGACGATCCGCTACTCAAGTTCTCTGGTTGGTAGATTCCCTTAGACTTTATATATATAAGAAAAAAGTTAAGCACCCCCATGTTTTGTTGAAATGACAATTACATTGGCTGTAAGAAACCAACAAAAAAATAAAATTTGTTTTTAATTTAATGAATATTTAATCACAATATCACAAGGCCAGTTTTTGCAGTAAAACATGTCCATTTTAAGTATTGGCTTTCACAGTTCAAAAGGCACGATAAGATTGTCATTTCACTTTCAAAACGTCACTTATGAATCACTCGACGACATCTATTGTTCAAAGTTCAGTACCGGGTGTAACCCACACGTGCTTGGATGACGGCCTCAACACTACGTCTCATCTCTCCAGTTAGACATCGGATGTCCTGTTGTGATAGCTGCTGCCATACCCGATACAATGCTGCTTCCAACTGACGAATGTTTTGCACAGGAGGTTCCCGATCCAGTATACTACGGCCTAACATTTCCCAAATATGCTCTATGGGATTCAAATCCGGTCTCATGGCTGGCAAAGGAACAGAAGTCACGGCTTCGCTTTGGAGGTAGGCGGTTACCGCTCTTGAGCGATGAGGCCTGGCGTTGTCATCCATATACGCAGGCCTTGTAGCTAGTGGGTGGTTGTCGAAATGGGGGACAATAACTGGTTGCAAGACGTCTCTGATGTTCTTATCACCAGTTAGGTTGCCTTGTATGGTGACTAAATCCAGCTTGCAGTCATGAGAGATACACCCCCAAACCATTACTGAGCATCCACTGTAAGGGACAGTTGGCTGGATTTTCCGTGGGGTATAGGCTGTATTTTTGTGTCTCCAAACCCTCATCCGGCCGTCGGTTACATGAAGCAGAAACCGGCTCTCGTCTGACCAATTGATCTTGCGCCATGTCCTCAAATTCAAACCACGTCGTGCTAAACACCATGCCAAACGTGATCGTCGATGTCGGTCTGCCAACAGTGGACGTTTAATGACTTTCCTTGACTTAAGTCCCTCTGATCTCAGACGGTTTCTAACTGTTCTTGTTGACAGACGTCTATTGGGCAGCCAGAGTACGGAACTGGTTGCGAATGGTATCCGTCTAACCAAACGCTGCAATGCCCTGTCGTCACGGTCAGATGTTACCCGTGGTCTGCCGGATCTTGGCAAGTCTTTCACATTGTTGGTTTGTGTGTGTTTTCCCACCAGTCGGCTGACTACAATATAGTGGTAGCCCATCTGACGTCCAATAGCTTTGAAGGACATCCCTGTTGTATGCATGCCGATTATTTGCCATATTTGTGCTTCTGATATTCGCCTTCGTACCATGCTTACTGAGAATGAATATATTTTTTAAAACACCGGACTTAAATACCCAAATTCGAAGCGTGAACATACTGAATGTTGAGTAATGCGTGAGAGGCATGGTTCACGTGCATGACTAGTCGATATTAGAAATAATGGTCACACCTGTGTGAGAACATATTTTTAATGGAACATTGTTCTTGCTATGATCAGTATAAATATTAGAATCTAAACTTAGTGTAGCTTATTATGTTTTAATATATCATGGGGTGCTTATCTTTTTTCTTTGTGTATATCTGTGTGTCCTTATTTCTATTCTATAATATTGTCTTTTTAATTAGGGAGATATTTTTCACATTTTTGTCTTCTATATTTTACTTTTTCATCAGGATATACAAAGGAAATTAAATGTTCATAAATATCAAGCCAAATATATCTGAGCAGTTAGCACCCATTTTGTATTGTTGAATCAAGTGATGGTTAATTTATATTAACCGCTGAATAATGGTGCTTTGCTGCCGATATATTCTCTTCGACAAACAAGCAAACACATACTTTGAAAAATACACTATTATTGCTTGACAACACTCTTCGTCCTGTTATGTGTGAGTGTTGTCCTGTTTCAGCACTTTGTTTCCAATTGGATGTGGAACTGTTTCGTCAGTGTAGTATATTTTGGGATTTTTTCCATTTTATCACGACATGCAACATTATATAGGTTTTAAATTGTTCATTAACAACATGCGAGCGTTTTTTTCTTCAAATCTATCATGACGCAAACAAGTTACTCTTTGATGAAATAGAGATACTACCTGCTATCGTACTAAGAACAAAGAGGCCTACCTGTGGTCAGGAGAAGTATTACCAATACAGGTACCAATACCATTTTCTACTAGTATGCACTAAAGCTGTAAACAAATAGTAACTATTGGAAAGTGTTTTCTGCAAGTAAGGGTAATAACAAAATTACCGAACTCCGAGCAATCTTACAAAGGGAAAGTCAAAACTCATAAGTATATAAACAGACAAAATCAGTCAACAACCGGAAAACTGTGAAAACCGTAATGACCATGACTTGGTACAGGCATTTCTAAAGAAATGGTGGGTTGAATAAGATGTTAAAGCGCCAAACCTCCCTCTTTCATTACGGCTCAAAGTTTCCGGCTGTCACTATACCAGTATTTATAACAATACTTGAACAAAACAGATAAAACAGCATAGTTTTCACTAAAACTAGTACTGCCATTTTTTCAAATGACGGCTTTATTGAGATATTGATTAATCTTATTCAACATGAAATCGAATTACAAATATTGTTGATGGGAAAAATAAAATACCAGATAGCAAGTAAAGTAGATAATTAGAATAGTGGGAAAAGTCAATTTTGAAATAGCGGGAAAAGTAGAATATCAGTTAGCGGGAAATATAAAATATCAGATAAGGAGAAATGTAAAATACCAGTTAGCAGGAAATATAAAATACCAGATGGCGAGAAATGTAAAATGCCTGTTAGCGGGAAATACAAAATACCAGTTAGCAGGAAATGTAAACTAGATAGCGGGAAATGTAAAATAACAGATAACGTGAAAAGTAAATTAAAAAAAAAGGTAAAAATAAAATATGAAATAGCGGAAAATGTAAAATTCTTCACAGCGTGAAAAGTAAACTATGAAATAACGGGAAATGTAAAATATCAGATAGCGGGAAAAGTAAAATACCAGTTAGGGGGGAAAGTAAAATACCATTTAGCGGGAAAAGTAAACTACCATTTTGCAGGAAAAGTAAAATATAATTTAGCGGGAAATTTAAACCAGATAGCGGGAGATGTAAAATAGCAGATAACGGGGAAAGTAAATTTCAATATATATGTACAGGGGAAAGCAAAATATGAAATAGCGGGAATAGTGAATACAAAGAGGAAAATTAAATATGAAATAGGGTAAAATTTAAAAAACCAGATAGCGGGAAATGTAGAATATCAGATAGCGGGAAATGTTAAATTCCAGATAGGGGGAAATGTAAAATACTTGATAGCGGGAAAAGTAAAATACCAGATAGCAGAAAAAGTAAAATACCAAAAAGTGGGAAATGTAAACCAGATAGCGGGAAATGTCAAATACCAGATAGAGGGAAAAGTAAAATATGAAATAGCGAGAAATGGAAAATACCAGATAGGGGGAAATGTAAAAGAGCAGATGGCGGCAAAAGTAAAATACCAGATTCTGGGGGAAGTAAAATACCTGAAAGCGGGAAATGTAAAATACCAGAAAGTGGGAAAAGTAAAATACCGGAAAGCAGGAAAAGTAAAATACCAGAAAGCGGGAAATGGAAAAGTCCAGATGGGGGAAAATTTAAAATACCAGATGGGGGGGAAATGTAAAATACCAGATGAGGGTAACTGTTAAATACCAGAAAGCGGAAAAGTAAAATACCAGAAAGTGGGAAAAGCAAAATGTTAGAAAGCGGGAGAAGTAAAATACCAGAAATCGGGAAATGTAAAGTACCAGATGAGGAGGGGGGATGTAAAATACCAGAAAGCAGGAAATGTAAAATACCAGATGGGGGAGGGGGTGTAAAATACCAGAAAGCGGGAAATGTAAAGTACAAAATAGAAGGAAAGGTAAAACCAGATAGTAAGAAAAACAAAATACCGAATGCTGGAATACAAATGAAAGTCAAATACCAGACAGAGGTATAAGTCAAATACAAGATAGCAGGAAGAGACGATATCAATTAGCCGGAAAAAAACTTGATAATAGGATACGAATAAGAGTCACATACCAGATAGTGGGATAAGCAAAGTAACAGGTAATGAGCTTAGCAAAATACCAGATAGCGGGATAAGCAAAATACAATATAGCGGGAAAAGCAAAATATCAGATAGCGTGATAAGCAAAATACCAGATAGCGGTATAAATAAAATATATGACATAGTAGGATATATAAGATACCAAAAAAAAACGAATAAAGAAAATCCCTAATGCATTTTTGTAACTGAGAAAAGTAAAGCCAAGATAATGGAAAAGCGAAAATATCCGATAGTGGTATACGAATAAAAGTAAAATACCAGAAAATAGAAAAAGTGAAATCCCATATAGCGGGATAAGCAAAATATCAGATAGCGTGATAAGCAAAATATCAGATAGCGGGATAAGCAAAATATAGGACATAGTAGGATATACAAGATACTAAAAAGCGAATAAAGGAAATTCCTAATGCATCTTTGTAGCTGAGAAAAGTGAAATAACAAATAGCAGGATAAGTAAACATAGGTCAAATGTCTAAGTAACCTGACACATTAGAACAGATAACTATGAAACTACAGTGATTGTTGTTTAACGCTAATTCAGCAAATTTTCAGCTATATCAGGGCGAGAACAAATTAATTTTCAATGAGATGATGATGAGATCCGCTTTGTACTAGACCAACACCCTGAGTTGGATTTTTATAGTGTTAGTTCACTGAAAAAACACTCTGCGGGTAGACATGTCGCTCCACTCGGGCACATTATTCTGATTCCGAGCCAACCAGTCTTTGCTCTTTCTCCTTAATGCTGCGTGCTTAGCGGAGAAGCAACACACACGAATTGCATTGTCTTTGGTTTGACCCAATCGGGGCTCGAACCCACGATATACCGCACTAAAGGCGCGCACGCTAACATTTACGCCACCGATGCGGTTATATAGCTTCAGAACTTATCATTAACTCTGTTGAGCATTCCTCTCCAATCTTCAATATGCGTCTTCTTGACACTAATCTTATCCTGTGTACTTAGTCAGTAGCGCGTTTGCAATATGATATCTAATGTAGTTTTGCATTAACTTTATAAATGTCTTCTAAAATTAATTATGAAATAATTGTACGGTGATTTCAATTCGTTTCTTTTATTTCACAAACTACGATAAATAAATAAGTAATAAAGGACGAAGTCCTTCTAACGGTAAGCTGTCCGATTTTTCCTTCTATATTGATAGCCAAAAATCTGCTCACCGGAAGTTTAAAAAATAGATAAATTGATAATTTAGAAACGCAAAAGAAATCTATTTCAATAAAAAAATTCACAATTCTTTGATTATTTACTCTATGCAAAATCGAAATAAACTTTTAATAAAATTCTAATAAAAAAATCTCATTCTACGAAACTCCTGATAGGAAGAGCGACGTACAGTAAGTAGGTAAAATGAGCCATAACAAATCGGCTACAAAATTCATTCAAAATAAAAGATAATAGCCTCACCGGACGCAATTACGAACGAAATAAAAAGTATGTCTCCTAATTGTTCCTTCAAAACATGAATTAAAAAAACGCTTTTATAAATAGATACCCCGCTAAATTACTCGTGTTTTGGTAGAAATTATTCATGCGCAGTTGTTGAATGTTGCAGACGACGGGTTTTCATATTTGTAAACAGAAAACGATCGACAATTGCACTTGGAATGTATCGCTTAAATTCATTGAGGTACGCATATTTTGTTATCTTATGCCTATAATTGGAAAGAATATGATCTTCTGGTTCTATGCATATGTAGAACACATTGAAATTAAAGCAAAAACAGTCAATACAATACATTTTCCTTACCTTGATCTATCCCAAAATGTCAAAATCCGTGATGTACCTTATTCATTGAAGAGTCCAAGGAATTCCGAATGCAAACTGGCACACATTTATGGTATGAATAAAGGAAAGGTTTTTATTTCATGTGTATTATATACAAATGGATATGTGAACGTAAATGAATGAATGCTCTTTCAATTTTATCAGTTGTCATTAAATAATTTACACTAGAAAGGTTATTATGATGTCGTTCGAAATTGTGTCCGGATCTAGGTCAACAGAGTGACTAGAACGGGGTCATGCCAGTATGCTTAAAACCCGTTTCAATGCATTGAATAATATATGGGCTATGATTCAAAGGGAATATTGGTGCTTAATCTGAAATATGAACATGCAATCAGCTTCATCAATTTGGTCAAATTTATTATCAAATGTCAATATCATCGAAATTGTTCGTAATTGCGTCCGGTCAGGCTAACGTGTACGGATCATCGTATTATTGAAATTTTAGGACTTGGTCCTTCAAACAGGTTTCCTGTCTCATATTAATACAATCGTCTGCGACATGCATTTTCCAAACAAGTTTGAAACATTCTGTAAAATGAGATTTAAAAGTAAAAAAGAAAAAATACCATTTATTTATTTACCTTTGTCGGCTCCCTTTCTCCAAATCAATATCAATGAAATGAATATTTCCTCATTAATTATGTCCGCTTCATATAAGTATTGTTTAATTTTAGAACAACAATGCTTGAAATGAAGTAATTATTTCCGATATATTTTGTTTTGAAATCAAATCAAATCAAATTACTGAATTGTCATACTCTGGGAAACATTTTGATTTGATGCAAATTCAGATAAATAATGATTTACAAATATTTGATCAAAGGGCAAAAACATGGCTTGCAGACTTTAACCCTAAAAAAACTAAAGCCCTTATAATATCAAATAATACTAATATTCATGAATTAAACATACGATTTAATGACGAATCAGTTGAACTTGTTGATAATCATAAACATCTGGGTGTAACATTTGTATCTGATGGAAACTGGACTGTACATATTAAAAACATAGCTACATCAGCATTAAAACAAGTAAATGTTCTTCGAAAATTAAAATTTATTTGATCTAAACAAGCATTGTCAAATATCTATCTTACATTTATCGGACCAGCACTAGAATATGCATGTGAAGTGTGGGAGGGGTGTTATGAACGGGACATTGAAAAATTATAAAAAATACAATTAGAAGCAGCACGAATTGTAACAGGTTTGACAAAATTTGCTAGTAAGGATTCATTATATTTTGAGACTGGATGGGTAACTTTAGCCAATCGGCGGAAAAATCGTAAATTAACTATTTTCTATAAAATTCATAACAAATTATGCCCTCCTTATTTATTTAACTTTTACCTCCAGTTACATCAGATGTAAATAATTATAACCTTAGAAATAATCAGAATTATGTTCCACCCAGATGCAGATTGAGAACATCAGCAAGCTCATTTTTTTCAATCTACCGTTTCGCTTTGGAACAATCTAGACATATCAATAAGAAATTCCCCAACATTATCTTCCTTTAAAAATAGAGTGAAAGTTGATACCTATAAAACCCCAAAGTATTATACTGAAGACCCACGGAAACCAGAATACATATACTAAATTATTATAAATGTAATTGCGGTGCTTCTTTTGAAGATGCTATACATTATTTTCTGGAATGTCCTTTATACATGAACGAAAGAAGAACACTTCTTAATAATTGTGACGATATCAATATCAATATTGAAACTTTACTCTTTGGGAACGATAATTATAGTTATAAGGTCAACTCTAAAATATTTGGAAAAGTCCGAACTTTTATAAATCAATCTAAAAGATTTTAGGGCTAAGTCAGCAATTTTTAATTTTTCATTTGTTTTTTTCACTACTTCTTACGTTCGTCTTATCAGTGTCAATATGTTAAATGTCTGTTGTTTGTGTTTTGTCTTACTGTCATTAATTCATGTGTATAATTTGTAAGGAGAGGACTTCACATAAGTTGGTATAACTTGCTGTCAAATCCAATAAAATATTATTAAACTAAACTGAATTGTGATCTATGTTTTAAAATTTTGAATATAGCAAAACAATTAAGCTGTTTCTATAATTATTGTGATATTTTCCATACATAAATATTGCAAAAATAATACAAATTAAAAAAAATGATCAGGATATAATCAGGATAACTATATAAATCTAGGATATATATAGTCTAGGGAGCTGTTGCGGTCGTGATCGTATGGTAGTTGGATTTGCAACTACTTGTGCAATCGGTGCCTATCACCACTGATGCTGTGAATTCGAATCTCGATCAGAGCGAGGTGGACAATATTATGTGATAAAGTTTGTCAGAGACTTGCGACAGGTCGGTGGTTTTCTCCGGGTCTTCCAGTTTCATCCATCAATAAAACTGACCACCACGATATAACTGAAATGAAAGTGGCTTTAAACACCATCAAACAAACAATATAAGTTCGAAGCTTCCTAGTGACCGTCTATCGTTATTTGGACGGTCAGTAAATTGTTGAAGGGTTAGCGCTTTGACCGTCCAAATAATCATAGTCAGTCACGGGAGCTTAGAGCATTTGTGTACGATGTTGCTGATCTATGACTTGAAACAGTAACTAAGTTTTCTCCACGAACTAAGGACTTTCTTGGAAGTTCTAAGGCTAAAGATGTAATGGTCAGTACACAAAATTAAGCATCGCCCACTAACCTTTTGTAATTTTCCGTCTGCGTCGTTTCGTAACTGCGCGGTTATTTTTATGAATAGAATTATATTAAGGCTATTTTCTAGTATGGCATACTTCATACACCAACCAGTAAGATTTCAGGAATTACACAACATGTGATTGTACTACCTAGGGATCATATAGTGATGACTATATCGTACCAGATAATCTTTGATATTCTATCTTAGAGCCCTCAAACTGCATGTACTCTTTACATTTGATTATGCATGTGCCAATTTGTTCATCCCGATATATCATCCAAATGTCCTGCATAAACAAAAAACATACGAACATACGACAGTGTCTTGTACAATTCACCAAACAAACCAATAAATAACTGTTAATATAGAACACACTTAGGGACCGACTGTTTAAGCTTAAGGTATTGGGGGTATGCTTTCAACCCTTTTTGTATTGGTTTTCACGAGAAACAAAAATTAGCCCTTTATAAGACATGAAAAATCAGTATATCTTTTTCATTACATTTTACCAAAAGTGAGTTCTCTTTAACAACTACAGTTTAAGATACTATATTTTGTGTATCTATCTGGGGTCCGTTGTTGAACATGTGTTTAAATTAATCATATGATTAGCCCTAATTACAGGATAAATTCCTAATAATATAATTATCTAATGCAGTGATTAAATATGATTAGTTAATACATTGATTAAAAACACTTAAATGGTAGCTACCTAATTACGATCGAAGCCAAAATATGCATACAGTCATAAG
This sequence comes from Bathymodiolus septemdierum, assembly GCA_963383655.1. NCBI lineage: Eukaryota > Metazoa > Mollusca > Bivalvia > Mytilida > Modiolidae > Bathymodiolus > Bathymodiolus septemdierum. Next base: position 53,387,735 of record OY726523.1, read on the forward strand.
AAATGATCCTGTAACATATATCAACTCATCAAAATGAATATGGTTCCGTGTGAGATAATACGTATAATTCACCTGTAATTAAAGATTTTATACATTTTTTACTATTTAATATATTTATACTACAGATATATGTATGATACTACAATACATACATTGCAATAATGTATACATGCAGAGAAGAAACAAATGCAATGAGATTTGCCAAGTCTAAAATATGTGCTGATTAATCAAATCTAGAACAGTATGTTGTTAGGCTGTTTCCTGATAAAACATAAAATGCATTGTTTTGATACGTAATGAGGGGAAGTTTTAGAAGGTGATTCTACTTAACATTAAGATAAAGAAGTCATTTCTAAGTGCAGAATTATCTACAGATGTGTCATATACGTACATTTTGTATATTAAAAACGTGTTCGAGATGGTGATGCAGGCATTATTAAATACGATTCTATAGGTGTATATACATATATATATATATATATATATATATCATTGATCATGTAGGTAATTGCACTCGAGTTAAAAATAGCATACTGTCGATTTCGTTTGTGCTAACTGGTATAATAGCAAGAAAATTATAATATCACAGACATGACCTTACCATGTGAGAATGTAACTAATGTCAATGGAACTCAAACCGTATATATCTTTATCGAAGCGGAACCTTTCGACAAATTCCTACTCTTCAAAATACTGCAGTTTCTGTTGTACATTCTGCAGATATATTTCAGACTTGTAATTGATTTTAGAATATTTTGTGTCATTTTGGAAAAAGACCAATTACAGACCTGTGCTAACGCTGCCATTACCGTTTTCCTCATTAGTGATCTTGTGTTAATTATTCATAATGCCATATTTCCATTTATTATTCTTATAAGAGAGACTTTCTGGATCCATAAAATTTTAGGGGATGTAGAAGCGTTCTTAAATACTTTTATAGGAATTTTTAATTATTTGTGCCTGACGGTGATGACTATTGAGAAATTCTGTTATACGAATTTTCCATTCCGTCATTTGAAATATTTTTCTATCAGAAAAACAGTTGTGTACATGCTTTCGTGTGTTATTCCAACAACGATATTTTGTATTTGTGTACATGTCAAATTCAATGTTCATTACATTTCCAATACCTTATCCATGTTCTATTGTATTCAAGGAGTGGATTTCGCGGGTAAACATCTATTCTGGGTCATCCCAGTGCTTTTTATTATATTTATTTTATATTGTCATATAAGTATTATGGTGGATTTATGTCACAATCAATGTCATATACCACAGTTGCCCGGATTTACTTTGGATCGTCTGGATATTGAATTCGTCGGCAGATTTGTAAGGGCAGCCACCAGCGTAGTTATTCTTACGACAAGTGTATTTGTTGACCTTTTGCTAAGAGTGCTGTTCCAGTATATTGACGCACCCGTCTATATAAGCCGGTCAATATGGGTATTATCAGTTCTTCTACGCATGATCAATCCATTGATTATTTTAGGCGGTAATGCACCCTTGCGGAATTATGTTTATAATTCAGGATTCCATCGCAATCCATCATGGCTGCCAATGAAACATCATGCTGTCAGAGTTGGAGATGTGAAACAAAAATCCGATCATTCACAAGGCAATGAAGAAACTAAAGCCATCAAGGATATCAATTGGTACTGTAAGAATGTAAAATGTATCTCAAAGGAAACAACCGTATGACATAAACAATACTTTATTTCCGGTATTAAAGGCAAGTTATTTTGTGCTATTTTATATTATATCAGTTATTCTTTACATTTTACATTGTTTATTTTGTGAAATCCACAAATGTCTTATAAGGTAGCTATATAAACGACATATCAAAGTTTGCTTTATATGAGGGGAGTTATGGTGTTTAACGCCACATTCAACAATAGTTCAGTTATATCGTGGCGGTCAGTTTTGTTGGTGAAGGAAACAAGAGTACCCGGAGAAAACCATTGACCTGTCGCAAGTCACTAACACACTTTATCACATACTGTTGTCGTTGGAGCTCCAAGAGTTCACAATAACCGGCTTAGCTCCGGCACATGTCCTGCATGTCCCAAGGAAGGACGTGGATTTCCAACTTCTTATTACTTTTTACGTGGTGGGAGGTGATTGTTCGTTTTGTTAATATTGTTGGAATGGTAGACCATCACTGTTAACACTTTCTGCTCATATCTGATACATTGTCTTAAAAAAATGCTTAATGATACGTTGGTATTTTTCATGAAAACCATTTTTCTTAAATATTTATTTTGTGTGTCTGTTTCCTTTAAGTATTCTAGCACAGAACAATAGTGTATATTGATTACTGTCATATAGGACAAACATACTTCCAAAAAAGGAACAACACAGACAGGTAACAATAGTTTGAAGATACCAAAGGGGTAATCAGAATCCGTATATCTTAGAAGGACAGAAAATAAAAGGACACAAGGACAAACAACGATCTACAAAACATACACATAAAACTAAAGTTCGAGTAAAACGAACTCCACTACAAACATGGGGTGAGCTACGGTACAATTATTTGACTTGCCAATCTTTTGACTTTGAGTCTATCTGATTAAAATTATTCCAGAAACACGTCACGAGCACTAAAATAAAATAGTGATGCACAACATGAATTTAAGCGCCGATCGTGCAAACCATAATAAATAAATTGAGACCATATGCTCTCTATAGGTCCTTCATCATATATTTAATCCGTTCGAAATTCTTCTTTTCAAAGGGAAAGAAGAATGAACATGATATTGAAATCGGAAATCGTAACGGACATCACAACATGGAACTCAGAACGAAAAGACACATAATAGGGAACACAAATTAAAAAGATGATCAACACGGATCTCACCAAAAATCCGGGTATGTACTCAGGTACACGCGACTGGTAAGCAGTTCCTGCTTTTATAATTTAACATTGCTATTGCATTATGAACGTGCATGTCATGTCCAGTTTTACAAGTTAGTAGCATTTTAATTGATATATGCATAGCAGCAGTATTATATCAATGAATTATCGTCGAAATTAGCATGCTTGGTGTACAAAAGTTGGTATTTCATATCAAAGCCACGTGAAAACAAATCATCTCATAACTAATATGTGCTGAAATTATGATAAATACCAATTTATTTATTATTTAAATCACATTGAAGAAAAGAAACAAACAATACACAAACATCAACAACAAAAAACATAAATAAAAAACAAACAAACAAAAACAAAGCACAGAAAACAAAAACAAAAGAAAAGACAAGACAAAAACAAATTGCAAATGGTTAAACATTAGCACCTTGGTTTTCGGACAATTCAATATTTTATCCGTAAAAATTCTAACTTATATCACATTATAGGTATCTCGCATATTCTACAAATATTTACACGGTGGTCGATGTGTATGTTTTAAGTCTTCATTCTTATCAGCCGCACAATGTTATATATATGTCTAAACATCCCTACGTAGGCGTTTTATCATAAACTATTTGAAATAAAATATAAACATAATAGCAGGAATGTGAATTAAAGAATTACAAAAATCATTCTGTATATAAAAAGGAAAATGTGTTATTTATTGTGTACGAATCATTTCCGTGATAAGCTTGATTAGGCACGATCACAGTCAACTATTTAAAAGCCAAATCATTTCAAAAATGTTGGGAGCAAGGGATTAGGGTTATGGTGCTCAACGCCATTTTAAAAACACATTTCAGCTATATCGTGGCGGTCAGGTTTATTGGTGAAGGAAACCGAAGTATCCAGGAAAAAAAACACCGATCTGCCGCAAGTCCTGATAAATTGTATCACATAAAATTGTATCGCATTCACCTCGGCATGAGCGGGATCCAAACTCACACCTTTAGTGGTGATAGGAACTGATTACACAGGTAGCTGTAAATAATAACCTTCAGCGAAAACCGAATGGACAGTCAATAATGGGCAACATTGGGCAAACATGACATAGGAAGAAGAAAAACAAAAAACACAATACAGAAAACTAAACAGATGAGCAACCAGGACACCACCAAAAACCGGAGGTGAACCCAGGCACCCGCGAAGGGAACAAGAAAACCAATGTTCTTCAAGAGGATAACGAAAATCAGAAAGGGATACCTTAAATCGGGTAAAGGCTTCCTGGGTTGTGCGCTGTCCAACATAGTTTTATTTATCAAAATCCAAGTGATTCTTATCCCTGAAAATCACATCAAACGTTCTACCTTTTGAAGAATGTGTTGTCAAATCCTAGTGTCTCTGCGTCTTGCTTCCTAGTATAAGTATGTAACGATATGGATGGAAATGGACATGCAAGGCTATCTAATGGTACACTTAGGCACATATCAAAGTACAAGAACAGCTCTTTAATTGTTTTGTCTAAGTCTGTGAAAATATGCGTAGCCTATACACCATTCAAGGTAGTAAGTGCGTTATGTAACTCATAGTGTACTTATATTTACTGGCGTAGAGCACAGTGGCAAGTTTTATTCCTCCGAAACATTAACTATTTCCCGACGCAAAGGGGATGAAAATAAATTTATGTCTAAAATTGGGGAGGGGTGGGATACACTTGCTATTGTCCGAATACCCAGTAATTGTCTTATTCAATAAATTCCAAAAAGCCAATGTGTCATGCAAATCCTTTTAAAGTAAGAGGTGACGTCAAACAGACCATTTCATCGTCTGATGAACAAATGATCGGAAATTTCGGGTCTCTACGCACAAACACGGTAAAACCAGAAAGACCCAAACAGAAAAACGTGCGCGAAATTATGTGTCTTTTGAAGACTACTAGTATTCCCTTAGAGAAAATAGTCATTGCAACTAATAGAACCAATATGTTGATATGCATTTTCATGTTTTTTATCAGTATTTAATCCATGCTCAAGCTAGCGACCAATAGCTAGCGACCACTAAACTAGCGACCAATAAGGTGATATGTCTCAAAACCAAAGCAAAAATAATAAGAGTAATGTGTTCTTTTAAAGATTTGTGTTTGGTTTTGTGACATATCGCCTTATTGGTCGCTAACTGTTTGTCGCTATTTTGACCCTAGTAGTATTTAATGCTATATAGATAGAAAATATTAGTATACTGATGTATGATAATATATGTTATCAAATAGTCTACCTTATCTACTATATCAGAGTGTATACCTCTATCGGAATTTAGCAGACATTATAATTACAACAGAAGATATAACGCTTGATACGTTACTTGCCAAATTATAACATTTAATCTTGATACGAGAAAGTGTAAATCACTCAAGGTTTTCAATAGTGAAGGAAGGCATTACCAGATATTTCTTCTGAAATCAATATAAACAAACACAAATAACATTTTGACGTGTTTATTTCAAGATTACTGTAAAATTAAATTGTTACTGACAAAAGTTAAGAATGAATGCTACAATTATTGACCATCTGTGAGGAGGTTGCGGGATTATATCTAATTCGTCTAAATTAACAATGTGGTAATTGGCTTCAAATTCTATTTCTTCACGGACATGACTTTACCATGTGTTAACATTACAGATAATACAAGTGAAGATGCACAACGATATTTCTTGTTAGAAAGTGAGCCTTTCGACAAATTTCTTCTTTTCAAAATTCTGCAAATTCTTCTCTACTGTTTAGCAATATATATACGGATTGTAATTGATTTCAGAATATTTTATATTATCATAAAAAAGGAACAATTACAAACAAGTGCCAATACAGCCATTATTGTTTTCTTAATAAGTGATTAAATATTCATAATTCATCATACAGTATTTGTCTTTGTTATATTTCTGTCGGAAGCAGCATGAATCTACAAACCGGTTGGTAATATAGAAACTTTCTTAAATAATTTGCCCGGCATTTTCAATTATATAAGTCTTACAGTACTGACTTTAGAGAAATTTGTGTATATGAATTATCCTTTCAAACATTTAAAGTATTTTAATATCAAGAAAACTATGGCGTTGTGCATTATTCCAACTGTTGCATTATGCATAAGCATCCATGCAATATTTCCAGTCAGATATATTTCAATACGCTATCCATGTTTTACTGCTTTAAGGAAAGGGATGTTGCTGGTAAGCATTTATTCTGGGTCATTTCTGTGTTTTTAATCATACTAATTATGTATTGTCATATAACGATCCTGGTGGACTTATGTCACATTCCACAACTACCCGGATTTACACTACACCGTATGTATATTGAGTTCGTGGGAAGATTTGTAAGGGCTGCAGTGAGTGTTGTAATTTTAACAACAATCGTTTTTGTTGATTTGTTGCTAAGGATACTGTTCCAGTATATAGATACACCAGTGCATTTCAATCGATGTGTATGGATATTGTCAATAATGTTACGAATTTTCAATCAATTAATTATTTTACGAGGGAATCCCCCTCTAAGAAATTATGTATATAACTCAGGATTTGACCGCTCACCAACATTGCTTCTGACTAAAGTAATGATAGACAAATCATTAAGAATTACGTGAATTTATCATCTACTTTAATAAAATCAACGGGATCCATGTTGAAATCATGCAAAATTTCTGAAATGAAAACAAAACATGAGACATGATTTGGTTATTATAATATTCCTGTTACATAATTTTCACGCACAGATGATCACTATTTTGTGGCATTCGATATTTTGGTTGAATTTCCAATTGGGTCTACAGAACAGTCGGTCTTCCACCAACATATATTGCACTTTGCTCAACATTAGATACAGGGAAGTGGGAGAGTTGAAGCTTCTAGTAGACTATTGGTTATTGCACTTCCCTCTACATAACTCGCAGGGTACCAGGAGACGTAATGTGTCCAGTAAGCGTGCTAGAAAATGGTATGCGTACATCTTTATATATGGAGTAAGTAGATTCATCTCATTGCATAATAAATTTCATTATTTATTTATGCTTTTTGCCTATCAAAGTTCGTTCCCGTTGGTGCTTTACATCTGCCGTTTTGCTTTGGGTTTCTAGTCTAATTTTCAACTTGCATGCAATGCAAACATATTTAGCATATATAAATAATGCTGCACAATACAATTCGCATTTTAAACTGTGCATAATATAGCTTATAATGACACCTGATGGAGGAATTGCAATTCATCCCACGTCGCCGTGTAGTACATATTGCACGAATGCACATCTGTATAAGCTACAGAAGACCAATGATTATCGTATACGATTAGAAACTATCTTGTATAATTACGAGCGTGTTGAGCTGTTCCTGTCAGTTTTAGCATCAATCAAAGTATTTGTATTACAAAGAATGTATATAAATATGCCTATGTATTATATTTAGAAGATATTTTTGCCTTCTTGTGTATGTAGCAATAATTCTACGTTAAACAAGAATTGGTATGCTTCTTTTATTATTTGTTGAGTACAACATTGAGACTACAATATTGGATTCCATTAATATCTACACGTATGTTAATCATTTCCTCAGCATGGCAACTTTGGCCGAGGTCAATATTCTAGCTGTGAGGTGTGATATTGCATCTAACCCTAAAGTCGATTTTCACATTCTTGGCTTATAGAAAAAAGAAAAGCTTAGAGATATCAGAAACCGTAAATCGAAGATGGACAGGAAATACAATGGCTTTAGCAATCCATTCGCATTTCCAGATCTTAGATATGGTCAGTACAACAGTAACGAATAGACAATATAAATGGCATACCAGGATTTATTATCTCAACAGTATAATGCAGCGACATTAAACATATCACGTGTAATGTATGCAATATTCATCGTCGACACCCATGGTTGATTACGCTTGTTCCCCAAATCTGCATAAATGTGGGTCAATTCATTTAAAAAACCATCTATTTCAATGGTTGCATTACAAAATATTACTGAAATATCGATTAATCAGATCGTATCTTTCCTACTAAACCGTCCATTGCAATGGTCGCATTGCAAAATATTACAGATATATCGGCTAATTAGATCGCATCTTTCGCACATTGATAAAATTGGCTAATAAATTATGAAAAGTAAGTTGAAACAGTGACAGTCATAAAATCCACCAATATCAATAAAACGAACAATCACATCTCACTAAGCTTTTTTTTTTATTGTAAGCTGAAACCGAAACCAATTTGTTCTACCTAAAATATAATCATATAATGATGAGAATATGCTAGGTGTTCTTGAATACATCGGTGACGTATTATAATGGTAGTGGGAATGATGATATATTATCTATATATCGAGAGGTAACAAACATACAAATTTATGTATACTATGAAGGATGTATATCTCCTGCACCTGCTACTGACTGTTGCATGCATGTTTACTGATATATGTCTAGAAATAACTCGCTTCCCTTCTGTTTGATAAAACTGAACGCAAGGCAATGTTGCATTGACACATTCTTGTAGCTATTAATTTTGAGATGTTTCCTAATATCATTGTGATGGTAACTTGTACGTGGATGATTCGTTCACAATGAGGCACATTGAATGGTTCTTTGAACGATTGTAAAAGGTCGGCATTATAAAAACTATATTTCCCGTTTGCTTTGTTATTTTGACAACTTATGACTCAATAGTCAAATGTAAGAAATGTGTAAATTCAGAAGTACAGACCGAGGAAAAACGTAAAGCATACATGTCAGTTTCCGTTGTTAATAGTCTATTACAAAACCCATTATATTTCAAAATGCAGTGAACAAATAAAAAGGGCAAGACATTGCATATTATGCATATATCATAATGATAGAAGAGAAACTAAATGGAGTTGAATCGCTAAATTTACTCATTTTCCCGCCGAAATAAACACCATTGATACTGTTCTGTTGCTTTCCAGATGTCTATGGAACACATGATTACGTTGCTACTGGCATCGATGGTGCTTTAAAAGGCCAGGTGTAAGAGTAAGAAATTGACAACTCCTATGCTTACATACGCTTGTAAGAAGAGCTTGAAGATACCAAAGGGGTAATCAGAATCCGTATATCTAAGAAGAACAGACAATACAATGGTCAACAGAAAAAATGAACGTGTTAATTGTCTGTTTGCTTGTAAAGGAATTGTATTATCTCTTAATATCACGGATGTTCTGATAAAAAAAAAACTGTCAGTTGATATATATTAAGTAACACATGCAAATACAAAATACGAAAATGTGTGCTCCTACACCAATAAGACTGACAGCCACGATATTGCTGGAAAACAATTGTTAAAAGTGGCGTTAATCACCATAAACCTTACCAAACGTAACCAATTTGTCTTCATTTGATAACATTCCACTTACATAGTGATCACTACAGTGGACATTTCTACAGCGCAGAGATAATAAATTGAGATTACACAACTCTAAATGGCATGTTAAATGTAGTTTTACACTGTCATTTCATCTAAGAATTTGAAGAGTTCACGCGTTACACAAAACTAAATTTTGAACGCCAAAAAAAAACACAATTCAAACATAGTACTTTTGAAGACAAATAGCTTAAGTTTGTTTAAAAATCGTGAATATTAAAAATGTGTGATCAAACAAATATTTTAAAATAATCACAGAAAACTACATACGTTTTCGCTTTTGTTGATACAACTTTATTCAAAATCGAACAAGAATTGACCTGGGAATTTTGTGTTGACAACAAATGTGGTTTTATATGAAATATATAGTAAACAAAATTACAGTGACCGAATACTTCTTGTACATCTCTGTATGTTTGATAAATTAAGATACGATTGATCGACTGAATGTATGCTGGATTCTAATCACATTTTGAAATGTACCAGATTTTATTTTTAACCACCGCCCTTAGTGGTGTAATAAACCATACTGATAGAAGGATATCATTCATCTAGTTATCAGCAATCTCACTAATCGGAACACACAGGCACAATTCATCAAGTACAATGTTTCAAATAAACTTTAGAGAATACCGAAGGGCCAATCAAAAATTTACATTCCACAGTAACTGGCAACATAAGGTACACAAGACGAAGAAAAACAAAGCCAAAACGCAACACAATATGTTCTGTACTCCACTATGCACAAACAAACATAAATAACGTAAATAAGACATGCGCCCTCCTAAAAACAACTAGAGGTAAAGCTGAATTGAACATCATTTTCATACGGAAATCCTAACGAATAATTATACGTAAGGAGAGGTGGGTGAAATATCAGTATGTTGGACCATAGGTGTAGATAAACGTTCAAATTTATGCTTTATTTATTGAACACAATAGACATAAGTATTTTGCACTGTTTTTCAAATGATGTATCCAGGAAGTTAAAGCTTTTATATATCAAGAGACGACCTACAAAAGAAAGAAAATTAATCATGAGAAAATATGGTACGCTTTTTATTCATGAGAAAACCCACTCTTCATGGCTGACTTTCTATTTATTGCAATAAATACTGTCGGGTCCTTGTTTAATTTGTCATTTATTCTTGTGATAGTATGTGGTTTTTTGTGTGAAGGATTTTAAGCGTTTGTTTATGTATACATTGTCGCTGGAGATCCAGTTATCCCATTTTAATACCAGTTTAACTTCGCTACATTTTTGTACCTGTCCTAAATCATGACCTGCATTTCCTGTGAGGTGATTGTTCGTGTTGTTGATATTAGTGGAATTGATGTCCATCACTTTCATAGCACAGTATTTCAAAACGAACACAGCATATATGTATGTAAACACACTGACGCCGACAACTACAAGACATCCTTTATGTGTAGACACAATTATGATGGCATCATTTCACTATAAGAGGGGAGGTTGGGCCAATATAGCTAGCTTAACTCTGCCACGTTTCATTAAGTTCCTATTCCAATCCAGGAAAGTGGACGGTAGTGTATTTGGTTGCTAAGGGTAACAAGCTTGCCTCTTTCTATGATTTTTCTAAGGAAAGTTGCACCTGTTCCGACAGTGTGGTATATTTTTTCCATTTTATTACACAGACACTTTCATCATGTAGGTTAAAAGGAACAGAGGGATTGTCAATAAGTTTTAATTGATACGATCGAGCAACTTTTTCTTGCAATGAGCATCAAACGACCACACCTAACAAGGAGCTTATACAAGTTATTATTTACGTGCAATGATCGTAGCACGCTCTATGCAATCGTCATAATCGCCCGGTTCAAAGGTCGACGTACATTTCTTTCGTACATGTATAATGCAAGAGGCAGATCACAGTGTCGGAGGTGCTGTACATCACTGTACATATATAATATCACGCGTGTATGTTGTACAGGGCTATCGTGGTTGTGAGCAAATAGTAAATGGATTTATAACTACCCATGTAACCAGTGCCTATCTCCACTAACGTTATGAATTCGAATCCCGGTCAGGTGAGGTGTACTCGATACAGCACTATGTGATTAAGTTTTTTAGTGACATGCGGCAGGTCGGTGATATTGTCCCGATACTCCGGTTTCTCCCACCAACAAAACTGACCGCCATGATATATCTGAAATATTGTTGAAAGTAGCGTTAAACATTATAACATTACCCCCTTTTTAATAGACCGGGTATTCCAGGGGAAGACATAATTACAACTTACGACAATGTTTGATCTTTTGACTTGTATAAGTAACTGCTGCTACTGCGGAACACTTTGCCTGAAACACTATTTTCTTTTGTATCGTTTTCACTGTTTTTAGCTATAGATAACGATGACGCAGTTGTATCTATGGAGCTGGAACACATGCTAGTGTTTACAATTTTGGAAAATGAACCTGTTGACCTGTTCTTTTGAAATATAGGATTACCAGGCGGTCTTTGTGTGTCAATGCTTTTCATTTTATTAGTTTTCGGTGGATTTGAAGTATCTAAAACAAATTGAAAAAAAATATAATTGAATATATCTAGTATGTATAGATAGCAACACAATTTTAATCAACGATTTCTATCAACATAGACTGCGTCGATGGTGTAATGGTTAGCGTGCTCGCCTCGAGTGCCGTAGGTCGTTGGTTCGAGCTCCGATCAGATCAAACCAAAGACTATGACATTTGTATGTGTTGCTTCTAACTGGATTGGTCTAGTACAAATCGGACCGCATCATCATCTCGTTGAAAATTAACTTTTTCTCGCCATGATATAGCTGAAAAATTGTTGGGATTAAATAACAACCACCCGCTCACTCACCCTATCAAGATAACTGTATGATATGAACTCATTATTGTTAGTGATATTCCAATTTTCGTGAATTTCGTAGACAGTTGTGAAATTGAAAAGTCAACGATTATGTACCACTTTGTACATTTATATGTATGTACTAAGGTTTTTTTCCTCAAACCACGAAATCCACGAACTTAAATGACTCTATGTATAATTTGATGTATAAACAACAGTGTGCAACATTAAAGAAATCATAATGCATTTTATACTTAAATCATGTAATTATTTTTAAAACTAAAGTAATTATCCCTCAGACATTGATGACATTAGCCGATTTTGCCTATCCCGTCTAAACTTTTTGATGTTTTGTTCCCAACGACTTTTAATTTATTTGGCTTTTAGATACTTTTGCTTTGAGCGTACCTGATGGAGGTGATTCCAAAAAAAGCGTCGTGTACACAAAATATGATATCTACGTTTTATTATATCATAAACAAATAAACATTTCACCTTAGTAGAAAAAAAATCATTTCATACATAGTATTTATTCAATTTTTTTTCTTCAAATTAAACGACGGTGTGGATTATGAGAAGAGATCAAGTTATCCAATTTATTTTCTATTTGCTTTTGTTTGTTTTTTGTTTTTTGTTTTTGTTTGTTTGTTGTGGTGTGTTTGTTGTATTCCCTAATGTCTTTCTATATAATTTGTCTAGATTGAGGCTGTCAATAATAGCACAACCTATATTGTCTTCAAGATTATATACAAATTTCCAGTTGATTGGACGTTTATCATCTTGTTGCAAATGTCTAATGCATAATGAAAGCAAACCGGAATATTGGAATACCCGAAGTCAACCACTCAAGTCACTGCCAAGTCTTTTCGAGTACACCTCACAACTGGAGGGGATATGACTCATAGATTTATGGGTGATATGGTTAGGGGTTAGAGTTATATTGTGTAATACCATTTTCACCAATATTTCAGTTATAACGTGGTGGTCAGCTTTATTGGTGGAAGAAACCGGAGTTCTTGGAGAAAACCAACTGCCTGCCGCAAGTCACTAACAAACTATATCACATAATGCCGTATCGAGTACACCTCGTCATGAGTGGAATTCGAACTCCCAACCTTAGTGGTGATATATAGCACTGATTGAATAGGTAGATCTAAATTCATCTACCATTCAACGGCTACATATCACGATATAGTGTGCTACACATGTAATCGATATGTAACAATATGCAATGTATGCCTTCATATGAGGTGAACATCGAAAGTTGTCAATCCGAGTGCTTTAGCCAGAGGGAAAACAACCTCACCAGGGTTGAAAACTTGAGGTTCACCTCATATGAAATCAATAACGGTTTTATTATACAAAAACTAAACAAAGATGTTTATAACTTGAATTTTTGCTTTGCAGAAGTCAACAAAATAATTTACGCTATTATAAAATACAATGGTGGAATTAAACCGGGATTTTCAACACACTTCTGGTTGTCAAGGGTTGTAGACAGACCGGGCGACAACTTATTGTCTCCCACTACATTATATATGTTTAGTTTGTTCACCGTGTTGTCTCCCTCGTCAGCAAATTTTCAGTAAAACATCTAAATTGTGTTTTCTTTTTATATGCTAAAATGTAAGGCATAATTATAAATGATGTCACATAAATTCATGTTATGTTATAAAATTCATGTACAAACCAGGTAACTGAATGATCATTTTGTGGAATAATCAAAATTTCATTATTATTTTGTGGCGGGAAAGATTTTCTATGTAAATATTCTTGATTCAAATCAAACATAAGAAATTGCATTATATAAATTATTTGACCTTTTTCACCTGTATCTACTTTGTTTTCATTCTTTCCTTTGCCATCTAATTTACTGAAAGAAATAATAATTAACGTATTGTTAATTGGATAATTATTATCATTCATTCAAAATCAATATTTCCGATCACAAAATACAAATGTATTTCTTTCTGTCTTTCTTTTTTAAGCTATTGACCATCATTATGAAATGATGCCTCTTCGAATGGTAGAAACAATGGATGAACATGTTATACCTCCTCACTTCATGACTCTCGGGTTATCAATATTTTTATAAAATTATTAAGATGCATCAAACCAGGAATAGTATTCAATCTGTACGTGTCATCCATGGATTTTTTGGTATATTGTTGTATTAAATAATGAAGTTACTGAATAGGGCGGGAAATATTGTAACGGTACATTATACCATTCGAAGATTGCTTTTCGCACAGTAAAGTTGTCATACTGCCACCCACCCAAGGTTTGAATATACAATAACATTTAAGAAAATCTTATTTTAATAAGAGTATGATGTATAAATCTAATATGCATAATTAAGAATATATAAATATAATTTAATAGCTATAAATTTTTCTTTTATATATTGTATGTAAACTGTTTGCCAGTTTTATTGGTGGAGGAAACCCGAGTTCCCGGAGATAGCCACCTAGATGTAGCAAGTCACTGAAAAACTTTATCACATAATGTTAAATCGAGCACACATTGCCATTAACGGGATTCGAAATCATAACTTTAGTGGTGATAGACACTGATTTCACAGGTAGTTGTTAATCCAACTATTATACGATCACGACCACGACGGTCCCTAAATTAGCTAGATAATATCGCATTAGAACATAACGCATTATCAGTTCTGGAAATGTCGATGGTATTACAACAACTGTCAATATAAAGTGTTCATTTAGTCACAAAAGATGAATAAAAAAAAAAAAAAAAAAAAAAAAAACGTATCAACATCAGCGTTGCCTTTGTAAACGATACTTACGGTGTCGTTTTTACACTGTTAATAGAATCCCAATATCTGACACAGAAGTACAATATTCCAATTGTCGTACCAACAGCCAACACTCCAAGCGCTGTAAACCAAAGAGAATTAGTAGGACTGTTCAGAAATGTAACCGGGATAGGAGTTGTTGATTTCGTCGTTGTTTTTTCCTATAATAAAACAAAGCGTTTATGTTTCTTCATAAGTAGCGAACAACAAGACACTACAAATTATTGACATAACATAAGAAGAGTTTGAAAATTCCAAAAGGGCAATCAGAAACCGTATATCGAAGAAGAACAGACAAAATAATGGCCAAAAGAAAAAAGTACAAAAGGACAAACAACAATCTACAAAACATACATATATAACTAAAGATCGAGTAACACGAACCCCAATAGAAATCGGGGGAGAACTCAGGTGCTCCGGAAGGGAAGGTAGTTCCTGCTCCACTAGTGACACCCGTCGTGTTAATCTAGTTACAAACTCGGCAATAATTCGTGAATGAGGAAAGGACCGGGAAGTGGTTACGACAAGTGGAACATATCCGTGGTTACTTGTGACACATATATCCATAACGGTCAACCAAGTCATGGTGGCGACCGTAAAATTTTCGAAGTCATGACTTCAACTTTACCAAAAGAAACCCTTGGTTCAGTTGTTTCCTTGTTAGCAGCAACCCCCTATAAAGGAAATCCTGATAGGAACCACAAGCTCTGGAATATCGTATCATCTGAGATATATATACTCCATATGCAGGTGCTACTGAAATGTTGCTACATATAAATGGAAAGTTCACAATGGGAAAATTGAAATCATCTCTTTTGTCGTAAATTGTCGTTCTTAGCCGACCCTCACTGTCGATTTCGAGGTGTAGGTCAAGGTATGAAGCAGACTTATATGTATTTGTGGTATCCTTTACTTCAAGCTCAATGGGATAGATGTGATCAGCAAAATCACCAAACCTAGAATTATTTAGTGAAAGGACATCATCTATATAGTGGAACGTGAAATTAAAGGATCGGGCTAGCTTCTTTTCGTTTTTCTTGAGAAGCCTCTGTATGAAGTCTGCCTCATACGAATAAAGGAACAAGTCGGTGAGAAGAGGAGCACAGTTTGTACCCATAGGTATGCCGACTGTCTGTTGAAAAACACGTCCACCAAACATACCAAATATGTTGTCAATCAAAAACTCGAGCATGTTGAAGATATCAGTTTCAGAGAACTTTTTGGTAGAATCAGAGTGGTGTTTTACAAAATAAGATATGTCTCTTCCTAGCACAAGGTATTTGCATCTACGTTGGCCAATCTTTTTTAAGAAACACAGTTGGACCAACTTCCTTAATTTGTCCTTCAGCCTAGAGTGAGGAATAGTAGTGTAAAGGGTAGAGAAGTCAAATGTTTTAATGCTATTGCAGGAGGAGAGGAACCTAGATTGTATGTACTCTAACAGATCTTTCGAGTTCTTCAGAATCCACATCTGATTTACACCACCTCTCGATTAGCTAGGGTCCCAGTAGCAATTTCTTTACGACAAACGTTTTAGTGGAGTTTTTGTTGCTGTTTCTTTAATTTTATGTGTATGTACAGGAATTGACCACTTAACTTAAGTGGGCACATATTACAAAGATAGATGCAAATCAAATTACCATGCGTTCGCCGACATGACTCCTCCTCTCTCGAACAATTTTACTCTTGAAGCAACGCGGCCTTAATTACAAATGTTCGTGATAATATTGTAAAGATGTCATATATCCAAATGGATTCATGCATTCTCTTTCATTGTTATCTACTCAAAAGGATATATCAGTATCATGATTATACATCAACAATCATTTTGTATCACAAATATGAAATGATAAACAGGATGTTCGCTTTTAAAACTAGCAATATAAAGTTGATTATTGTTGTCCCCAACAAAACTAAGAGTAAGCGCGCTGTTCTTTTACTGTAATTCGTGTCTAGCTGTAAAATTGGATAGTCTCTCATGCTCATGTACATCCATATCCTTTCTTACTACAAGCTATTATTTTACTCTACTTTGTTTCTAACTGTAAAATTGGATATTCTCTCATGTTCATTTACATCAATATTCTTTTTTACTAAGTAATGACAAATAGAAAATTGTAACTATACCACAGCAAATACAATCCAAATCTTGACTGTTGTTTGTTGACCTCCGTAATCAATGGCTGTCAAATCGAGGCTCATCACGTCGCCAAATTGAAACTGAGAATTTAGCGGTTCGTTCACATACAGCTTTCCATTGTCGTATATTTGTATATATAATACTGTATAAGCTGTCATATCTAGTTTGTACGCTATTGTACCATATTCAGAAATATCAATATCATAAGCTGTTACAGTTCCAATTTCAGTGCCGACTGTTTCGTATGGCGTAAGGTAAAATGCGTACTGCGTCTGATTAAAATATGGTGGATTATCATTAATATCTTTGATTTTGATAATTAAGCTTGTTGTGGCTGTATTAAAACCTGTATCCTTTGCTCTTACAATACAATTATATTGAGTTGTCAAAATTTTATCGACGTCATAGTCGTATGCGTAAGTTATTTCCCCTGATGTATTCGCCATTGTGAACCTCCAGGTGTCGTTGCCGCAGTCAAGCCAATATGTGACAGAATCGCCCTCGTCAGGGTCGGTGATAACAAACCCTGCTGACGGGAACGTTGTATGTTGCTGCAAAATATTAAACATTGGATATTTATCGGAAATTTACATATCTCTCCTTTATTATTCTAAATACACGCACCAATGGGGGTGTAGGGCTATGGTGTTTGACGCCACTTTCAACAATATTTCAGTTATATCGTGGCGGTCAGTTTTATTTGTTGAGGAAACATGAGTACCTAGAGAAAATCAATGTCATGCCGCAAGTCACCAAAAAACTATATCGCATTATGTTGTATCGAGTACACCTCGCCATAAGCAGGATGCCTCAATCGACTGACTCTGATACTGAAAAATAATCGATAAGTGTGACCTAAATCACATTATAACATTATTGGTAAAACAATAACGTGTTTTAAAATTCGTCACATACATTATCACTAGTATCACAGACAGTCCTATCGGATTCTCTGGTATACTGGTATAATAATGTTGAAAGACTCATTTAGAAGAATAGGACAGTTATGATATAACGCAAAGAAATACAACTATTATTTTGTTCTTTTTTAGCAAGGTTTTAAATTTCTTACCAGTCATAAAAACACATATGACTCCATATGGTAATACTTGGTTGAAGAGAAACGTCAACAAAGAAATATAAAATGGGAAGCGCTTCATTAAAAAAAAAAACATCTTAAGCGAAATACTAGTATGCTAACCGAAGATTCATCCTGCTCAACAGAATATACTGTCTGGTGAAACACGGGAGTCTCGTTCTCGTCTGTAACAGTAAGTGAGATAGTTGCTGTGGCTGTATCCTTACCATCTGTTGCTGTTACTATTATTTTATAAGATTTACTTGTCATATCTTCAAAGTCCAGAGCAGATAATATTTTGAAAGTACCGTCTATATTGTAAAAAAAATAATAACATGAATAAATGGAATAAGGAAGAAATTATAGCAAATACGTACTAAACAATAGCAACGTGTATTACCTTATGCGCTTACTTGATGTGATCAAATTACAAGATTAATTTGATTTGATTTATTGTGCTTAGCGCAATTTTCAGCAATATTTCAGCTATATCATGGCGACAAGTTTTAGTGGTAGAGGAAGTCGGAGTACTCGGAGAGAACCACCGACCATGGGCAAGCAACTGGCAGACATTATCACTTGCGGCTGCGAGTCGAGTGCACCTTTTTTGTAATTTACAAAGCCGGGTGCGAATCCACGCCGTATTGGTGATAGGCTTGCATTGAGCCACCCGGCCCCTCAAATTACAAGAAATTGTAACAGATATGTAACAAATCAAATAGTAACAACGCTTATTTACATACCTAATGAAGGTTATTCCTGAAACGCGTCGTGTCCATTAAATTTGATATCTTCGTTTGTATTACTTATAATTTACTATCACTGGACCTATGCATCAACTATTAGTCTCCAAGGGTAGCCACCACCCAGTAGCCAGTGTTGCAGTATTGACAAGGTTTATTAGATATGTATATGCTTGAAATTTACAGCAATGTTCCTAAATAATGTAATTTATTAAAACCAACGTCAATCTCACTCGTGCATGTGAATATCCTGGTCAGGTTCTGTAATTTACTTGCTCTCAAAGACTTTTAAGCTATTCGGCTTTCCAGTTATTCAATTTTGAGTGTACCAGATTAAAGTAATTCCAGAACACATCGTGCGCACTATATTGCATATCTACGTTTTCATCAAGGTCAACCAGATTTGATTTTCTGCTTGATTATGCTTCATCGCATTCGTTCCACTCAAAACAGATGAGGAGCCGTCGTGGCTGTGATCGTACCGTTGTTGGATTTACAACTATCTATGCAATCAGTGCCTATAATTACTGATGTTGTGAGTTCGAATCTCGATAAAGGCGAGGTGTACAACATTATATGATAAAGTTTGTCAGTGACTTGGGACGTGTCGGTTGTTATCTCCGGTTTCCTCCACCAATAAAACTGACCGCAACGATATAATTGAAATATTGTTGAAAGTGGCGTTAAACACCATCAAACAAACAAAAACAAAGAAACTAACACAATAGGTGTCATGATATAACCTACAAATTACTAAATATGTATGCATGGATATCAGTTTTAACTATTCAATCAGAAAGCCTTGACATCAACCTTGGCAAATGATATATTACCTGCAGTTAATCTAAAATAAGACGATCCTGTGGTAGGAGTAAATGCTCCATAAATCAAATGTGTGTCAGCAGTGTCAAGATCACGAACTCTGACATGGTAAAGTGTTTTACCTACTGCTGAGTTTTCTTCTATTAGGAAAGGATAAGGCAACGGTAAATTACTGATAACAGGCTTGTCATTGATATCTGAAAATAAATAGATGCATTGTTGTTGTTTTCTTAATAATTATATATTTCTAATATATTCCTAATGTACAAAAAGAACATAAAAAACAAGAGCAAAAAAACACCAAAAAACGATAAAAAAATAACCAAAGCAAAACAAAAACAAATGTTATTTCATTTGCGTGTACTATTTGTCTTTTTGACCACGAAATCCTGAAAGAGTAACGGCCAACGTTCTGTTATTAGTAATGCGCTATTGTATAGAAATGAACCAGAATAGTTGTTTATATCCGAAATTCACATCTCATTATCAACACAGATAAAGTAGACTTTGGTCACTATATCTTTGGAGAAAACACCATCATCTGACAGTATAGTAGCTAAAACATGTATTTGTTTGTTTGCTTGATGGTGTTTAACGCCACTTTCAACAATAGTTCAGCTATGTCGTGACGATCAGTTTTATTGGTGGAGGAAACCGGATGACCCGGAGAAAACCACCGACCTGTCGCAAGTCACTAACAAACTTTATCACATAATGTTGTACACCTCGTCCTGATCGAGATTCGAACTCACAACATCAGTACTGATAAGCATTGATTGCACAGATAGTTCTAAATCAAACAACCATACGATCACTTCCACGACTGCCCCAACAAACGTTTGAAATACATGTAATAGAACATCTGGAGCTATAGAGCGTTCTTTCGAGTGACGCTTTATGTGACTTTGATTTCCAATGCAGAGAGGCAAGAAAAACATAGTCTTCATTACTAATATGAAGACTGACATATTTGTAAGTGCACTTGTGTCATGTCAGTTGTAATACGGTGTTTGTAGAGACACAAATGCAATTTGCTTATGTAATACTGAGAGGGAAGATCAGTTTTTATTATTTGTGTTAATAGCGACAGGTCTATCGTTAGAAGGCGTGTTCGTATACTATTTTATCGAACACAGTGAATGAAAGATCGAGTTCTGCGTCATGTGTATTAATACCAAAAGAACTAAGCAGAAATTGGAGGGTTTTTTTTATTTGCTTTTTAATACTCGGAAGGAACAAACATCAATGTTTGAGTGGCTTGTATCAACATGTGAACATTGTGAAAGGGTTTTAGTGCTTCTTACATTGTGTATGAATTGTACTAGGGTTAATCATGTTTATTGTCACAACAAACATATTGAGAGAACAAAAATTATAAATAGTACTGACCAATCTGATTAAGTAAGAGTTTGAAGATATCAAAGGGGTAATCAGAATCTGTATATCGAAGCAGAACAGATAACACAATCGCCAAAAGAAAAAGTACAAAAGGACAAACAACGATCTACAAATAACATATCATTTTACGGACTGACAAGGCGTGTGGAATAACTATCACATTACGTGTTATCTGCTTTAGTGAACCTATATCATGAATATTTAATGCTTAACAAAAAAAATGGGATATGACCTTTAATGACCGTTTGTGATTCCGAAACCCACTCATGGCGAGGTGTACTCGAAACAACATTATGTGATAAAGTTTGTCATTGACTTGCGGTTTCCTCCAACAATAAAAATGACCGCCACGATATAACTGAAATATTGTTGAAAGTTGCGTTATACACCATAACCCTACCTGTTTATGACCAATCGGATTGCTGTTAGCAAACAAAGTAGTATACTATGAAATCATAACTCTTACGCGCAATTGTATATGAATCGTAAAGGTCATGCATGGCATAGGATAACTCGTAATGTGGTTTCTCCATATCTCCAACGTCGTGACATATAGGTGAAAGGGGGAGGGCAAATGAGAAATATGACTTTTTATCAGATTGAGTACTGACATACTCACTTGTCAAATGGACAGACAGAGTACGAGATCCTACTTGGATCGTAAAAGTCATGGCATAGGATAACTCGTAATGTGGTTTCTCCATATCTACAACGTCGTGACATATACGTAAAAGGGGGGAGGCAAATGGGAGATATGACTTATATCAGATTGAGTACTGACATACTCACTTGTCAAATGGACAGACAGAGTGCGAGATCCTACTTGCGTTCTTCCATCACTAACCGATATTTTTAAGTTGTAAGCTGGTTGAAATATTTTGGACATGTCGTTTGTTGTCAATATATCGCCATCTGTAAGACAAAGAAATAAATGTCAGTGAGGAATCAATGTAAGACTTAATGATAAAAAGGAACCATTTGCATTTCTAATAATTTTTCAACTACTTTCAGTGAGTGAGTGAGTGAGTGAGTGAGTGAGTGATTGTTGCTTAATGCCAATTCAGAAATGTTCATGGCGAGAACAAGTCAATTTTCAATGAGATGATGATGAGGTCCGCTTTGCTTATATATATATACATAGACCCACACGCTGAGTTGGATTTGCATAGTGCTAGCTGACTGAAACAACAGTCCGCGGGTAGACATGTCGCTCCACTCGGACACATTATTCTGATTCCGAGCCAACCAGTCTTTGCTCTTTCTTTTTAATGTTACGTGCTTAGCAGAGAAACAACAAATACCAATTTTATAGTCTTTGGATTAACACGACCGGGGGTCAAACCCACAATCTACCGCACTCGAGGAGAGCATGCTAACCATTACGCCACCGATGCGGTTCAACGACTTTCAAAGTTTCTCACTATACAAATAAGAACGTAGATATCCACTTTAATACGCATGGCACATTTCTTGTAAACATATAATAAATAATTCTATTTACATTTAGAAATATATTTATCTTGGTATTATGGTGATGTCAATAGAAACATACATTAAATAAAATAAAATAAAATAAAAATAGAAATAAAACGAATAAACGCAAGATCGAAAAAAAAAATGCCAACGAATTCCCAAATAAAATCAAGAGTGAGACTAAGGGTTTACAAACGGTAGGGATATCCTGTACCATGCATAGCAATCGTCATGATGATATACATGAACATATTACGTACAGTTCTTTATCTGGAAAGGTCCATTACTTGGATCTGTAGTCATAGTAAAGGTTAGTGTGTCGTTTTCATCATCAGTCATCCGAACTGTAAAAATTAAGTCTCCAATATGTGTAGTCTGAGCATCAAGGTCTACAAAGGCTGAAAATAGAAATGCGTATTTATTTGTTTTAGAATATAAAAACAACTGAGGGTTTATAGGCAATTGTTACTTATGATTTTTTTCAATATTTTTAGTCTACGATATTGATCGGGATCGGAATAGAATTCAAACATGTTTTCCAACCCGATTTTTTTCATATAGTTTATCTTTTTGTCTTTGTCCTGTGTATAGTGTGTTAAATGTTGCTGTTGTCTCTAGATTCTTGATTCTACCTATGGTTTTCTCTAATAAAACATATACATCAAATTTAGTGTCGTTGTCTCTGGATTGACCATTCTCTATTGCCCTTTCGGGTTTCTCTAAGAAAAACATAGACATCCAATTTAGTGTACACAACTCGTTTCTAGAATAACCATCATTAGACATTCTCAATGCCAAAAACCAACGTTTATCAACAGCTAAAAATTATATATTGCATGTGCCCCTATTGCATCGAATTACGTTTTGGCATAAAAAAAGAAAAACAAAAGTTCACTGAATGAACATTTCACAAATTCAGAAAGTCATGATTCACCATTAGTTGAAGTACTAGTGACCAACACTGATTGTGCTACATGCATACCATAAGTGAACATTACTATTTTATCGGTGTCAGAGACCCCTAGATCTAACATAACGATATACACAAGGAATTGTCTTAAGCTACACTCCTTTATCCATAAATGTATTCTTCATTATGAAAAGAAAGTTCCATGCATTAAATCTTCGAACATAATTCGTTTTATTACCAACATGTAATATCTATCTCTCCCTCTTCCATCAAATGGGTATTTATTATTTTTTTCTAATTTCTTTTGCAATTCTCCATTTTGTCATACAATACAGTCATTACAATTCATTTACACAACGAGACATTACACACACTATATTGGCATTTTTCTGATCTGGATATACATTTATGTATTAAATTAATACCTATATCACAAGTTATTACATATGAAATGGTCATGATCAGTATACAAACATGATAATAAATGGTGTTACATACATGAACTTAATTTATAGTGGTCTACTTTTGTCATCATGCAAGAAAATAATTTATACATAAGAAACTTATATTAGAAACTCATGTATATATAATTATATATAGGGGGTAAATCAACGCCTGATGACATATATCTTTAAATAAACTATGTATTTGGTTTATTGCATGGAGACAAGGGGATACAACATTTCATATGTTTGTATTGAAAATGTATGTACAAATAATGTCTTTGTCTGTGCTGTTGTGTAATGTCTGTGTTAGTTATGTATATATTTTGAAAATGTCTAAAAAAATAAAAGTAAAAAAAAAAATGATGAGAGCTCCATCAAATGTTTCCCGCGTTCACCAAGTTGAACATTACTTTAGACAATTGATAAAAGTTACAAATCTATTTACAAGTGTATAAATATAAGTGTGTCAGTGACTTGCGACAGGTCGGTGGTTTTCTCAAGGTACTTCGGTTTCCTCTACCAATAAAACTGACCGTCACGATATAACTGAAATATTGTTGAAAGTGGCTTTTAACACCAATAAACTATATTGTGTGTCTTCAGTGGTGAGTAGTAGACAAGACAAAATTAATGTTGTTTGGGTTTTATGGAGATAAACCTTGCCTTGCGCACCTCGTTATACAACTTAAATGTATCTAGACTGTCTAGTAGTCAGGTTTTGTTTGCTTGTTTGGTGGTGTTTAACGCCACTTTCAACAATATTTCAGTTATATCGTGGCGGTCAGTTTTATTGGTGGAGGAAACCGTAGGACCCGGAAAAAACTACAGACCTGTCGCAAGTCACCGACAAACTGTATCACATAATGTTGTACACAACGCCCTGATCGAGATTCGAACTCTCTCAACATCAGTGGTGATAGGCACTGATTGCATAAGTTGTATTTAATCCAACTGCCATCCGATCACGGCCACGGCTAGTAGTCATGATATAGCTGGTGAAATACATAACGCTACGACTAATACTAATATGTTTACAATAACATGACTGATGTCTTATCAGAAGCAGGAACTGCTTACATTCCACGAGCACATGGACTCACTCTCGAGTTTTTCTTGGAGTCTGTGTTGCTCATCTTTTTTGTTGTGTGTTATGTTTTTCTGTTCTTCGCCAGGTGTCTTATGTGCCCAATTTTGCCAGTGTCTCTGCATTGTCCAATCAATGATTTCCCCTTTAGTTTTCTCTAAAGTGTATTCTAAATCTTAATTCCAGAAATAATTTTTAATTTATGTGTCAGAGTAGTGTTTCCTGTGCTGGGGATAACTTACCAATGGGCTATAATGCTTACCTGGTAAGTTGACAAAACGTGGTGGATGATTTTTCTGTAAATGAACGAAGAAATATCCAGTAGCTGCTGTATTCTTTCCATCGTCACATGATATTAATAATGTATGCTTTTTATTGGCATCGTAAGAAAATGGTGCGTTCGGCTGAAGGTTAATACCATAATCTGAAAGCAGATATCCAACTCATTATGTATGAATTCAAATGTGATTTTGTTTTTGTCAAGCTTCTTTTGATTGCTTTCCACAAACGGGCTAACAATGATTACAAATCATTTTCTTGACAGTTCATTGCGACTGTCAGTCTATATTGCATTTATTATATTTATTAAACATCAAAACTAGATTATCAATGAAAACCTGGTACGAGTCATGAATTAAAAAAAAAATCTACCGTCATCTTTCTAAGTCCACATTATATATATTTATGGTTCGCCTTTCTCCTACTAGCAATTAAATATACATACATACATGTGTTGCATCCTGGGACAAAGCAGAATGAGAAATAGAGGAAATGAAAATATTGTCGGACGGCCTTAATGCGTTCGTTGGTCCCAACCTCACAGGAAAAGGTGCGATATAATCACTGTCATTACTATTTATCTTAGATGTCTGCATTATAATTGCATTCATATTATACTTGCAAATGTTAAGAAGTTAAAGCGCTAACGAACTATGAAATGGTTCAAATGTATGCATGTTGTGGATTTGTGGCAAAGCTTCGTCAGTGAATATACGGTGTCTGTCAGGATCTCTGCTGCATTTGTATTAACGTCTTAAAAACAAAGATTCGGTGCATGCATTCCACTGAGAATTTGTCGTCTGCAGAAAAATGTCCAGGTTTGTAAAATTCCACAATTACAACTAACAGAGCAAGTTGGCAGATGATTTTATTTCAGCCTTTTTTGCAACAAAGAAAAAAGAGGATTTTAAAGTATTAAAATGCAAGGTACTATCATAAGATAGAACAATCGCACAAGGAACTATGCAAATATAATTCAACAACGGTACATTCCATAAAAATAATGGAAACAAGTCTGTGTATAGTATCCAAAGTACAAAGTATTAAATTGTTTGCCGCTTGTGGCACCTTAAAAGTACAAGGATAACAATAATTCTCCATTCCTTAAAAATAATGGTGAGTTTTGACAATAGATTTACATCACAGGTGGATTTTAACAATCGCTTAACGCATGGAGTGTGATAGTTACCAACAAAATGACAATTAATCACTAACACAATAAATGTAGTAATGGTTAGCACATAGAGTATTAACATTAACACAATAGCCACGTAGTAATTGTTAGTACATAGAGTATTAACATTAACACAATAAATGTAGTAATTGTTAGCACATAGAGTATTAACATTAACACAATAAATGTAGTAATTGTTAGTACATAGAGTATTAACATTACCAAAATAGCCACGTAGTAATTGTTAGCACATAGAGTATTAACATTAACACAATAGCCACGTAGTAATTGTTAGCACATAGAGTATTAACATTAACATAATAGCCACGTAGTAATTGTTAGCACATAGAGTATTAACATTAACACAATAGCCACGTAGTAATTGTTAGCACATAGAGTATTAACATTAACACAATAAATGTAGTAATTGTTAGCACATAGAGTATTAACATTAACACAATAGCCACGTAGTAATTGTTAGCACATAGAGTATTAACATTAACATAATAGCCACGTAGTAATTGTTAGCACATAGAGTATTAACATTAACATAATAGCCACGTAGTAATTGTTAGCACATAGAGTATTAACATTAACACAATAAATGTAGTAATTGTTAGCACATAGAGTATTAACATTAACACAATAGCCACGTAGTAATTGTTAGCACATAGAGTATTAACATTAACATAATAGCCACGTAGTAATTGTTAGCACATAGAGTATTAATATTAACACAATAAATGTAGTAATTGTTAGCACATAGAGTATTAATATTAACACAATAAATGTAGTAATTGTTAGCACATAGAGTATTAACATTAACACAATAGCCACGTAGTAATTGTTAGCACATAGAGTATTAACATTAACATAATAGCCACGTAGTAATTGTTAGCACATAGAGTATTAACATTAACATAATAACCACGTAGTAATTGTTAGCACATAGAGTATTAACATTAACACAATAGCCACGTAGTAATTGTTAGCACATAGAGTATTAACATTAACACAATAAATGTAGTAATTGTTAGCACATAGAGTATTAACATTAACACAATAAATGTAGCAATTGTTAGCACATAGAGTATTAACATTAACACAATAGCCACGTAGTAATTGTTAGCACATAGAGTATTAACATTAACATAATAGCCACGTAATAATTGTTAGCACATAGAGTATTAACATTAACACAATAGCCACGTAGTAATTGTTAGCACATAGAGTATTAACATTAACACAATAGCCACGTAGTAATTGTTAGCACATAGAGTATTAACATTAACACAATACATGTAGTAATTGTTAGCACATAGAGTATTAACATTAACATAATAGCCACGTAGTAATTGTTAGCACATAGAGTATTAACATTAACATAATAACCACGTAGTAATTGTTAGCACATATAGTATTAACATTAACACAATAGCCACGTAGTAATTGTTAGCACATAGAGTATTAACATTAACACAATAAATGTAGTAATTGTTAGCACATAGAGTATTAACATTAACACAATAAATGTAGCAATTGTTAGCACATAGAGTATTAACATTAACATAATAGCCACGTAGTAATTGTTAGCACATAGAGTATCAACATTAACACAATAGCCACGTAGTAATTGTTAGCACATAGAGTATTAACATTAACATATTAAATGTAGTAATTGTTAGCACATAGAGTATTAACATTAACATAATAACCACGTAGTAATTGTTAGCACATAGAGTATTAACATTAACATAATAGCCACGTAGTAATTGTTAGCACATAGAGTATTAACATTAACACAATAGCCACGTAGTAATTGTTAGCACATAGAGTATTAACATTAACACAATAGCCACGTAGTAATTGTTAGCACATAGAGTATTAACATTAACATAATAGCCACGTAGTAATTGTTAGCACATAGAGTATTAACATTAACATAATAGCCACGTAGTAATTGTTAGCACATAGAGTATTAACATTAACACAATAGCCACGTAGTAATTGTTAGCACATAGAGTATTAACATTAACACAATAGCCACGTAGTAATTGTTAGCACATAGAGTATTAACATTAACACAATAAATGTAGTAATTGTTAGCACATAGAGTATTAACATTAACACAATAGCCACGTAGTAATTGTTAGCACATAGAGTATTAACATTAACATAATAGCCACGTAGTAATTGTTAGCACATAGAGTATTAATATTAACACAATAGCCACGTAGTAATTGTTAGCACATAGAGTATTAACATTAACATAATAGCCACGTAGTCATTGTTAGCACATAGAGTATTAACATTAACACAATAGCCACGTAGTAATTGTTAGCACATAGAGTATTAACTTTAGCACAATAAATGTAGTAATTGTTAGCACATAGAGTATTAACATTAACATAATAGCCACGTAGTAATTGTTAGCACATAGAATATTAACATTAACACAATAGCCACGTAGTAATTGTTAGCACATATAGTATTAACATTAACATAATAGCCACGTAGTAATTGTTAGCACATAGAGTATTAACATTAACATAATAGCCACGTAGTAATTGTTAGCACATAGAGTATTAACATTAACACAATAGCCACGTAGTAATTGTTAGCACATAGAGTATTAACATTAACACAATAAATGTAGTAATTGTTAGCACATAGAATATTAACATTAACATAATAGCCACGTAGTAATTGTTAGCATATAGAGTATCAACCTTAACACAATAGCCACTTTATAATTGTTAGCACATAGAATATTAACATTAACATAATAGCCACGTAGTAATTGTTAGCACATAGAGTATTAACATTAACACAATAGCCACGTAGTAATTGTTAGCACATAGAGTATTAACATTAACATAATAGCCACGTAGTAATTGTTAGCACATATAGTATTAACCTTAACATAATAGCCACGTAGTAATTGTTAGCACATAGAGTATTAACATTAACACAATAGCCACGTAGTAATTGTTAGCACATAGAGTATTAACATTAACATAATAGCCACGTAGTAATTGTTAGCACATATAGTATTAACCTTAACATAATAGCCACGTAGTAATTGTTAGCACATAGAGTATTAACATTAACACAATAGCCACGTAGTAATTGTTAGCACATAGAGTATTAACATTAACACAATAGCCACGTAGTAATTGTTAGCACATAGAGTATTAACATTAACATAATAGCCACGTAGTAATTGTTAGCACATAGAGTATTAACATTAACATAATAGCCACGTAGTAATTGTTAGCACATAGAGTATTAACATTAACACAATAGCCACGTAGTAATTGTTAGCACATAGAGTATTAACATTAACACAATAGCCACGTAGTAATTGTTAGCACATAGAGTATTAACATTAACATAATAGCCACGTAGTCAATACTATGTATAATACAGGTTGGTCGCCTTTAATGGGTAACTAGTTCTATTTATTCCATTTTTGGACAAATACGGAGCTACAATGTAACCGTACACTTGTTACCTATTGGATGAATGTCCATTGATGATGATAATGTTGCTGCTAATGATGATGATCGCTTTGCATGCTTAATTGAATTTGCATAGTCCTAGCACATTGAAATCATACTCAGTCATTGGAATTGTCGTTTCACTCGGACCCGTTATCCTGATTCAAATTCGCAGACAAAGAGTATTGTTTTCTAATAACGTTGTATAAGATACACCTTGCCAAAGAGAGAAGCCACCTTACAAATGTTTGTAGTGATGACATTTGTAGATGTAAATTCAAATACCCCGTGATAGAAGACATGTATGTCCCGTCCGTGTTTATGCTATGATTTATTTTTATTATTTTATTTTTACAACAATGAACTCACTAGAAGTTCCTGGAACTTTCTTTACTGTAAAAGCACCAATGGATGGAGTGACAGTAGATAAGACACAATATATTGTATCTGTTGGTTGTCTGTCATAGATATCGAGTGTATACAACAACTGCCCGGCCTTGACATCCTCATGCAGAGTTGTGGAACTTGGCACATTTGTTATTCTTGGTGGCTAAAATGAAGTAAAATGTACATTTCATAGCTCTCGATATTGCCTCATTTCAATTTTGTAAATATGTGACATTTTCTGTCGGAATCGATTTTGCCTCTTTTTGCGATCTTGATATTTGATATTGGAATTGTTCCTACAGTGAAGTATTTTTTTCCTGTTTTCATTTTATTTCTAAATAGTGATATATGATCATTTCAACTTGAAATATCAAGCTCGGTATAGTATTTATGAATGTACTGAAAAAAAAAATCCGTTCAATAGAAATAAAATCAATCATCGTTGATGCAACACCAAATCTAGTAATTCTTATGAGTCTAGATTAATCCGACGGGTGTCACTAGTGGAGCAGGAACTGCTTAACCTTCCGAAGCACCTGAATTCAACCCGGTTTTTAGTGGCGTTCGTGTTACTCGATCTTTAGTTGTATATGTATGTTTTGTAGATCGTTGTTTGTCCTTTTGTACTTTTTCTATTGGCCATTGTTTTGTTTGTTCTTCTTCTACATACGGATTCTGATTACCCCTTTGGTATCTCCAAACTCTTTTTATGAGTACCACAGCAAACACGAATTTTAGTTATCAAAACATTCCTCATTTAACTACATTATTGTTGTTTATGATAAAAAGAAACATATTTAAATTTTTTCAACTGATTAGTCAAACCTGCCCATGAGGGCACCTCTATTAAGCAATCACCTGTATTAAAAGATCACCTTTTTCTTGCCCTGTTAGAGAAAATTTCACCTGTCTTAAAAACAACTTTTACTTTGTCCCAATGGTGACCTCTTAGTACATGCTTAGCTGTAGTTATTACCCACAATGCAATGGGTGTGGCAGGTGATGAAAATATATAGCATAGAACTTTTATCACTAAACATACCGTATTGTAGACTTTGATTAACAGAGATCCGGATCCTGAATTTCCACAAGGATCTGCTATTCTAAATGTCAGTGTATAAGTCCCTACATCTGTAGAAGCTCTCAGGTAAATATATTCTGGGAGAAAACAGCACAAATAAATGAAAATAGGATAATGAACAATAGGATAATTGCCGTAAGCAACCAATAACCTATTGGTTGATCCAATTCCGCGTGCACTAGATTGTATGTGGTCATCATCATTAAAAGAATGTCAAAAGCTATGAAAGTAAATACATGTTTTGTACTTTCATGCAATTTTTTAATTTGTATTTTTTAAATAAAAAGTTGTAATATCGTGCCCATGTCCCGATATTTCAAAACAATATTTATTTCATTACCAATTGGGTCATACTTGTGTCCATGACATTTATTTTAGATATGCATTATTTTGTGGTCGAGGGCGCTGGACGTAAGGCTAAGGGAATGGTGCTGCAGTGTATCAATGGTGTGGGTTCAAATCCCGTCGAGGGTATATATACGTCTGAAAATTAAACCACAGTGTTAGAATTAGATTTTAGAGCTGTCAAATTTTTGTTCTTCCCTCGACGGAATTTGAACCCACACCATTGATACACTGCAGCACCATTCGCTTAGTCTTACGTCCAGCGCCCTAGACCACTCGACCACATCCATATATATATATATAGATAAAGCTTCAAACATTTATTTTTATTGTAACATATATTTTTACTTAAATGTCCATCTTACTATATTACCATATTGTTGTACGAGGATTCTTTAGTACATTTTATGTTTCCTTCATTGTTGCTATTGTTGATATTGTTTGTATCCAGACCGTTTCTTTACTTAGAAATCGAATAGGATTCCCACAGTGGTGAAAGATTTAATCGATAGACCTTTATCATGTGGATGTGATTATATTTGTTTTTGGCTGGTGGCAATTTCGGGGCTTTCATCGGGCATCTGTAATAATATTACTGCAAAAAAAACCAACACAAAATTATCAATTAATTCACATCACACACACTATATATATGTGTCTGTGTGTGTTTAATATGTTCAAGCGTACCTGTTGGTGTATCGAAGGCAAATGTGGTACTAGTTGAAGTAAAAGTCCAGGTTAAGACATCTCTGGTGTCTCCATTGTAATATTTTACTTTATATATGTTGGCAGCGACCGGTTCGTCGTCGAATATTACAACTGTACGCTGTAAATTGATAAAGAATGGAGCAGTATCTGAAAGAGAATGCAAATTATTATTCCGCAAAAACGAGTATGGCCTACGAAGAAAAACAAGCATATTTAGTCATTGTGAGTTTACTTCATTTTTTGTTTGTAAACACCAACCGGGCGTTACCTTCAGCGTTAGTTCACCGCAGGTTTTAATAAGTTACGTGTAGCACAATCTTTGTTTTTCTGTCAAGTCTGTTGTACGTTATTGTTTGTCTTTGTGACCGTTTTCTGCTAAACATTGTTTGTTCTGTCCTTTTCCGATTTTCATAATTTACGAGATTTGTGATATATATTACTTTGACTTGAAAGAATGAAAATGTTGTGAAGATAATGTGTGTGTCGACTGATATCCAATCAATAATAAATGGAGAATTACACACATAACGACACCCTTACGATGACGTGTATAACAAAACATTGCAAATAAACGTTAGACAAAACCGAAAGGGTAATCACGAATGGGCAGAGAAAGTGGCACCATTGAGCATACAAGACACATGACGGAAAAAGGCAAAGCTCAAAAAGCTAAGAAAAAAAGGTGTAACACCTACCTCATCATTACACAGGTTGTAAACCCACACGAAGGGTAAGTAGTTATTTATATAGCTAAGTCCGGTAACAGTCTTACCATTTAAGATATATTTATGTCGCAACCATCAACCAGTTCGTGATGACGACCGTGGTAAATAATTACAATATATAAATTAATCGATGTCACTTCAATTACTATTACTTACTTTCATCAGTAAAGACTCGTATTGCATATGCCCTGTCATGTGTAAAAGCTACACTGGACCAATCATACGTGTTGCCCTCCTCTATAGTAGACATCGATGTCATGCGGTAATTATGAGGATATGATGCATCTGTAGAGTATGGGATGATCTCAGAACCTGGAGTATACCTAAAATAATGGAATAAAATGAAAAACCCCAAATATACAACACTGTCAAAACATTTCCAAAATTAAATCTAAAAAATCGTTAGATAAGGGCAAAATCGATCCCACTACCTAACACATATATAATCGCTATGCATATATAATTAACGTTCTTTATATATTTTCTTGCAATTTCAAAAAGAACAAAAAAAATAAGATAAGTGAAATACAAACCATCCGAGCATATCACCATCCTGTATTGTAAGTCTGTCTAATTCTCTGATGGTATATTTGATTGGAAATCCAACTGAACCACCTGATGAAAAGTATATAAAGTTCTTATTTATATTTAAACTTGTAAGATATTTTAATATGGGTAAAAAATTACCAGAGCGTTAGCTAACAAATCGCAAAAACAAAGAATAAAATCAGTAATCCGTTTTCAATGTTCTTAGTCTTTTTTATGCAATATCCGTTATGTTTATTTCCAGAAATTAATATTATTAATACATTTAATGACTTGAATGTTATTCTGTAATGTTCTGTAGTGTTCTGAGTTCACCTCGGGTTTTTGTGGGGTTCATGTTTCTCGATCTTTAGTTTGATGTGTATGTTTTGTAGTTCGTTTTTTGTCCTTGTGTACTTTTTCTTTTGACCATTGTGTTCTCTGCTCTTCTTCGATATACGGATTCTGATTACCTCTTTGGTATCTTCAAACTTTTCTTAGTGTTCATTGAAAACTAATATCATAATTTTTGGAGCATAATATCTCGGATATTGTACTACGGCATTGCTTAGATAGCCAATGAAAAGCGTCATATTATAATCGGTAATATTTTCCTAAAAACGCGTGTCACATTCCTTTGAGGTAATTTTCACAAATATCATAGAATCAAGTAGGAAAGCGTGTGTTTGGGAACTGAAAAAACATTAGATTAGTTGGATCTCACACATTTATGGTGATAGTAGCATCAAGATCTGCGAGTCAAATCCTCTATGATGCTATTAAGCATCAGTAAGAGTGAAAGAGCCCGGCAATACATACATTTATCCTGCAATTGTGTGATTTTGAGTACTAATAAAGCGGTCAAATAAACTTTAATGTTATTTTGCAATTGACATAATAAAGCCTTTCTGGTACCTGATTCACGAAGAATGACGCAAGCCATAGCAGTCTAAGCGCGGACTTCATAGAGGAAACCGTTGAAAACTATTATAACGAGGCTTCTTTCAGATATATGCAGACAATGCGGCACTTGTTTTGGAGTTTTTGACATTGAGGATAAATACAATATACGTATATTGTCGGTACATATAATTTGCAGGGGCTGCGAATACATTGGTTTTCTTTACAATGTACGTATATTGTACGTATATATATATATATATATATAAATAAAACACAAGTGTCAACAAAATAATATAAGTCGGCCATTAATATTTTACAAAAAAATATAATGAGCATGCACTAAATCTGAATTGTAGACTCGTACATACGGTCGTATATTTTTGCAGCTTCGAGCAATAGTAAATGAAACATATACTGACATGTAACAATATATATTTATTTAGCAATATTTAACACGAGTAACACAAATGTTGCCAGTATTATACAATGCACTGTTTACCTTTCCGGTTTGATAGGATAACCTCGGTTTTTAGAGGTCTTTGTGTTGCTCAATCTTTAGTTGTCTATGTGGTGTTTGTAGCCCTTTTTTGTCTTTTTATCCTTGTGATTTTGGATGATATCTTCAATCTATTCGACCAGATACGAACAATGTAATTGGATCTTTGCATTAATACTAATACCGAACTGAAATATTATCTTATTTCTCGTATCACACGAAATGTTGCATTTGTTTTATATACTTACTTGGAACTATATACACATTTTTTCCCGCCAAAGTGTAAATAGTTCCAGATTTTCGCCACACCATTAGATGGAGTTCTCCTGCTCTGGAGGCATAAAACTCCCAGGATTTTACCACCCCACAACAGGTTGCTTCATAAAAGCCACTTTCCGCTAATATACCATATCCTGCAAAATAACGTAATGAAATGTCAATCATGTATGTAAGAATGCAAATTCCACTGACAAAAAAAAAATGTTCGATAGTGGATTATTAACACATTACTCAACATTTTGAAACATACTCTCCTGTGAGTCTCACTTTGGGCTTAGGTATTCATGTTGTTCAAAAGTCGTTGAATTATTTATCATATTATTTTATATGAATTTTGCTTTTTGGATTTGCCATGTCTATCCGAGTTGTGACTTAGCACAGTGTTCAATTGATTGTTTTCTATTTAAAGCTGGATCTCAGCATACACAGGAAAAAACAATTTCACAACTCGTCCAGGGTAATAAAAAAGGGTACCATTCATTATTCACAATAATACACCGTAAGTTGCAATTTTATATATTTTTCAGCTGTATCAAGTACAACTCGTCATGAGCGGGATTCGAACTCAAAACATTAGTGGTAACGGTCACCGATTTCACAGGTAATTGTAAATCAAACTATCATGCGATCACGTCATGTTCACAAATGCCCCCAGATATGATTAACACCCTACTTATTTCAAGTAGTCTTAGTAAATTGAAAGTAATTGTTGAATGTCACTAAGACACGCACCATAATAGTTACACCACGGACGCAGTTGTGAAGAAAAAGTTTTTATAAAATATGTAAAGAAATGACTAGATAGCGCTCTTCATAGTATATTTATAGTGTTCAGTTAAGCTATTTACCATTTTCTGACCCGATTATTGCTGTATATGATGATGGGCTTCCAAAACCAATCTCACGATTTCCACATTCTGAAATACGACAACAAGTAAGATAAACAACCACAATTTGACCATTTAACTATTGAATATTGTCATTGAAAAAAACGTAGATATCAAATGTAGTGCGCAAGGCGCGTTTCTGGAATAACCTTCATCAGGTACGTTCAAAATTGAAAGATTGGAAAGTATTGTACATATTAGGCTTTTATTATTCTTTTTCTTTAAATTTGTCCAGTGCATATTTAACATTATCTAAAGGGGCCGACTGTTTTTAGTCTTTTTCTGTGTTTCAAACGAGCTAGGATAAACACTGAACAAAAATTGCATTAGCAGTTTTTAAAGCTCGTACAATTTTTTTTTTATATTTTACGACAATGTACATATATTGCATATTTATCTCTTTGAAAAATGTACATCAGAATTAAATGCATGTCCGCTCGGTAGTATCTACTTTCTAACAAAAACAAAACAAAGTGAACCTTACACATTACCATACAACTTCTTACTGGTCCATAAATTACTCATTAAATCCAATGATAACTGAATAATTAAATTTTTATTTTAACGAAGAATATAATAATAATCTTTGAAACACACGTAAGTTAAACCATTCCTCCGTTTTGATGCGTTTTCTATGTAAGACAAGCCATAAAGACAGCTGCACGTTACCTTGTCTTACATGGCATTGTCAGCCAATCAAATCGGCCGAGTATAATCAATGGAGTCCGCTTCTACGACTGCTGTAGTAATATAAATTGTCGCCTTAGTAGATCTGAAAAGTTTCAAATATCAATTTTACCTGAATTTTAACTGATTTCCCCCAATAGATTTAATGCGGTTTTCAATAAGTGTGTATTTATTGCATTGCACGTGGCGTTGTAATATTTTGTGTAGTAAACATGACATTGACATGCGAATGAATGAATGAAATCGACATGCTTTGATTTTAAGTTGAAACGGAAGAAACAGGTACTTGCACTCGTTCTTATTGAAGATCTGGGATTTCTTCCACTCGTGTGAGAAATTCAGCGTCTTTCCACTCGTTCCGCTACTCTCCACTCGTGAAAAGACGGAATTTCTCTATTTTTTTTTTTATTATTTCCACATTTCACAACCGATTGTGAAAAAATTGTGCTCCTCACTAGTGAATTTAACTGTTCTCGGCACCTGATTGGTCAATTTTTATTCTGTCGGGACTACTTTCTCTCCAACTGTGATCGATCATTTTATAAAATATTGAAAGATATTGTAGGCCTAAATACCATTTACATGTAAAAAGTAACTTAATTCCATTTTCGTGATGCGTGTGGTTAAACGTTTTACTGCTGTGATGTGCGCCTTGTTTGGAGGGACTTACCGGGAACAGAACAGTTGACATTCGAACGTTTCGGACTTAGCCTACTCGATACATGGATACACGTAAAGCTTCCTTGGTTACCGTGTAAGCAAAATCGCGATCGTGTGGTCTGCAAAATAAAAGATGTCCCTAAACGAAGTTTTGGAAAGGGGAAAAGAGTCAAACTTCTCTCGGGTGAAAAGGGGATCACAATAGGAAAAAATGAAAACTTTGAGTTTCCATTATGGGAGATCAAACTCGAGAATGGAAAAATTCTCAAAGCAAGATACAGGTTTGACGTCCTAACTGAGCCTGAGGTATCAAACGATCCAGGAAATTCTGACTCACCTCCTATAGTACCCGAGGAGCTTATGCATTTATTTCAGTCTGAAATATATGAATCAGATGATTCATCGGTTTCAGCTGTTCCGCCATTGTTGTTATTATAATTGGAGATTCGTCCGCACAAATATTTCGTTGGACATCTCATTTTTCAGGAAATATAGACAAATTTAAAAATATTTTTGTTTCGTTAAATACTGTCGTTATAAAATATCAAAAGTTATTAATTTATTTGGTTTCCTTTAAATATTTGAAACATCTATATCATTTTGCAACCATGGTAACAGGATGCGTAGCAATCTCTCAAAGGAAAGACTAAAGGGGCGGTATAAAGGTTGGGAGAATTTGCATATCGATTTAAATTTTGTTGTTTAAAAAAATTAGAGAAACATATTCTTACATTGTTGTGAGTAAATTATCGGAGTTCTCCAATCTCGGTAGTTAAATTATGAAATTTTAAATCCTCGCCAAGGCTCGGACTTAAAATTCCATAATTTAACTACCTCGATTCAGAGAACTCCGATAATTCACTCACAACAAAGTAAGAATCTATATTTCTCACACTCGTGGAAGAAATCCCAGATCTTCAATAGGGACTCGTGTAAGAACCTATTAATCTGCTTGATATCACATCTCTCAATTTCTCCATCGCGGCGCGTGTGAGATCTGAAGAAACCTGGTTACTGATCACATGCACGCGACCCTATATCCTGAATATTTAAATGATATGATAAATATTGGTTATGACATTTTTGGACCAATCGGATTCCTTGTAACAAACAAACAATTTTAACTTCATATATGACCGTTCCACAGTTGCATAAGAACAATTTTCATTGGACGGAACATAGGGTCACCCTCGCTTGACCCGTAATTGGGGTTCTTGAGATCTCCAACGTTTTGAGATATCAGTAAGGGGAGAATGTGAGAGATGTGATTTTAATCAGCTTGAAGTAAAACCTAACGCTGGGAAATACAGTGTTAGCACTTACACAATTTGTTTTATTTTTGTTTTATTGTTATTAATATCATATTAATTCATACAATTTATTGAACAGACCCCTGCTTTACAATTTCCTAATTAAGCATATTATATTAAAAACAAAACTTCCTTTCCTTTTTGCAACATGCACACATGTCATGTTTTGAAAAATGAAATATTCAATGATGTATCATTTAATTACATAAAATAACAACCACACCCTCACTAAAAAACAAAATAAAATAACTTTTCATAACATGTCCTCTATCTATATGCGTAATTTTATATTATACGTATATATTTTCCTTTTTTTTAATCAAGTTGATCAAATACTTGGCATCATACTTACCATTGCAGGCAAAGTCGTTACATGTATTTGTATCTTTGTCTCTTTGTATACTCTGACTACAGTATGATCCGTCACAGTTGGGACAATCAGCACCATCACAGTAAACTAAAGGGTTGCTGCAATCTCTATATCTATAATGGGTCCCTGTTCCACATGTCACTGGACATGCATACCACTCCTCCCATGTAGCCCAACCTCCGTCAACTGGAATACAAATAAAATGGAGAAATGCAACAATGTATTTCAGATGTGATTTCTGATTCCTCAATTTGTGTACTATTATTATTCTTTATGGAACACAAATCCATTTTATTTATAGAATTCAGAAGACGATGCTACTCTTAACTCTGTTGGTAAATTTATAAAAAAATACATTTTTATCTATTTATTTTGTTTTTGTGTGTATTATAACTAGTAAATGAGTAAGAGATTATTCGTTAGCAGTAGGCTAGGAATCTTTCAGGTTTATGATGGCGAGAGCGAGTTATTTCATATAAGATCATGACGATGACTGCATACTGAGCTGAATGTACATATAACTGGTGGACTTACACAAATGTCAGAAGACAAACATATCCTAATTTGCGTAATGGTGTTTAACGCCACTTTCAACAATATTTCAGTTATATCGTTGCGATCAGTTTTATTGGTGGAGGAAACTGGAGAATCCCGAGGAAACCACCGATCTGTCGCAAGTCACTGACAAACTTTATCACATTATGTTGTATCGAGTCCACGTCGCCATGAGCGGGATTCGAGCTCACAACTTTAATGGTGATATGATAAGATAGGTAGTTGTAAGCCCAACTACCATACAATCACGACCGCAATCATATTGGGGAATTAATGAAGGATTGCCAAAGGAGTAACAAGAAGCCGTAAATCGAAAAAGAGAATGCAATGCAATAGCCAAAAGAAAAACGAAAAAAAGACAAACAGCGATCGACACAAACTAATGTTTGAACAAGACCGAACCGCACTAAAATAGGAGGTAATTACAGCTTGTATGTAAGGGTAGACAGGTTTTGCTTCTCTGGTGTTTGTTCAGTGATGGTAAACAATTCCGGCAATTGAAACAAAACGGACAAACAGCTCTCACCTCAAATCATTGAACACAACACTGACCACGACATAGGTAGATGGAAATCCAGTTATTGGCTTGGTAAGAGCACACCAGAGCGGGGTTATATTGGTTAATTGGATCCCGACCTTTCTCCTCTTGCTGCTTGGAAAGCAAACGGGGAGACAGATGTAAACAAACAATAAAAGTAAATTGCACAGATTGTCTTTCACTCACTCAAAAAGACCCGGGAACAATCAGAAGAAATAAACGCCATTTTAAACATGGACAATACATATAACAGTGTCAGTGATTACTGGTAGTGAACATAATAAGGTAGAAACTGTTGGCTAATGACTTTTACAGAGATTATTCGAACGGCTGAAAATGATAACTGATACTTCTAATACAATGGGAATATAAAATACCACACTGTCGGACCAGTTTCAAAATTTAACTAAAACATCGTAGAAACAGGGGAAAAAAATCGATATTCCGAGACCACTGCTCAATTGTCATGCTTTTGATAGGTATTTACAGAAAAAAGTGGCTGTGATAAGGTAGTTTTATATGCTCAAACATTCCCTCTTAGTGAAATAAAGAAGTAATTTAAGTGTTCTCCAGACAACCTACACACAGAATGCCAAGTATTAATCTTGAACTTTATACATAATGCATTTAGCCTACGTGACACATAAGCTGTCATGTGTATAATTTCAGTTCTACAAAAGAGAGCCGATGAAAATAACCCATTATAAATACGTTCAAAACGATCAAACTGAGAACTATTAGGCCTTATTATTGGATGAGACGAAAATCGTCATTTACAAGAAAAAAGAAGATAAATTGACGATAGGGCCAGGGCCTCCAAGAGAAATTTTGCAAAGCGGAACAAGACTGTGTGAGGACGCGGGGACAGGCTGGGACTTCAATCAAAATTGAGGATTTGAGGTCCAATAAAACCACTGGTAAACTTTTATAAATGCTTTATTTCCTGTGCAGCAGAATGTCCAGATAACATATACTGTATACAAAGCAGAAACAAGCATAATTCAGAATTATTTATTTTACATAATTGTTTTCTAAATAAACTAAAAATAGTTGAAAATACCCCCCAAAAATATGAAATAATCAAAATAAAACGTCTATGGCTAAGGCTCTTCCGAGATTTATCGGCCCCTTCTTTGCTCTCCGGGACCTGACCGACGTACCGGTTGAACACCTCCTCTCATGGTGCCTGGATAGGGCAGGAAAATTGTCTATTGTGTCGTACAGGCTTGTGTTCAATACACCATGAGAAAAGATTATTTCTAAATCCAAAAGTGGACAGGGGTTGTTTGTACATATTTTTCTTATTTATCGTATTTTTCTATGAATACACTTTTTATATATAGTAACAATATACAGAGTGAATATCAAATACCGTATTCTTACCAGGACAACACATAGTATTACAAGTGGTATAACTGGTGTCAGATTCACCATAATCAGTGCAATAATTGCCGCCACAGT
This sequence comes from Bathymodiolus septemdierum, assembly GCA_963383655.1. Taxonomy (NCBI): domain Eukaryota; kingdom Metazoa; phylum Mollusca; class Bivalvia; order Mytilida; family Modiolidae; genus Bathymodiolus; species Bathymodiolus septemdierum. The sequence goes on from OY726523.1 coordinate 53,429,615, forward strand.
ACTGGGCAGGACTCGTACACGACCTTGTTCTATACTGGTTATTAGGCGTACCCTCACATGTCACTGGACAAGTACTCCAGCCACTCCAGTCTGACCATCCTCCATTCACTGACAAAATGGTTAAGAAATAATTTATAGTAACCCGTGGTTTATTTGAGATTTAATAATGGACATATCTAATATTTTAAGCCTAAAACATCGGACAGAAATATAAATTAGCACAACGATCTAACTAAGAAGCATAAAACCTTATGAAAGAACAAGAGGCATGTCGCCATTAATGAAATGGAAAATTGACGATAGGAAAAATAAATCGTGTTTTATATCTTATATGGGTGGGTTAATTTTTGCTTGAGAAAGGACTATTTCTAAATCCAGACCTCGACACGAGTCGTTTGCGATGTAAGCCTTATTCAACGTATTTTATATTTGTACATGTTGTATATATTGTAGAAATATACAGCTTAGATATCAAATATTCTTACCCGGACAACACTGCGGGTTGCAAGTATTATAACTGGTGTCAGATCCACCATAATCTGTGCAATCATTACCACCACAGTACTGGGAAGGACTCGTACACGACCTTGTTCTATATTGGTTATCAGCCAATCCCTCGCAAGTCACTGGACACGAACTCCAGCCACTCCAGTCTGACCATCCTCCATTTACTGACAAAATGGTTAAGAAGTTATTCATAGCAACCCATGGTTTATTTGAGATTTAATCATGGGTATATCTAATAGTTCAAGGTTGAAACACTAGAAAGAAATATAAAATAGCAAAACGATCCAATTGAGAAATATAAGAGCCATATTGGGCGAGAGGAACATCTTTAGAAAAGGAAAATTGACGATAGGGAAGGGAAATCGTCTCTTATATCATACATGTGTGAGATATATTTTCTGTGAAAGGTTTATTTCCAAAGCAAATAATTCGGATAAGAGCAGTTTGTGGCGTGATGCTAACTTTATTCAAAGCATTTTCAACTATGTAATGTGTACATATCTGAGAAATTTGTAGTTTACATGTCAAATATTCTTACCCGGACAACACTGCGGGTTGCAAGTGTTATAACTGGTGTCAGATCCACCACAATCATTACCGCCACAATACTGGGAAGGACTCGTACACGACCTTGTTCTATATTGGTTATTAGCCGTACCCTCACATGTCACTGGACAAGTACTCCAGCCACTCCAGTTTGACCATCCTCCATCCACTGACAAAATAGTTAAGAAATTATTTACAATACTCCTTGGTTTAATGAAGATTTAACCTTGGGTAGGTCTACTATTTAAAGTTTAAAACATCAGGAAGAAATATCAATTATCAAATTTAATGTTTTGAAAATAAATATTTATCCTTTATTTTTTCCACTACTTCATAAAGCTATGCTTATGTCAATGCATAGCAAATACTAGTCGGCTTGGAATTATAATAATGTGCCCGAGTGGAGCTACATGTCTACCCGATGACTGTTGCTTCAGTGAGTGTTGGTCTTGAACAAAGTGGACCTCATCATCATCATCTCATTGAAAATTAACTTGTTTCCACCATGACATAGCTGAATTGGCGGGAAACAACAATCACTCACTCACTCATTCCATACCAATATGAGTTGTAAATCTTTGTGATTCACATAGCAAATTAATGCATGAAGCTAGTTTAACAACGCCACTATTTATTGAAGTGCCTGTACCAAGCCCGACACGTGCGCGGTCTTGTATTTGTGTGTAGAAGGTACCGATCATGTCTCTTTTTTACTATTTTTCCATTGGTTTTGGGGACTGTTCCGACAGTGTGGTATTTTTTCTACGAAATGATGTATGTCCATTGATAAGAACTACTACAGAAGTTCCTTGTAAGTTAGTGGGTAAGTGATTGTTGTTTAATGCCATCTCGTCAATTTTTCAACTATATCATGGCTTTCAACGAGATGATGATGATGAGGGCCGCATTGTACTAGACCAACGCGCTTAATTAGATTTTTATAGTGCTAGCTCACTGAAACAACAGTTCGTGGATAGACATGTCTCCCCAATCGGCCACATTATCCTGATTCCGAGCTAAACAGTCTTGGCTCATTCTCAGTAATGCTGCTGCTTATCACCAAATACCAATTTAATAATTTTTGGCTTGACCCGTTTGGGGCTGAAACCCACGAGCTACCGCAAACGAGGAGAGCACGTTAAACATTACACCACCGAAGCGCATCAGAAGTTGCATGTATATGCAGAATATTATTGTAATATATAAAATTCAATTACATGATTGTGATAGTGTAAGAATATTAATATTTGTGTAGGTTTTATCTCCGCAAATTTCGTAAAAACAGAGCCAGTAAAATCTCGTGATATCCTATGCTCTACATAATCTAGATCTTATATCAATAAACCGCATCGGTGGTGTAATGGTTCGCGTGTTCGCTTCGAGTGTGATAGATCATGGTTTCGAGCCCCGGTCAGGTCAAACCAATGACTACAAAATTGGTATTTGTTGCTTCTCCGCTAAGCACGCAGCATTAAGGAGACAGAACAAGGACTGGTCGGCTCGGAATCAGAATGCTAGTAATGTGTCCGAGTGGAGCGACATGTCTACCCACGGACTGTTGTTTCAGTCAGTTAATACTATAAAAATCTAACTCAGCGTGTTGGCTCAGAAGAAAGCGGACCTTATCATCGTCTTATTGAAATTTAAGTTGTTCTCGCCATGATATAGCTGAAGAATTGCTGAATTGGCGTTAAAGAACAATCACTCACTCACCCATATACCAATATACCGGTCTTGTCTCCTGTTCGTTATACCAGTAAGCGATATCATTTCAAAGCGCTTGCATTTTATCCCCCCCCCCCCCCAAAAAGCAACAAATAATAGTAAATAAATCAATCAATTTAAAAATTATGTAAAATAAATAAATTCATAAAGAAATTTTAAAAAATACATAAAAAGATGGCCGCTTTAACCGCACTGAAGTAGAAAATAAATACGGTATCCTAATTGATGCATAAAAAATTCGCAGTGAACCTCCAAGGGAACGATAGCTTCGTCGATCGGAATTTAAAAAAGCGTGTGATTGTTGATAAATACCCACCTAACCATATAAAGGCAATAATCAGAATATAGTGATGTTGGTTTGCACTAGTCAGTACGCGTGGAGCTGGGCCTTTTTATTGTTCTAGAGCACGAAAAAAAGCTAATGTCGAACTACTCGTGACATATTAACCCGATTCCGAGTCAACTGATCTTTGACTACTTAATGATGCTGTGTGACGAGTGGAGAGCTAATCATTTTACAAAAATGATCAAACTCACAATCTACCGTATTCTATGCCATTACGTTAACCAATACAACACAGACGGCTTTTGGAACCGTGATTAATTCGTTGAAGAGCAGACCTGTAATACATTAAGCGCAGTAATTTTTATTTCCAGAAATTTAACAATAATTTAATAGTCGAAACAAATACTGCTTAATCAAAAATGAAATGGAAAACTAAAAAATACCACATTTTCGAAACTGTTATAAAATCCAGTCGCAAAATCGTAGAAAGAGGCAAAATCGAAACCTCTAACAGACAAATACATGGCCGTTCAAATTTATTTCCTGGAACAAGAAGTGGCGGTGTTTTAGCTAGTTTTATGGGCACGAACAATTATTGAATTAGATGAACACAAAATAATATATTGCGATATCAATAGAAATACGAAAAATATGTTACCTGGACAACACATGGTATTACACGTAACATCTTTATATTCACCATAAGTCCCCCAAATACAAAACCAGAAGAACCAATATCTACAGCAACGTCTTTCGTAGGTCTGTAATCCACCATCACAAGAAGCAGAACATTCCGAAAAAGCTGACCAGGAGGATGTTTCATAACAGCCATAACCTGTCAAAATATAACAACAATTGTTATCGTACCATGCTATCAAGAACTTCATATAAATATAACATAACGTCATCACCATGGCAGTTGCGAAATAGTCATTTCTTAAAAACAACGGTGAATATTTTCCTTTTCATGCCGATTTTTTTATTTCCTCTCACACCAACACGACTTTTCCTGGACTTGACTGTATGAGTATCGATTTTAAGACGGAATTCGTGTTGCTCATTTTATTTCCTTATGTTGCTTTGAGTGCGCGTTTTTTATCTTACGTGTATAAACAAACCATAACTCTCTCTTTCGTGTTGAATTGTCTGTCTAGAAAATATCAAAGTCAATTGGCACATTGACTCAATAGTTTTGATACAACATCTACATGACATGTTAGAAATACCAAATCGTCAGTGTTTATTTTATCTGTTGAATGTTGAAATGATCATAGATGTGTTCCGTTTGTCATATACACAAACCTGTCTTTTCCTCATTCAAGACTGGGTTTGTATCAAGACTAACACAAGTGAAGCAGGAAGTGCTCACAATTTCAGAGCAACAGAGCTATCTCCGAGTTTTTTTTGTGGGGCATTTCCTTTAGTATATAATTATATCATAAAAACAGATATTCACTCCAAAGCAAATTGTTACAGAATACAAACACGTTTTCCCCTTGCACATTTCTTGTGCCAAATATTTACCATATATAAACGATTGTTCATATTAATACATCTGGGGTAGTATTGGATGTAGATCAATATCGTATGTCTATATTGAACTCCAACTATTTCATACGATCAAGATCATGACGGCTAAATTATAGTACTTCAATTTCCATGCAACGATTGCGAAATCAAAACGTTCCGTATTTTGTCTACATTTGTACAGTTCGTTCTAAAAGCTTGTGTTATGGCTATGAAGTTTGAGTGGCATCCAATTATGGACTACGGTGCATAATCAGGTCTCTTAAATTAACGTTAGAGAAAACAGAAAGGGGCAATCAAGAATGGACAAACTAGAGATACAGGCAAAATTGGAATCAAAACACAGAACGAGTGCAAACAAAACAAAAAATATAACGCAGAAAACCGAAGTGTTAATCAAGAATGGACAAACTAGAGATACAGGCAACATTGGAAACAAAACACAGAACGAAGACAAACAAAACAAAAAATATAACACAGAAAACCGAAGTGTTAATCAAGAATGGACAAACTAGAGATACAGGCAACATTGGAAACAAAACACAGAACGAAGGCAAACAAAGCAAAAAATACACCACAGAAAACCGAAGTGTTAATCAAGAATGGACAAACTAGAGATACAGGCAACATTGGAAACAAAACACAGAACGAAGACAAACAAAACAAAAAATATAACACAGAAAACCGAAGTGTTAATCAAGAATGGACAAACTAGAGATACAGGCAAAATTGGATACAAAACACAGAACGAAGGCAAACAAAGCAAAAAATACACCACAGAAGACTACAAAAAGATGAGCAACACGGACTCCACTGATAAATTGGGAGTGAATCAAAACGCTAGTGGAGGATAGCCATATCTTCAACTTAGCAATAATGATCAAATGAAAATGAAAGCAAATAGGTTATTTATATATATTATGATATAAACAGTGACATATTTTATATGTATGCAAACAAATGTGTTAAGCAGAATGCTATTAAATCTAGTGTGCTATACTGGCCTTAAGATATGTAGGAGGTATGGTCCCTAACCAATAGATTATACCTTCTCTGCTAGTAGTTAGATAACTATGATCATTCACTGAATCTGCGATGTGTACTGTCCATATAACATGTTGTCATTCGTTCTTGGCATAGAGTTTGTTCTTCTTGGGTGGAAACAAATCTTTGCAGTTTTCGTTTCGTTGTTTGATTATATCTGCATTGCCGTTGGAGACCCGATTATCAATAGAGAGGTTGGGAATGTCATTAACTGGTTTAATCAAGCCACATGATTGTGCCTGTCCGGAAACGGGACATGCATTTCTATCGTGGTCTTTTGTATGTGTTCAAATATGTGAGATGAGAGATAGACATTCGTTTTTTTTATATCGATGTACCTTTTTACCGTCACTGTTTTTTAACGGGTAATTGAGTTTGCAGTCAACAGAATATGTGAAGAAAAGAACTAGGAATTATTAAATAAGATTTTTCTCCCTCAGACATTAGTGACCTTGACCGATTTTGACTATCCTGTGTAGGCTCTTTAGTTTATTTGCTTCTAAAGTCTTTTATATTATTTGGCCTTTCAATCATTCCATTTTGAGCGTACCTGATGAAGGTTATTCTAGAAACATCTTATGCGCATTTAATAAGATATATATGTATCCATATTTATCATTACTCAGGAATTAATCATTCAAACTTCACACTTTTTTTATTAACCCGTGAAATATATGTAAGTACATAGTACATACAGTGCGGCGTATTAATTTTCGAATTATTCAAGGTACTGAATAATAATAGATTTTAACCGGTTTTTCAAGTTGTCGGGCTAATCATAGAGCGTGCATCAGGTTTTTTTCTTTATCGATGATTGGGCGGTGACCATATCGAGCAGACCCGCGATTATCTATTGAGTGAAAAGGAAGTTTATACATGTATCTTGATGTATTTTAATTTAGTTATGATCTAGTTTTTTTCTTTGCATTGATGTCATATTAATTAAAAAATTATCTGTTATAGATTAGATAGTAAGACAATAACGATGGTTGATTGTGTTTAAATGAACATTTATGTGTGATAAATGATGTCACAATGAACTTTATTGTGATGATAATAATATGATGTATTGTATATGTGATAATAAATGGGCACTGGACCTTTCAACATCTACTACATATTGTTGATTTTTAACAGTTTACATAAAAAGGTATAACAAAAGAAGATTTACACATTGAGAATGATTTTATTTAGAAAATTACACACGTTAATTACATGCATTCTTTAAGTTCGTTTGTACATTGTGATTTAGAATATAATAAGGATTTCTATTTCGTGTCTATCGGGTATTTAAGCGATATGTATATTTTACTAAAACAATCAACATAGACTATACAAACTTGACACCTACAAACTTTCGTAACCGGAAGAATTGTTCACAATGAAAAGTAATTGTTCCCCAAGATAATTATTTGGAACGCATCGGTCGGAACGTATCACTTGATTTAATCGTGAAAAGTTAATATAGGTGCATTACTAACACGAATAAGTTTAATGTCAAATATGACAGGTCAAATAATTTTGAAATCAAATCAAAGATAGCATAATTTATTACTTATTTATTAATACTTCTACACTGTCTTTCTGAAATATCAACATTTATAGGGGCTGTAGGGTCGTAATCATATGGTAGTTGAATTTACAACTACCCGTCCAATCAGTGTCTATCATCACTAACATTGTGAGTTCGAACGAGGTCCATGGCAAGATGTGCTCATTACAAAATTATGTGATAAAGTACGTCAGTTACTTGCGACAGGTCAGTGATTTCCTCCGGGTACTCGAATTTCCTCCACCAATAAAGCTGACCGCCACAATATAGTTGAAATATTGTTGAAAGTGGAGTTAAACACCATAAACCAAAACCAAACCAAACCATCAACATTTATACAATATATATTCCTTCATAAACAAATCCATAATAAACGAATTATGCATGAATATTTATCTTCGTTTTCCGTGGACATAAAATTGTGATATCCATTACGATTTGCATTTAAAAATGATGTTCGGTTGGTCTTTCCTTACAGTTGTTTGTAGGAGGGCTTATCTCTTATTTACGTTATTTGTGTTTGCTTGCGTATAGTGGTGTCCTACATATAATGTGTTCTGTTTTTGCTTGGTTTGTCTTCGTCCTGTGTATCCTATTTTGCCAGTTTTTTTCTGGATTGTCCATTTCTGATTGCACCTTCAGTATTCTTCAACATTTGTTTCTTACACTTAAAAAGGCACTATTTGCCAAAATTGTAAATTTTTGCTACCCATAACTATCAGATATGATTGATGCTTTAATAAAACGTGTTTCTGTAACTTATAAATGTTATGAAATGTACACGCATCGGGGGGAAAAGGTGCAACTGCTCGTGTTTTGAGATCGATCAAGGACGTCATCTTATTAATTATCGGCATTGCTTACGGGGTTCGCCGAATCGTCATTAAATCAGTACACCAATGCACTTATTTCTTATTTTCTGTGAATCTGCTTTTAGTCGGTGTTAATTACGGACAAAGAACCATGCAAGTTTGCAGTTAATAAGCGAAAAAATACAAATTATTCGTGTTTACCTGTCACTAGTAAGGTCAGTTGCATACGGAGAAAACGAGGTCAAATTATTTGCTTGCAAGGAAATAATAAATCGATGGTAATTGTCGTTCTCAAAAAGCGAAAAGTGGTACGATAAGCTGTTTAATGTGAAATATTTACCTTTATTTCATCATTTTAAAGTTATTTACCAATTTCCAAAACATATATTTTTCTTGGTCAAACTCGTAGCTAATGCCTATTTAGATACACCATCAACATATATTGATAAAATATAGATATTTAATTTAGTGACCACCGCGCGTTATAGTAATAACCTTCATCGAGTACACTCATAATTAAATGATCGAAAAGCCAAGTAATCTAAAGAGACTTTGAGAGCAAGCATATTTAATGGGGATGCTTAAAATCGGTTACAGCCACATGAATATGCATGAGGAAGATGTACAATAATTTACCAATAATCTACATAACGTAGGAACTGCATAATTTGCTATAATACAAGAATACAATTAAGATAAGAAGAGTTTGACGATACCAAAGGGGCAATTTCAATCAGTAAATCGAAAAGACAGACAACACAATGTCCAAAAGAAAAAGAACAAAGGGACATACAAAGATCTACAGAACATTACATAGAAAACTAAAAATCGAGCAACACAAATCCCACTAAGAACCTAAAAACTGGGGTGAACTCAGGTGCTCCAGAAGGATTAGTAGTTCCTGTTACTGTTAGACGAACCGAACATCATCTGACATAAAACACCTTATGTGTATACTACTATTTCGAACGTAAGAAAACGCTTTAAAAAACCAGAGTGATAGAAAGAAGCCGTAACTGGAAGGGCAGACAATGCAATGGCCAAGCAAAATAGACAAAAGAAAAAAACAAATATGTACAAAACACTATAAATAAGACTAAAGATTGGGCAGCACGAAGCCCACAAAAACCTTGTTTGACATGTGATGTTCCCGAAGGACTTGTAATTCCTGTTCCATTAGGGAAAACTAAGGTTCATCTCAGCTAGGGAAAATAAAAATGCAGACATTTAATTCAGTGCACACTACGCGTTTCTTGAATAACTTTCCTCTGGTACGCTCAAAGTAAAAAGACTGGAAAGCCAGATAGTTTACAGGTATATGTTTTCACGTAGACTAAAGTGCCTAACCAGGACAGCCAAATTCGACTAAAATCACGTATGCCTGAGGGAAGAGAACCTTAGTTTAAATCCACCAATAAAACTGACTGACACGATATAACTGAAATATTGTAAAAAGTGGCGTTAAACACCATAAAACCAACTAAGCCAACCAACCATTTTTCATGAGGGAGACAATGGACAAATTAGCTTCTAATCATTACTTACACAGTTTAAGAAGGCTACATATTAAAATAATCCATTTTAATTGTTTAAACATGGCGTTCATATATATTTTTTTCAATTATAAAGATATTAACATTTACTTGTATTCTGACCTATTTTATTGTATTGAATCGCCCAAGTGTTACTATCTCATTTCAATAGCTGTAATTTATGCTAAAGATTGTAGCTTGTAAGCACTTCATTTAAATCGAGAAATTGAATAATCAGAAAAAGCGTCGATCCACCCAATATATTTAGAATAAAATTTGAAATTCAGTTAAAGGTGAGGAGACTCCAAAAAAGGGCAGAAAAAATTTATGCGTATATCTGTCCAAAATTTAATTTGAATTTGCACAATATTGTTTAACACAATCATTAAGCTTAAATTTGTGTATGTATCTCTAATGTCAAATATACACGTGGATATTACAATGGTGTTATTATCTGTGGAGGGAGAGGGGGAGGGGGAATATTATCAGAAAATATACAATAAACCATAATAAAATGACATTATCATACATTAACTGGTCTGTTTTAAATCCTTTGAATAACAGGGGCCGTTCTGGTCGTGATCGTATGGTATTTGGAGCTACAACTAATTATGCAATCGGGTCCGTGGCTATCACCACTGAAGTTGTGAATTCGAATCCCGCTCAGGCGAGGTGTAATCGATACATTATGTGATAAAGTTTGTCAGTGACTTGCAACAGGTCGATAAATTTCACCGGTTGCTCCATTTTTTCCCCACCAATAAAACTAACCAACACAATATAGCTGAAATGTTGTTGAAAGTGGCGTTAAGCACAATAACCTTCCCCCTCCCTTGATTTACTACACTGTATAAAATATATAAACGTAGATATCTACTTTAGCGCACAAGACGCGATTATGAAATAGCATACATGAGTTACGTTCATTGATATAAGATGGAAAAACTAAAACAAATTAGGATAGGAGCTGCTCTTTAGACAATGGTGTAGTCAGATTATATTACGGAAAGCCTAATAGTGTCCATATTGCGTTGAGAGTACGATGTTCCTTGTACATTAAACATGCTAAATGCAACGTCCCAATCCATATCTAAATGTTTTTCTAGTGACAGTCAAAAGTCGTTGTCCCTCTTGTTCCATTTTCCCCTAATTCTTGTATATTTCTTTGTACATTCATTGGTCGAACTTAAATATGCATGAAATATTTGTTGCTAGACGGTAATCATCAATAAATCAATCATGAATTATAATATATATAGCTTTTGGTTGTCATTTGTGGAACAGGAACTGCTAACTCTTCCGGAGGACCAGCATTCACCCCGGTTTTCAGTGCGGTTCGTGTTGCTGGGTCTTTAATTTTCTGTGTTATGCTTTGTAGACCGTTGCTTGTCCTTTGTTCTTTTGGTCATTGTGTTGTCTGTATTTCTTCGATTTACGGCTTCTGATTACAGCTTTTGGTATCTACAATTTTTTCTTACACATTCTACAAACTTTATATTTTAATATATCGACTTTGTGTGATTGTCCTTTGTACTAAGCATGTTAAATTACGCTAAGATTATTCAAGTCTTTTTTTCAAATAGATATACAATATACGGATATTTGTCTGAAAACAGAAAAGCCATGTCTACAAGCTTTAGAAACATGTAAAAAACCAAGCCTTCGGTGATCTTTTCTGGCCTGCTTCGCATCGGGTGCAAATAATTTGTATTATTAATGACAATGCATGCGTTTATCCTGCAATGTCAAAAAGTCCAAAACAACTGCCAAATTTTACTAACAGCAGATACGGACATTGTTAATACCGTTCAATCTACATGAACCAGGTACTATATTAGACCCATAATTAGGCATCACTTAAATTCGTTAAAAACATTTATTAGTTCTGAAAATCTGACAATTGTAGGCTAAGAAATGTTTGAAGATACCAAAGGGGCAATAAAAAGCTGCAAATCGAAGAAGGAAAGATAACACAGTGGTCAAAAGAAAAAAAAGATAAAACATAGTTACAAAGATCGTTGTGAAAGTGATCACATGATTGTTGGAATTGGCTCTACCTTTATCAGTAGTACTCCACTTTCCTCCACTAATAAAGGAGATCACCACGATAATGATGAACTAATGCATAAAGTGTAGTAAAGAAAACGTAGGTGTCAAATTAAGTGCGTGCAATGTGTTTCTGGAATAATCTTCATCAAGTACGCTCAGAGTCGAAAGGTTGGGAAGCCAAATAATTAAAAAAAAATTTGGAAGCAAGTAAGCCAAAGGTCCTACACAGAATCGTCAAAATCGGCTAAAGTCACCTATGCCTGATGAGGAGAACCTTAGTTTTAATAATAGAGTAGTTAAATACCCACAATTCGTAACACTCAAGTGAGCACAGAATAAACAAGGTAAAGTAATCTACGAACTAAATTTATGTGCAGCTGCATCTTTTACTTAGAGCAGACAACACAGTTTACTACGGTGTTATCTTTATAAGGTGGACAAGGAAGAGGTTCACATTTAAACGAAATGACGTAAATAAGTTGTCCATTTTCATCTTTCTGTACCTCAGGAATAGACTACTACTGTATTATTACCTGAATAGACTAGTACTGTATTATTACCTGAATAGACTAGTACTGTATGATTACTTGAATAGACTAGTATTGTATTATTACCTGAATAGACTAGTACTGTATGATTACTTGAATAGACTAGTACTGTATTATTACCTGAATAGATTATTACTGTATTATTACCTGAATAGACTAGTACTGTATTATTACGTGAATAGATTAGTACTGTATAATTACCTGAACAGATTAGTACTGTATTATTACTTGAATAGACTAGTACTGTATAATTACCTGAATAGACTAGTACTGTATTATTACTTGAATAGACTAGTACTGTATAATTACCTGAATAGACTAGTACTGTATTATTACTTGAATAGACTAGTACTATATTATTATCCTAATATACTAGTTTTGCATTATTACCTGAATAGAATAGTACTGTGTTATTACCTGAATAGACTAGTTCTGTATAATTACCCGAATAGACTAGTACTGTATTATTATCTGAATAGAATAGTACTGTGTAATTACCTATATAGACTAGTACTGTATAAATACCTGAATAGACTAGTACTGTATTATTACCTGAATAGACTAGTTCTGTGTAATTACCTGAATAGACTAGTTCTGTATAATTCCCCGAATAGACTAGTACTGTATTATTACCTGAATAGACTAGTACTGTGTAATTACCTGCATAGACTAGTACTGTATAATTACCTGAATAGACTAGTACTGTATTATTATCTGAATAGACTAGTTATGTTTTATTACTTGAATAGAATAGTACTGTATTATTTCCTGAATAGACTAGTACTATAGTATTACCCTAATAGACTAATTATGTATTATTACCTGCATAGACTAGTACTGTATGATTACTTGAATAGACTAGTACTGTATTATTACCTGAATAGATTATTACTGTATTATTACCTGAATAGACTAGTACTGTATTATTACGTGAATAGATTAGTACTGTATAATTACCTGAACAGATTAGTACTGTATTATTACTTGAATAGACTAGTACTGTATAATTACCTGAATAGACTAGTACTGTATTATTACTTGAATAGACTAGTACTGTATAATTACCTGAATAGACTAGTACTGTATTATTACTTGAATAGACTAGTACTATATTATTATCCTAATATACTAGTTTTGCATTATTACCTGAATAGAATAGTACTGTGTTATTACCTGAATAGACTAGTTCTGTATAATTACCCGAATAGACTAGTACTGTATTATTATCTGAATAGAATAGTACTGTGTAATTACCTATATAGACTAGTACTGTATAAATACCTGAATAGACTAGTACTGTATTATTACCTGAATAGACTAGTACTGTGTAATTACCTGCATAGACTAGTACTGTATAATTACCTGAATAGACTAGTACTGTATTATTATCTGAATAGACTAGTTATGTTTTATTACTTGAATAGAATAGTACTGTATTATTTCCTGAATAGACTAGTACTGTAGTATTACCTGAATACACTAGTACTATATTATTACCCTAATAGACTAGTTATGTATTATTACCTGCATAGACTAGTACTGTATGATTACTTGAATAGACTAGTACTGTATTATTACCTGAATATATTATTACTGTATTATTACCTGAATAGACTAGTACTGTATTATTACGTGAATCGACTAGTACTGTATAATTACCTGAGCAGATTAGTACTGTATTATTACTTGAATAGACTAGTACTGTATAATTACCTGAATAGACTAGTACTGTATTATTACTTGAATAGACTAGTACTATATTATTATCCTAATATACTAGTTCTGCATTATTACCTGAATAGAATAGTACTGTGTTATTACCTGAATAGACTAGTTCTGTATAATTCCCCGAATAGACTAGTACTGTATTATTATCTGAATAGAATAGTACTGTGTAATTACCTATATAGACTAGTACTGTATAAATACCTGAATAGACTAGTACTGTATTATTACCTGAATAGACTAGTTCTGTGTAATTACCTGCATAGACTATTACTGTATAATTACCTGAATAGACTAGTACTGTATTATTATCTGAATAGACTAGTTATGTTTTATTACTTGAATAGAATAGTACTGTATTATTTCCTGAATAGACTAGTACTGTAGTATTACCTGAATACACTAGTACTATATTATTACCCTAATAGGCTAGTTATGTATTATTACCTGCATAGACTAGTACTGTATTATTACCTGAATAGACTAGTACTGTTGTATTACCTGAATACACTAGTACTATATTATTACCCTAATATACTAGTTATGTATTATTACCTGCATAGACTAGTACTGTTTTATTACCTAAATAGACTAGTACTGTATTATTACCTGAATAGACTAGTTCCGTATAATTACATGAATAGACTAGTACTGTATTATTATCTGAATAGACTAGTTATGTTGCATTACTTGAATAGACTAGTACTGTATTATTTCCTGAATAGACTAGTTCTGCATTATTACCTGAATAGACTAGTACTATATTATTACCCTAATAGACTAGTTCTGCATTATTACCTCAATAGACTAGTACTGTATAATTACCTGAATAGACTAGTACTGTATAATTACCTGAATAGATTAGTACTGTATAATTATCTGAATAGACTAGTACTGTATTATTTTCTGAATACACTAGTACTGTATAATTACCTAAATAGACTAGTACTGTATTATTACCTGAATATACTAGTACTATATAAATACCTGCATAGACTAGTACTGTATTATTACCTGAATAGACTAGTACTGTTGTATTACCTGAATACACTAGTACTATATTATTACCCTAATATACTAGTTATGTATTATTACCTGCATAGACTAGTACTGTTTTATTACCTAAATAGACTAGTACTGTATTATTACCTGAATAGACTAGTTCCGTATAATTACATGATTGGCTAGTACTGTATTATTATCTGAATAGACTAGTTATGTTGCATTACTTGAATAGACTAGTACTGTATTATTTCCTGAATAGACTAGTTCTGCATTATTACCTGAATAGACTAGTACTATATTATTACCCTAATAGACTAGTTCTGCATTATTACCTCAATAGACTAGTACTGTATAATTACCTGAATAGACTAGTACTGTATAATTACCTGAATAGATTAGTACTGTATAATTATCTGAATAGACTAGTACTGTATTATTTTCTGAATACACTAGTACTGTATAATTACCTGAATAGACTAGTACTGTATTATTACCTGAATATACTAGTACTATATAAATACCTGAATAGACTAGTACTGTATTATTACATGAATAGACTAGTTCTGTATAATTACCTGAATAGACTAGCTATGTTTTATTACTTGAATATATTAGTACTGCATTATTTCCTTAATAGACTAGTTATGTATTATTACCTGAATAGACTAGTACTATATAATTACCCTAATAGACTATTTCTGCATTATTACCTGAATAGACTAGTACTGTATAATTACCTGAATAGACTAGCTATGTTTTATTACTTTAATAGACTAGTACTGTATAATTACCTGAATATACTAGTTCTGTGTTTTTACCTTATTAGATTAATACTGTATATCTGAATAATCTAGTACTGTATTTTTACCTGAATTGACTAGTACTGTTTTATTATCTGAATAGACTAGTACTGTATTATTACCTGAATAGACTAGTACTGTATTATTACCTGAATAGACTAGTACTGTATTATTACCTGAATAGACTAGTACTGTATAAATACCTGAATAGACTAGTACTGTATTATTACTTGAATAGACTAGTACTGTATAATTACCTGAATAGACTAGTACTGTATTATTACTTGAATAGACTAGTACTATATTATTATCCTAATATACTAGTTCTGCATTATTACCTGAATAGAATAGTACTGTGTTATTACCTGAATAGACTAGTTCTGTATAATTACCCGAATAGACTAGTACTGTATTATTATCTGAATATAATAGTACTGTGTAATTACCTATATAGACTAGTACTGTATAAATACCTGAATAGACTAGTGCTGTATAATTACCTGAATAGACTAGTACTGTATTATTATCTGAATAGACTAGTTATGTTTTATTACTTGAATAGAATAGTACTGTATTATTTCCTGAATAGACTAGTACTGTAGTATTACCTGAATACACTAGTACTATATTATTACCCTAATAGACTAGTTATGTATTATTACCTGCATAGACTAGTACTGTATTATTACCTGAATAGACTAGTACTGTTGTATTACCTGAATACACTAGTTCTATTTTATTACCCTAATATACTAGATATGTATTATTACCTGCATAGACTAGTACTGTATTATTACCTGAATAGACTAGTACTGTATTATTCCCTGTATAGACTAGTACCATATTATTACCCTAATATACTAGTTATGTATTATTACCTGCATAGACTAGTACTGTATTATTACCTAAATAGACTAGTACTGTATTATTACCTGAATATACTAGTTCCGTATAATTACATGAATAGACTAGTACTGTATTATTATCTGAATAGACTAGTTATGTTGTATTACTTGAATAGACTAGTACTGTATTATTTCCTGAATATACTAGTTCTGCATTATTACCTGAATAGACTAGTACTATATTATTACCCTAATTGACTAGTTCTGCATTATTACCTCAATAGACTAGTACTGTATAATTACCTGAATAGACTAGTACTGTATAATTACCTGAATAGACTAGTACTGTATAATTACCTGAATAGACTAGTACTGTATTATTTTCTGAATACACTAGTACTGTATAATTACCTGAATAGACTAGTACTGTATTATTACCTGAATATACTAGTACTATATAAATACCTGAATAGACTAGTACTGTATTATTACATGAATAGACTAGTTCTGTATAATTAACTGAATAGACTAGCTATGTTTTATTACTTGAATATATTAGTACTGCATTATTTCCTTAATAGACTAGTTATGTATTATTACCTGAATAGACTAGTACTATATAATTACCCTAATAGACTAGTTCTGCATGATTACCTGAATAGACTAGTACTGTATAATTACCTGAATAGACTAGCTATGTTTTATTACTTTAATAGACTAGTACTGTATAATTACCTGAATATACTAGTTCTGTGTTTTTACCTTATTAGATTAATACTGTATATCTGAATAATCTAGTACTGTATTTTTACCTGAATTGACTAGTACTGTTTTATTATCTGAATAGACTAGTACTGTATTATTACCTGAATAGACTAGTACTGTATAATTAACTGAGTAGACTAGTACTGTATTATTACCTGAATAGACTAGTTTTGTATAATTACATGAATAGACTAGTACTGTATTATTACTGAATAAACTAGTTCTGTATTATTACTGAATAGACTAGTTCTGTATAATTACCTGAATAGATTAGCTATGTTTTATTACTTGAATAGCATAGTACTGTATAATTACCTGAATAGACTAGCTATGTTTCATGAATTGAATAGACTACTACTGTATAATTACCTGAATAGACTAGCTATGTTTTATTACTTAAATAGACTAGTACTGTATAATTACCTGAATATACTGGCTATGTATTATTACCTGAATAGACTAGTTCTGTTTTATTATCTGAATAGACTAATTATGTTGTATTACTTGAATAGACTAGAACTGTATTATTATCTGAATAGACTAGTTATGTTGTATTACCTGAATTGACTAGTACTGTTTTATTATCTGAATAGACTAGTACTGTATTATTACCTGAATAGACTAGTACTGTATTATTACCTGAATAGACAAGTACTGCATAAATACCTGAATAGATTAGTACTGTATTATTTTCTGAATAGGCTAGTACTGTATAAATACCTGAATAAACTAGTACTGTATTATTACCTGAATAGACTAGTACTGTATTATTACCTGAATAGACTAGTACTGTATAATTATCTGAATAGACTAGTACTGTATTATTACGTGAATAGACTAGTACTGTATTATTACCTGAATAGACTAGTACTGTATAATTACCTGAATAGACTAGTACTCTATTATTACCTGAATCGACTAGTTCTGTATAATTACATGAATAGACTAGTACTGTATTATAATCTGAATAGACTAGTTATGTTTTATTACTTGAATAGACTAGTACGGTATTATTTCCTGAATAGACTAGTTATGTATTATTACCTGAATAGACTAGTATTATATTATTACCCTAATATATTAGTTCTGAATTATTACCTGAATAGACTAGTACTGTATTATTACCTGAATAGACTAGTACTGCATTATTACCTGAATAGACTAGTACTGTAGTATTTTCTGAATAGACTAGTACTGTATAAATACCTGAATAGACTAGTACTGTATTATTTTCTGAATAGACTAGTACTGAATAAATACCTGAATAGACTAGTACTGTATAATTACCTGAATAGACTAATACTGTATTATTACCTGAATAGACTAGTACTGTATTATTTTCTGAATACACTAGTAATGTATTGTTACCTGAATAGACTAGTACTGTATAATTTCCTGAATAGACTAGTACTGTATTATTTTCTGAATAGACTAGTACTGTATAAATACCTGAATAGACTAGTACTGTATAATTACCTGAATAAATTAGTACTGTATTATTTTCTGAATAGACTAGTACTGTATAAATACCTGAATAGGCTAGTACTGTATTATTTTCTGAATAGAATAGTACTGTATAAATACCCGAATAGACTAGTACTGTATAATTACCTGAATAGACTAATACTGTATTATTACCTGAATAGACTAGTACTGTATAATTACCTGAATAGACTAGTATTCTGTATAATTACCTGAATAGACTAGTACTGTATTATTTTCTGAATACACTGGTACTGTATTATTACCTGAATAGACTAGTACTGTATAAATACCTGAATAGACTAGTACTGTATAATTACCTGAATAGACTAGTACTGTATAATTACCTGAATAGAGTAGTACTGTATTATTTTCTGAATACACTAGTACTGTATTATTACCTGAATAGACTAGTACTTTATAATTTCCTGAATAGACCAGTACTGTATAATTACCTGAATAGACTAGTACTGTGTTATTTTCTGAATACACTGGTACTGTATTATTACCTGAATAGACTAGTACTGTATAATTTCCTGAATCGAATAGTACTGTATTATTACCTGAATAGACTAGCTACGTTTTATTACTTGAATAGACTAGTTCTGTGTGTTTACCTTATTAGATTAATACTGTATATCTGAATAATCTAGTACTGTATTATTTTCTGAATAGACTAGTTCTGTATTATTACCTGAATAGACTAGTTCTGTATAATTAACTGAATAGACTGGTTATGTTTTATTACTTGAATAGACTAGTACTGTATTATTTCCTGAATATACTAGCAATGTATTATTACCTGAATAGACTAGTTCTGTGTTTTTACCTTATTAAATTAATACTGTATATCTGAATAATCTAGTACTGTATTTTTACCTGAATTGACTAGTACTGTATTATTACTGAATAGACTAGTTCTGTATAATTACCTGAATAGACTAACTATGTTTTATTACTTGAATAGACTAGTACTGTATAATTACCTGAATAGATTAGCTATGTTTTATTACTTGAATAGACTAGTACTGTATAATTACCTGAATAGACTAACTATGTTTTATTACTTGAATAGACTAATACTCTATTATTACCTGAATAGACCAGGTTTGTGTTATTACCT
The DNA here is from genome assembly GCA_963383655.1 of Bathymodiolus septemdierum. Taxonomy (NCBI): domain Eukaryota; kingdom Metazoa; phylum Mollusca; class Bivalvia; order Mytilida; family Modiolidae; genus Bathymodiolus; species Bathymodiolus septemdierum. Next base: position 53,449,488 of record OY726523.1, read on the forward strand.
GCATAGACTAGTACTGTATCATTACCTGCATATATTAATACTGTATTATTACCTGAATAGACTATTACTGTATTATTATCTGAATAGACTAGTTCTGTATTATTACCTGAATAAACTAGTTCTGTATCCTTACTCGGACACTGAGTTCTGCCCCAGCGAAAATTTGTGGACCCATATCCTGTAATTAGTGTAACAGTGGTGCAATAAATTCATATAAACAAGTGCTGTTTTATTATTTTTCAAGAATAGTGTTTGAAGATTGCATTTTCTAGTTAGAAACCACTAATTCGTCACAATGATTTTTAGAGATATGTTTACTTGGTATAACTAAGCAATTGATTTATTTGTCAGAATGATGTGCACTTTGTATATATAAAACTTAGGCTAGGGAACAACAACATATATGTCAGTGAAAGGGGTATCTTAATTCGTCTCTTATTCGACTGATATCATTCATAATTTAAATTTGCCTGACAGGACACCCAAATAAGTGTTATCAAATAGATCCTGATAAGAAGCCAAAAAATAACGGATTTTGGACGGATGTATTAAATGCAATATCTTTCCAGGGTAACCGCTATCTTCATACAAACAATTAACACGCTTCCAATGTGACAACTGAGATAATTACACTGTCATAGGTTAGCTTCTCCCACCATTTACTGTTATTGAAGTGACAGTACCAATCCAGGAAAGTACAAATTGCTGTGTGTTAAGGGTTGTCTCTTTCAACGATTTTTTGGATTGCGAAACTGTTCAGACATTGTGGTATTTTTTTCATCTCATTCTAATAATTGAATGGTCCAGTCAAGGCACATTCCAGAAAAGTATATAATTATGATGTACAAGTCCTGACATATGTTGTGCCTTTTTCGGTTGAAATCTTAAGTTCACTGAGCAGTATCACAAACGAAAAGTTTGAAGATACCAAAGAGGTAGCCAGAAGCCCTAAAGCGAAAAGGGATAGACAACACAATGACCAAAAGAAAGGGGACAAGCAACGATCTACAGAACACTACACAAAAACTAAAGATCGAGCAACACGTACCCCACTAAGAACCGGGTTTGCACTCGGTTGCTCCGGATGGGTTGGTTTTGTGATGGCACCCGTCTTGTTAATCTTTTTGGAAATCCGGTGATAGGTCATGAATGAGGAAAAGACCGGATTGTGATTACGACAAACGGGACATATCCGTGGTCATATATTAGATGGTTATTGAATCAACAGTTGCTGTATGACAACATATTATTTGCTCATATTGTACATGCATAATAATATTTAGTACATACTAATATAGATATCTTGAATTTGATTATTCTAAAGAACGTCACATGAAATTTGACATTCCGTTCGATCAACCGTTTGAAGTTAGGTCGCATGGTTATATCAACCGCACGCGATAAATCCCATGGGAATTTCCTGAATTTTCTGAATATCATCGCTTGGAATCTGTTGTCAGATTTGAACTAAGTCAAATAATTATGGCACTGTGTAGGTTGTTCGATCTAATAAAACAATCATCAACCTTGTAAGAGTGTGATATGACGCATTGTTTGCCCTTGAAAGTATATACCACCCTCGGGCAAACACTCGGGTGACATAATCTTTCTCTGGGAGACAATCCATCATATCAAACGCTTACGAGGTTGATAATTGGATATTATTACATACTCCTATAGATATCTTGAATTTGATTAGTCTAAGGAACGTCACATGACATTTAACATTCTTTTCGATCAACCGTTGGACGTTAGGTCGCATGGTTATATTAACTGCACGCAAGAAAACCTCCATGGAAATTCCCTTGTTAGCCTTTTTATCATAACATGTGTATACTGTATTTAATGCTAGTTTTAGAATATACCACTATATGGGTCTTGCGAGATCACTTGGCATTTGTTGTTTGAATGTAAATTAAATTATAGATGAGATATCCAAGATGGAAAAGGAACAATTATCATCTTGGTAAAAGTGTGACATGACTAGCTGAATTTACTGAATATGGATCATTACTTGGTGTCTGTTGTCAGATTTGAACGAAGCCAAATAATTATGGCACAGTGTATGATATTTGATATAATAAAACAATTATCAACCTTGTAAGAGTATGGTATGACGAATTGTCTCCCCTCGAAAGTTTATGCCACCTACGGGCAAGCCCTCGGGTGACATATTCTTTCTCTGGGAGACAATTCATCATATTACTCTCTTACAAGGTTGATAGTTATATAATAAACATGGCGCGATTTCTAAAACAAAGGTAATGTTTTACACTTATCGATAATTACCAGTAAGATTTGAAAAAAACACTGATGATGTTTTCTCATAAATGGCTCGCCGAGATATAATTTTATATGCACCTAATGCACTTTAGTTACTGTAGAACGGTCAATCGACGGTCCTGTTATGTTTATTACCTACCTATCGGTGAAACACGACTTTCAGATACAAATAAAGTTAGTTACCTTGGAGGGTTGCTATCATTTTGTCCTGTTTTGTAGTGTGATTTTCTAACTGCACTGCTCTCGACTGTAAGGCAGTATATTTGCTTTGTAAGTCTGAATTCGTTGTCTCAACAGCCGCAATCTTTGCCTGCAAGGCTGCGATAGTAGCATTAAATCTAGCAAGTAATTTTGTTAATTCTTGTTGTGTACTTTCTAAATGAGCCAATCGTCGTCCAGTGATATTTAAAAGCAGTCGTCTTTCATTATGCTTAGCAGCTGCTGTCATAAATGACAGAATACATCCAAACAGAAATACAAGCTGGGAGCAAGACAAATACATTTCGCCTACAACTAACATGGTCGAGACAGAACGTGTCACAGTTAGACCCGGACACAGTAATAGATAAGATATCATTTTTGTTTTAATTTACGAAATATGTAAGTGCGTTCTTACTAATAGAAAATAGTCTTAATATATACAAAGATAAGTAAATAAACACGCATTTTTATTTAACTGTTCCGACATTGTGGCATTTTCATTAATTTTATTATATACACACACAAGAATTTTTTAGCCATTTCCTCATTTGTCTTCCCTTCTTAGTTATGATAATATTCATACTTAAGAAAAGTTTGAAGATACCACAATGACATTCACAACGCTGTTTTCTCTAAAACAACAGTCTGTGGGTAGATGTATCACCCTACCCTACACATTACTCCGCTTCCGAGCCAACCAGTCTGCGTTCTTACTACTTCATGTTGCATGCTTTACCAGAATGTAAGGCATTGTATGTTCATAATAGTATTCCCGAGTCAAAATATGCACACAAATAAAATATATATATTTTTAAATATCTGGATTTAGCGCCCGCGATTGGCACATTTAAAAACAAATTCGAATGCATTTGTTTTATAATCTCGTTGCTACGTATTGCGATGTCCAACATACCCAAAGCGATTTCCATATCCAATCTTAGGAATTAAAATCGACACACAACAATACGTACCACGTGCACTCTAGTAACTTAGACGTACCATAATAAGCAAATTATATCAACTTTTGCTCAATGTGGCTTTCCTCGTTAGGCCTTTAGTTTTCTTGCGCGCAAACACTTTTAAATCATTTGTCTTTGAGCGTACTTGATGATGGTTATTCTAGAAACGCGTCGTGCCCGAATAACCTGTACATCTACGTATTACTATCAATGGGTCGATGCCTCTGCTTGTGGATTATAAGTCGCCGATGGGTATCATCCACCCAGAGTCAGTGATTCGGCACTGGTATGGTTTATTGGATATATTTATTATTGAAATGTACAATTCATAAATTGTTTAATTATTATCAAAACTAAGGTTCTCCTCTCTCATGTATAGGTGATTTTATCCGATATTGACTAGCCTGTTTGGTCCTTTAGTTTCCTTGTTCACAAAGACTTTAAATCATTTGGCTTTGAGCGTACCTAATGAAGGTAATCCTAGAAACGCGTCGTACGCACTGCTTTGACAACTATCTTACCTATTTTGTTCCAGTATTGTTATAAATACTGACATAGTGACAGCCGGAACCTTTGAGCCGTAATGAAAGCGGGAGGTTTGGCGCTTTAAAATCTGATTCAACCCATCATTTCTTTAGAAATGCATGTACCAAGTCAGGGTCATTACGGTTTTCACAGTTTTCCGGTTGTTGACTGGTTTTGTCTGTTTATATACTTATGAGTTTTGACTTTCCCTTTGTAAGATTGTTCGGAGTTCGGTAATTTTGTTATTACCCTTATTTGATACCTATTTTTTTATTATATCATTTTGTCGAATGTTTGTGATCAACTCACGCATCTTTTGTTATTTTTGAATTTGTTTTCCTTGTCGTTTGCCTTGGTGTTATATTCCAACTTTTCAAATCATTATTGAGGATTCTGATATCTATATGACGAATTGTAGAATCCAAAAATTGCTATATCCATGATGGAGATATCATCTATATATATATTTTAACAAACGAAATACAATAAGATTGAACAGTGAGTCAAAAGGTTTGACTTTGAGAAGAAAAAAATATTATGAATTGTATTTCAAGAAAAGGTGAGTTCGAGATAAATAGGGTCTAACACCGGGATCTTGTACCTTACATGGTGTTTGACTCTCTTTTTCGTCTCTTTCTACCATGTCAATAATTGTTTAATTTTTAAGATAATAAAAATATAACCGCCGTTGACAAAATTCGAGGAAAGGTAGATCCGAAAAATGCCAAATGTTAGTCAAATAAATTTAAATATGTATTTATCGTTGTCGTAGTGGAATTAAGGATACGGTCAATATATTTTATTATGTAATACACTTAAGATACTGTCATCACACGGGTGTATATCGACAATTTACTTCAACAATGAAAACCAATTGTGCGAGAAAACGCTTGTGTAGCTTGTCTTACCAAGGAGCTTAGTTAAGATAGAACAATCTTTTTCACTTAAATGAACGGGTTACTTTACCCACGGATTGGGAAAACGAAACCACTGCAATACAAACAATCAATCCGGAAGCAGCATAACACTTTCATAGCTATATTTCGTTGTCTATTACAAAAAAACAGGAGAAAAAAGAGGCCACATTCGTTCTCGAAAACTGTGAATTCAAGTTACATTTATGTTCCTACAAAAACATGAACAAGAAATGTATTGTCAATTATTAGGTCTGCATGACAGCAAGTAGAGCTACCTGGCACTAAAACACGATTCAAGCGTATATTTAGATATAAGTATTAATAATTCAATTAAAATAAAAACACATTAACTTATTACATGTCAAGCATAGCATGTACATTTCAAGCCACCAATGCAAAGCAAAAATAAATTCAAGATATCAAAAGGTCGACTTACCAACTAGTAGCTAGTTATTTACTTGACTTGATATACTTTAATTGGCAATACAAAGTGTCTCGTACAGATTGACAAACAATCATATAGACAGTAGGGAAATGAGATGTTAATATCTCATCGAACCGTTTTAGGATAATCCTATAAAATATCAATGGGTTAGTGACTATTGCTTAACGCCAAATGAGCAATTTCTCAGCTATATCACGGCAAGAACAAGTTGTACTTAGTTGACGTGATGGTGATGAGGTCCGTTTTACTTTCTTTGATTTTCATAGTACCAGCCTACTGGTAGACATTTCACTCAACTTGGGCATATTATCCGGATTCCGAACCAACCAGTATTTCATCCTATTCATTATAGCTCAAAGCGTTGTGAGAAAGGAGTACTAGTCGCAGTACGCACACAAGCACAAATAACGAACATAAGACATGAGCCCTCCTACAAACAACTGGACATAAAGACGAACCGAGCATCTGTTTTATTTTGAAATCATAACGGACATCAGAACACAATTCGAAACGTAAAGGCACATAATAAGACAACACAAAAAACTAAAATGATGAGTAACACGGACACCACCACAGAGGGGTGAACTCAAGTTCACCTGCTTCTTATAAGGCACCCGCTGTGTTACTCATATATAAGTCAAGTCCAGTAAAAGTCTTGGCAGTGATAGAGAAAAGAAAACATCTACCCGTTTTTTGTAAAAGATTCATGAAGTGAAAAGCGCTAATGAAGTGAAAAACAAAAACACTGTCGGAACAGTTCCAGAATCAAATCGTATGATCACATGTACATGCATTACATTGTGCAACATTGTTTATAAGAGATGTAGAGTGCATCGTATAGTTCAGATTAGAACAATATTCACCATTTATCTTATCATTTTGTCAATCAAAATATCGCACCATACAACCGATTCCAATATCACTTTTTACATACATGATTTATAGTTTGAGCACTTTGCTATCGATAAGATTATAGCTGAAATACGGCTCACTTAGCGCTACGATTTCCGTATGAAGACGATGTTCGGTACGTCTTTACCCCCAATTGTTTGTAGGAAGTCTCATGTCTTATTTACGTTATTTGTGTTTGTTTGCGTCTAATTGTGTCTAGCACATATTATGTTGTGTTTTTTCTTTGTCTTTTTGTTTGCCTTCAACTGGTGTACCTAATGTTGTCAGTTTATCTGGATTGTCAATAATCATGGATTGTCCTTCCGGTTTTCTCTCACGTTTATTTAACGTTCAAAAACAACCAGTCAATTTAAACTTAATGTTTTGCTATTATTCTTACATCTTAGGCCCTTTGATTTTTATATGATCGTACTTGATGAATGTGATTCTATAAACGTTTCTTGTCCACCAAATTAGATATCTACACTTATTTTTACTGGACGGTTGTTAGAAGAAGATACCAAAGGGGTAGTCATAATCCGTAAATCGATGAACAGACAATGCAATGGCAAACGAAAAAGGACAAACACTAGATGCAAAACACTACACAGAAAATTAAAGATGGAGCAACACGAACCCCATTGAAAACCGGAGGTAAGCTCATGTGATCCGTCGGTGTAAACAGATCCTGCTCCATTAGTGGCACCCGTCGTATTACCTTAATTACAAGCACGGTGGCAAGTCATGAATGAAGAAACGACAGGGAAGAGTCTATGACAGGTGGAGGAGTTCTGATAGCGAGAATACATATATACATTTAAGTTAATTGCTAGAATTGTATTTAAAAATCACATCATTTCTTTTTATATCGATTTGCGTCGAGTGACGGAATAGTACATGTATGTACCATTATGGAAAGAATGGTATCAACTAGAAATAACAGGCTCTTGGTACTGATAGATGCAACAACGTCTCACAGTCAGCTCGTAGTAAATAACAGGGCCGCGGTACCGATAGATACAACAACGTCTTACAGTAAACTCGCAGTAAATAACAGGCACCAGAATGTAAGGTATTGTATTTTCTTTATAGTATTCATAAAGAACATTTTTGAAAGTATGACTTTTAACGCACATAATTAGCACATTCGAAAAATAGTAAATCTAAGAGAGTATTTTCAGAAATCTCTTTAGGCTTTCCGATGTCCAAGGCGATTTCCATATTACCAATATAAGACTTAATCTACGCTTGAGACAATCACGGTACATGCACCCTTCGTCTTTCATGATCCCTTCTTCTAAGAATCAGCAAATGCAAGAATCGTTATTCCTCGAATGAAATTTGACTGTAACCGACTGTCACTGTCCATAGTTGTGAATCGCTCTGTTAAAACTACCAATTTACGAAACACATACATAGTTTTAAACTTTTTGAATTGTTGTGTGTAACCTCTGAGAGAATCTTAATCTTCGGAGGCGGTTAGTAATTAGTAGGAGTAGACGAAGAAGAAATATCTTGTTGACCAAGAAATTGTAAATTGATTTTATTAACGTGTCGATGGATTGTAGCAAATCATCTTTCCCGATGTTGCTATTTTTTGATTTGTTTTTTTCTTATTATTTTGTGATGGTATATTGCATTTTTAAAGCATTCTCAACACGGCGTGGGTCCGCGTCCGGCTCTGTAAATTACAAAAATGGTGCACTCGACTCCCAGCCGCGAATGATAAAGCTTACCAGTTGCTTGCCCATGGTCGGTGATTCTCTCCGGCTTCTTCCACCAATAAAATTGTTCGCCATGATATAGCTGAAATATTGCTGAAAGTGGCGCTAAAGACAATAAATCAATCAATCTAAGTATTTCTGATGATTTAATTCTCTTTATGAATTAAACGAATGTTGATGACGAGAAGCTTTTGACCTTTTTGACACTTCAACTTTAAAATAATGACTACTTACTCCAATTGACACAAGAAAATTAATCTGTCATTTGATTGGTCTTTGCTGAATCCACAATGCTGTTATTTCCCTTTATTTCTTTTGTTTTCGTTGCTTGCTTATTGTTTTCATTTTTGTCTTTTGCTTAATTTTTAAACAAACGCAGCACATAAAAATGCTAAAATGTAAGTGGAAACGTTTCACAAATATTGATAGAAATTATTTTATTTTTAGATAAGACGAATTCAAGATAACAAGGAATACAAACCAATCCAGAAGTAATATAACCACAATATGAATTCATTGTGTGGACAAATACAGCAAAACAAGAGAAAAGAGGAGGGAGCCAGATGAACTAGGAACCAGTGGAAATTCCTACTTGTGACAACGTGAATGCTAAATGATGGCATCCTAAAAATAATATGAAAAGAAAATTTGATTTTCGTTGCATTCTAGCTTTGTTTGTTTGTATTGCAGTATTTACCTTTGTTGATTTTGAACAATACACATCTCTATTACCATGTATTGATATAAATAACGAGACTTACGTAACACAGCAATGGATGGTCGTTGTGACGGCGTCGCATGGCTTTCACGAAATGTTTGATAATTGGTGGTATCATTATAAACAATTGAAACTAACAATGAAAGTAAAAATGATAACAGAAGATGCCTTAACGCTTGACAGATATAAGTCTACTCGGGAGTTACAGGTTGTCAGAGGTGATTTTACATTGAGAACTACAAATGCCCTCAATTACAGAACAAGAGAATATAAGAAACTAGTCAATAAACGAGTACATATCTTTTAAAAGAAATAAAAAAATGGCAGAAATATAATATACACAGACATAGACACTGTCTGGCTGAAAGATCCAAGACTATATTTGAAAGGTGGTTTCGACGTCTGGGCACCATTAGATCATTGGTACTATTATTGCACGGGATTCGTAGCACTTAGAGCTACTTCAGCTGTGGAATGTTTCTTGATAGAATGGGAAAATATGCTGCAACAACCTTCATTAATCCAATATGTATTTAACACACTTATAAAACGTTCTAAACTCAACCATATTTGTCTTCCTGAGCAAGAATTTCCATCTGGTGAAATGTATTTTGATCGACATAAAACTGTTCGTTTCGTTGTTGTACATAATAATTTCATTGTTGGTATCAACGAAAAAAAAGGAAAGATTTATCAGAAATGGACTGTGGTGGGAAAACATCCATTAGGTGTTTTTATGAATTATCAGTGGTATATGTTATCTACAGCAATAGTATAATAATAATATACAGAAAATTACATAATAGATACCCATCTTTATACGAAGTATGAAAATAATAATTCATCAATTTATTTAAATTAAAATAAATATACAATATATATTATCCTACCAATAGTAATACTGATGATTGAAATAATTTAAATTTAACACACACTCACACAAAATGATATATCAGGAAATACGGTTGAAAGTGGTGTTAAACACCATAACCATAACCCACACAAATGTAGGTTTATGTGGCATTGGAAGCGTCATAGCTGAACGATGCCGATTTATAGACAAAAAGGGAAAATGACGATACCAAAATGGTAGTCAGAAGCCGTAAATAGATGGACAGACAAAAGAAAAAGGAGAAAAGGACAAACAATAGGGTAATCAGAAGCAGCAAATCGAAGGAGGACAGACAATACAATTGTCAAAGGAAAAAGGGACAAAGGGATAAACAATAATCTACAAAGCACTATGCTAGGCTTCAGTTCATTACTCTCACTACTAGCATCGCTAACATTTAATCAAATTAATGTACATTCATATTACTGGAATACAGAGGTAATATATGGGTCAGTATGGCAGGTACGAAGATCCTTTTCGGAACCTCATGTTGTATGTTCTCATTTTCTCTATATTCGTTCTTTATAAATGATGACAAAAGCTGCAAACGCCATTACAATAGTTGTGTAGCCATGTACTACTGCCACTGAGGAATTATCGACACAGTTCTCAAGAGTTGATGCAGGATCAGCTCCTGGAAATACAAAACAATCACTGTCTAAAATTATATTTGATACATTTTAATAGATGAACATCAAAGAACATTTCACTACTGTGACTGTCAAATAAGGAACAACAATAACAGCGTTGTTCCTTTACTCGAATGTATGTGTAAGTGTAATGTTGAATAGTCTCTCATGTCCATTTACATCCAAACGGGTCTCTCGTGTCCTTTTACATCCGTATACGGGTACCACATGTGGAGCAGGTACTACCTACCCTTCCGGGATACCTGAATTAACCTCCGGCTTTTATTGAGGTTCGCGTTGCTCGATGTTTTGTTTTCTGTGTACTGTTTTGTAGATCGTTGTTTGTCCTTTTGTCCTTTATCTTTTGGCCATTGTATTGACTGTCCATCTATTTACGGCTTTTGATTTAATTATTTTAAACATATTTTATTTGCCAATTAAATAGACAAAATGGATTAGACACAAGTTAAACAAAGTCTTCTCCAGATTACCCATTGGGTATCTTTAAACTTTTCTTATCTTACTAATATATTAGAATATATCTTTGTGGTTTCAGGTTTATTGCTATCACAGTGTATATATAACAGAACAGATAGCTTTCTCCTTTATTCTTGTAAGTTAGAATAGCTAAATTAGTTAGTTACTAGAAGACCATACAATACAAGTATGAAGGAATTCCTAAATAACGAGAGGGACCGTCGTGGTCATGATCGTATGGTAGTTATATACAACTACCTGTGTAATCAGTTGCTATCACCACTAAAGTTACGAGTTCGAAACCGCTCATGGAGAGGTGTACTCGATACAACAGTATGTGATAAAGTTTGTCAGTGACTTACGACATGTCGGTGGTTTTTTTCTGGGTACTTCGGTTTCTTCTACCAATAAATCTGTCCGTCACGATAAAACTGAAGTATTGATGAATCTGGCCTTAAACACCACAACCCTTGCCCCTAACCCATTTGACGAAATATATTGGTTATGAAGTTGCAATGCAAATGTGTATTACTTGTATCATCTACAAGACACCATAGAACATATTTGCCGGGGAAAACACGCATAATAACAGTAAACATTTTTTTTATTGTGTGGCCCTCCATTATTTTGGGCTTGAGCGTACCTGGTATAGTTCATTCCAGAAACGCGTCATATGTGTTGTGCTAAATTAGATATCTACGTTTTTCTTGCATATCACATATTATGAAACAGCATGTTAGACCAATATAAATCTTGCATAACAAATATACCATTCATAGTCTGATTCCCTTACTATTTTCTACTGATATTGTTTAGTGTTTTGATAATTCGAAGAATCAGTAAAGAACTAAATAGATAAGAAATATATACCAATTACCGTCGGTTTCGACTGGTTTCTCGTTGTCTACGTCACGTTTGCGTCGACCCGCTGATGCAGCTGTAGACGTTGTCGGTTTGCACGTTGTCGGTTTAGGCGTTGTACTTGTAACTGTAATTACAGTGGTCGTAGATTTGACTGTTGTGGATGGCACTGTAGTTGAAGTCGCCGTTGGTTTTGTAGATGTCCCTACAGCTAATGTTGCTAAAGGCGTAAATAAATCAAAGATCACATTTCAAAACAGTATCTAACACACCTATACATATCACGTCATAAAATTTGATATTAAATTAATGTATTACATCATAGTATAAAACATAATCTTTAAAGGCATATAGGCTGTCGATGTGCTATACTAATTGCAGTTGCGATTTTTCATGATATCATATGTAAATAGCCTGGAACGAAGGAAATACGTCGCTGTTGATTTTCTTGAATCCAGTAAAGAATCCAATGTTTACCTGCGCAATATGCATACGAACTGACAGTGAACTCATTCTGGAAAGCCTTTGCGCATGTGCGAAATTGCTTGTTGATGAAGAAAGTACATGGCACAAATCGAATCGTGGAAGAACGAAAACATTGACGGATTCTATGCGAAAACGACACAAAAAGGAGGATTCAGCAAGCTTTGTGTAAAAAAAAAAGAAAAAAGATGTTATACCGACCTACTCCATTTTTCAACACGTAAGCATAATTCATTATCTTTTTTCGGTCGAATCGTATTTTGACAGTAGAATTGCATCGTAGTTTTTTATATATTCTTTTTTTTTTTCAGGAGAAAACGCTAGGTGATATCTCTTTTAAATTAGAGACTAAAATAATGAACTTCATGTCTGGTTTTTTCGAAAAAAATATATAATCAAGCCAACTCAAGTGTTGTCAATAATATGCAATACAATTTGTTTACAATTTTCCCTTTATCGGGCCACTTTGCAGAGCTTGGGTTTGTTTTTATTGATTTCATCACGTATTTCCGATTTTATGTGTCATTCTTACTAAATACCATTATATGATATTAACTGATTACCCCGGGATCCAATTTTATAGATATATTTCTTAAATTATATTAATTCTAACGAATTTAAATGTAACATGCTTTCCTGGTTATTCATAGCAGTTATCAGTATTCGGCAATCTTCGGAAAAGCAGCCGACTTATAATTAGGTCGTGTTAATGGGGATTTTACCAACAGAAATTCGAATTCTTTTCACTAATTACGACATTATGTCATATTTTTTAAGCCTGGCTTCTTGTTCAGAACATTTTATTAGTATAAAACATCGAATATTGGCAACTTTTAATATGAACAGAAAAAAAATCAATTCTGACAGCCTGTATGCCTTTAATTAAAAGCGTATATATATATATATACTTCACAATCACATTTTATCTTGGAGAAGACAATGCTACAAATGTAAGTTGTAAAACTTATGTCTGATCCATTTGTTTTATTTGAACAATAAAATATGTTCAAATTAAAAAAAAACCAATAGTTTGTATGTTTTCATCAATATTCGCTGTAATAATTAAAAAAAAAAGATCATTTGTATGTCGTTGCAACCAATTATCAAAGGGGGTTGGTTATGATCCGATTAACTTCTTTAATCCCGTCAATATTGTTTTGTGCTTGTCGCTAACTATGGTCTTCACTTTCAACGCTATATTCCGTGGTCCTTTTTTTTTTAATTCAATGGTTGGTTTGAGGTGATTGTTCCTTTTTTAGTTATTGATTGAAATGAAGGACCATCACCATTCCTGTCCATAATTCTGAGATATGAGAAAGTTAACAATTGCTGATGCCATTTGTATATTCCCCACAAAAAAATCTACAGTAAAATTTACTTTACAATTAAATATACTTATGTGTTTAGGCATCCATTTTAATTAAATTGATAATTACTCTTGTTGGTAGTGGAAGCTGCCATTACTCCATATAATGTTAAGATGACAAGGACAACATGATGTAGCTGAAACTGAAGCAAAATGAAATTATTATATTTGTGGCTTGGTTTCCTTACTTTAACATAATTTGTAATTTTTTCGCTTTACAATCTTATGACTAGCATGTACATATACTGATAAAGGTTTGGGGCCGTCGTGGCCGTGATAGTATGATACACGTAGTTGGATTTACAAATACCTATGCAATCAGTGCCTATCACCACTAACATATTGAGTTATAATCCTGGGGAGGTGTACTCGATACAACATTATGTTGTAAAGTTTGACAGTGACTTGCGGTAGGTCAGTGGTTTTGTCCGGGTACTCCAGTTCATACTGATCGTCACGATATAACGGAAATACTGTTGAAAATGACGTTAAGCACCACAATACTAACTCCCTGATAAAGATTATTCCCGAACCGCGTCGTGCGCACTGACACCCTCAAACAATGGCACAGTCCTTTTCCACAAATACTCCAACGGAAATTAAAAAAAAAATAGTATAGCAAAGGGATAAATCTAGCTTTGTTGTATTTTTTTTTTTTGATATAGACAGTTTATTGAACAAACTCCTGCTATATAATAACCTAATAGCCTATAACCACTAACGTTGTCAGTTCGAATCCCGCTCATGGCAAGGTGTACTCGACACAACATTATGTGATAAAGTTTGTCAGTGACTTGAAACAAGTCGGTGGTTTTCTTCGGGTACTCCGGATTCCCCACTTATAAAACTGACCTGCACAATATAGCTGAAATATGGTAAAAGTGGCGTTAGACACCATAACTCTAACCCCACACATATTTGGAAGAATGAACTATTTCACGATGTATAATTTAATTACATAAAAAAAACGACCATGAAGTAAAAAATAAATAAATAAAATAAATGTTCATAACATTTTTCTAAATGCTCTCTTTCTATACGAATATATAATATGTATATTTCACTTTCCCAACTTAACTGAACAAAAAAAAACAACATCTCTATTATATATGTTCCTCTCTTATTTTCACCTACTTTTCTTTGTTGCGTATGTTAGTGTATGCTTATATCCCACGTGCCACTTACGAATTATGTTGGTCGATCAGTAATAATGAAATGGAATTTTAAGGTGTGTGTTTAATTTAGATTTACTAGTAAAACTGATTTAAAAAGGAAATAATATACTGAAGATGCTGTAAATGTAAGTAAATGTATACTTATTTAATCAATTCAATGTGATATGTTTTTGAACATGTTTCAAACAAATTAAAATTCTACACACGATTGTACTGCTATAGCATATTTTTGTCACAGGAGTAATGTCTGAATTTTTAAACGGAATTATGTATGATAGACAACTGAAATTGTAAGTTGCATAAGATTATCCCAAATTATATTTAATTTATGTTTGTCAGCTGTTATATTGTACTTTATATCTAATAGGGGGGATAAGCAAACATAGATGAAAGCATAACATACCAAGTAAGAGGCAATTAACAATAATTAAAGCAAAAACAAAAACAAAACAAATACAGGACCAGCCAAATCGAAAAAAATGTTAGTCTCAAATATGCAGTTGAAAAAAATACTCCCCACAATAATCAAAATGGTTGCTCCTTAATTCACAACCCTTACAATTTACTATTAAGACTAGTTAGAAAACACGTATGATTTGTACGTGCACTCAATGCAATCCTTTTTCTATATATCTTTTTTGCCTTATTCTGTCTGTTAACAGGGCCGGCCTAAACCAATTTGGGTCCGTCCTTTATCTACTCTAGGCTGTTCAAGTACAAACAACAACACACCCCAAGTTTTACAGACAACAGTAATTGTGTCCCACAATTCCTAAGGCCGACCTGCCTATTAACATATTTATATCACCTTGGCCTAGCTATATAGGCTTCCAAGATAATGAATTACAGTATTTAATTAACATAAAAATATACTTTCATTTACAATTAACATTATTTTAACTTTCTCGATACAATAGATTTTATACGACACCAATATATTAACAATACAAGCTGCCGTCGTGGCCGTGCTCGCATGGTAGTTGGATTTCCAACTACCTATGCAATCAGTGCCTATCACCACTGATGTTGTGAATTCGACTCTCAATCAAGGCGAGGTGTACAACATTATGTGATAACGTTTGTCAGTGACTTGCGACAGGTCGCTGGTTTTCTCCGTGGGTCCTCTGGTTTCATCCACCAATAAAACTGACGATATACCTGAAAAATTGTTGAAAGTGGCGTTAACCACTATAACCCAAACCAACCCACTATGCGACCTGTATAAATACATGTTATAAGAAAGAGATCGAACGATCATGAAAAAATCGTTCCTTCTACAATAAAAGTGGGTTACATTGTAATTAGTGGAAAGGATTGTTTTTCTAATGTAATAAGTAAGTTATTTAATTCGATGCAATTTTAAATGTATCCGTAAACTTGTGATTTACGATAAGTTTAGTAAGATGATCACCAGAACATGTTGTTTTGGCTTTGAGTAGTATACATTCGTTTGACTTCATTACGTCAAGGCATCTTTATTTTAGTTTGTCTTTGAGCATTGCATGCTATGTATTACTGTACGTCAGGACACGAAAAGTTTGAAGATACCAAAAGGGTAATCATACAGGCACCGTAAATCGAAAGAAAGAAAGAAAGACAATTTAATGACCAAGAGGAAACAGACAAACGGACAAACAATGATCCACAAAACACTACATAGGCAAAGAAAAACATTAATCATCAATAACTCCATCAAAATTCGGAAGCGAACTCAAGTGCTCTGAGAGGGTAAGCAGTTCCTGCTCCACCAGTGGCGCCCTTTGTGTCGTTTAGTGTTATGCATTTGTTTTATTGCATTACGTCAACACATATGTTGTTGTCCTACATATTTAAAAACATCACATGAACAACGCATAAGTCTTCAGCAGCTCTGGACAACAGAGTTATGGTGTTTAATGTCACTTACAACTATATTTCAGTTATATCGTGGCGGTCAGTGTTTTATTGGTGGAAAAATTGGAGTATCCGGAAACAACCACCGACCTCCAGCAAATCACTGACAAACTTTATCACATAATGTTGTATCGAGTACACCTCATCAGGAGCTCTGGACAACAACAACAAATGTCATCGAATATATTAAAGAACGTGTTCTTACTACAACTATCGTTATTTGATTTTGCAATTCAATAACAAGAATCAAATATAAAATCAATAAATTTTGTATCAGGAATGTGACGCTAAGAATTCAGTTAGGTTTAGGTTTATGGTGTTTAACGTACTTTCAACAATATTTCAGCTATATCGTGGCGGTCAGTTTTATTGGTGGAGGAAACCGGAGTAACCGGCGAAAACCATCGTCCTGTCGCAAGTCACTGACAAACTTTATCAGATAATCATTAGGATAATGTTATATCGAGTACACCTCGCCGTGAACGTCGTTCGAACTCACAACTTCAGTGGTGATAGGCACTGATTGCACAGGTAGTTGTGAATCCAACTACCATATGATCACGACCACTACGGCCCCGGTTAAGAATTCGTGAATGATGATATATGAAATTCTCCACAAAAAAAACTTACCATGATTGAAAATACTCGACAATTCTCTTTTTCTCTCACTAGTCTGAAACGATAAAGAAAATCTAGATGTATAAAAGGCCATATTTTATAGCCAGTCCTGTCTGATTATAATTGTAATACAACGGACAACAAAAAGATGTCTACGTACACTCACAACTGTAATACTATCGGAGTAGAAATGAAATACGTGTCAGTTTTCACCTCCGGTACACAACAAAAGATAAATAGCATGGAAAATATATATTTTTTTTAATTTAATTTCAAAATGAAAAGCAATTTTCACCATGTGGGAGATTAGGTTTTCACATAGATTGAAACAATGCAAACACAAAATATTTATGTAATCTATGTTTGTTCCTCTTTGTAACATGTATTCTGCGTTTTTATGTGTACATTTGGATTGAGAGGCATTAAGTTGTATTTATCAATACCAATATGAATGATAAAATACGAGAAATATTTCAGCAAGCATAATATATCACATTTAATTTCTTTAATACTTTTTGGTTTCTATTGTTTGATGTCGTTAATATCTTAAAATTCCAAAGTAACATGGATAGAAGGAATAAGAATAAAGTTGAATAGGAATATAAAAAATGATAAGACCAACACAGAGTACTTAGGGTTATGGTGCTTAATGACACTTTCAAGAATATTTTAGCTATATCCTGGCGGTCAGTTTTATTGGTGAAGGTAATAGGAGTACCCTGCATCATATATAATAAATACACTTCATTAACTAAGAGGAGAGGCTTGGGACCCATGAAACTAGTTTAGCCCCGCCACTAATATTGAAAGTGCCTGTAGCAGGCCATGATAATGAGCGGACATGTATTTGAGTGTTAGTGATATTGATTTTTGCCTCTCTCTACGATGTTTCCCGATTAGTATTTTGTACTGTTCCGACAGAGTTGTCTATTTTTCATTGTTTTAACCTGTTGTATATATTGAGTAACGTACTTAGGTGAATTCCAGACACATCGGGTTATTTTTCAATGAACAAATAAATATAAAACAATACTGTGAGATTTTGATACAAGTCGTATTTCATCGGTGAAAACTGAAAATAACAAATCAGCGTTTGAACATATATATGAATAAATAGTTATATGGTTATTGTGATGGTGTTAAGCGCTACTATCTACATCGTGGAGGTCAGTTTTATTGGTGGAGGAAGCTGTGGTACCCAGAGAAAACCACCGTCCCGTCGCAAGTCACTGACAAACTTTATATCATAATGTTGCATTTTTAGTAGTTAGAGACACCGATTGCACAGTTAGTTGTAAATCCAACTAGTATACTATACGAGCACGACGGCCCCAATAAACAGTTCGAACACAGCTCATGGTTTAACTGCGGATACATTGACAACAATCGACATCATTTTGTAAAAGAAAACGAAGACGACATTCATTATTTAGTTTCTTCGAAGATACCAAGGTGGTAGTATGAAGCCGTAAATCGAAGAAAGACAAGACAATACGATAGGAAAAAGAAACAGTACAAAAGGAAAAACAATGATCTACAAAACACTACACAGAAAATAAAAACAATTGAGCAACACATACCCATCTAGTACGCGGAGGTGAAGTCTAGAACTGTTGCTTCGTAACGGTAAGCAGTTCCTACCCCGCTAGTGCCAACAGTAATCTTACTATTGCTACACACCAGGTAATACATCATTAACGAAGAAAGATTGTGATATCAATGGTAGTTTTAAAAGTTAAAAATGTTAACTTCCATGTCATGTCAGTAGTGCCTTAGAGGTAGGGATATCATTCTTGATATTTACATTAAATGCTAAAATTGTGTTGTATTTGAATAATAAAGAGGGTAACAATTCTCTACTCTGCAGTAAAAGTAACAGATCGGTAAATACTAACAGGCACAATCGTCAAGTCTGACAAAATGTCAAATAATATTTGGTGCTGGATCTGACATTCTCCGGGATTTCAAGAAAAAGCGTGCTTTGTTTATTTTTTATTTTTTTTTTTTTGTACTCACTGCAGGTTCACTGCCATTTAATGTTGTAAATAAAGAGCAATTTCATTAAATGTAAAAACAAAATCAATTTTTCTAAACAAACAAGAATGTTCTACAAATTTTCAATAGGTCCAATATAAGTACAAAAGGGGAAACTTACAAATGTAACTGACACTTTTATATGTGTGCTTTAACTTAAACAGATTACATTATATAAGTCATTTAGAATTCTGATAGTTTTATGAATATAAAGAAAACAAAATTTCTCATTGTCCTAATTAATATGCAGCCTAATATATAGCTAAAGTAATATGTTTTATATATGAATGGGATTTCTCAAAATATCCCAGATTATATTGCATTTAACACATTTCGACAAAAAATATAATAAATATAGATAACAGAAGATTAAACAATGCAAGCAGCTGTTACTAGTTTTTATCTATAAGATAAAATACGCATTATTTATTTTTTGCTTTAAATACCAATCAATCAATTATATATTTGGGAAAATAAAACGGTCAATCGAAGGTCTAGTTAGTGTAGAACTGTCAATCAAATGTCTAGTTACCGTAGAACGGTCAATCGAAGGTCTAGTTACCGTAGAACGGTCAATCGAAGGTCTAGTTAGTGCATAACGGTCAATCAAATGTTTAGTTACTGTAGAGCGGTCAATCACAGGTCTAGTTACCGTAGAACGGTCAATCGAAGGTCTAGTTATTGTAGAACGATTAATCGAAGGTCTACTTACCGTAGAACGGTCAATCAAATGTTTAGTTACTGGAGAGCGGTCAATCGAAGGTCTAGTTAGTGAAGAATGGTTAATCGAGGGTCTAGTTACTGTAGAATGGTCAATCGAAAGTCTAGTTACGTAGAACGGTCGCGCAAAGGTCTAGTTACCATTGAACGGTCAATCGAAGGTCTAGTTACCGTAGAATGGTCAATCAAATGTTTCGTTACTGTACAGCGGTCAATCGAACGTCTAGTTATGTTTATTTCCTACCTATCGGTGAAGAACGAATTTAAGATACAAATCAAGTTACTTACCTTGGAGGGTTTTACAGTGTGACTTTGCTGCTTTGCCTCACAAGCCGCATTCTTTGCTTGCAATGTTTTATTTTCTGCCTGCAAAGTTGCGACAGTGGTATTAAATCTATCAAGTAATTTCGTTAGTTCTTGTTGTGTACTTTCCAAATTAGCCAATTGTCGTCCAGTGCCATCATGATCATCTAAAAGCAGTCGTTTTTTTCATTATTATGATGGGCAGCTGCTGACACAAATAACAGAATACAACCAAACAGAAATATAAGCTGCGAACCAGACAAATACATTTCTCCTGCGACAAACATGGTCGAGACAGAACGTGTCACAGTTAGACCCGAACCCAGTGATAGATAAGATATTATTTTGTACTAAGTTACAAAATATGTAAGGCGTTCTTACTTAATAATAAGATTTTTCAACTAATAGAAACTAGTTTTATTATATACAAAGATAAGTAAATAAACATGCATATTTATTTAGTTGTTCCGACAGTGTGACATGGCTTGTTATTCATTTTATTATATAAACACAAGATTTTTTAGCCATTTTCACATTTGTCTTCCCTTCTAATTCATGATAATATTACTATTCAAGTAAAGTTTGAAGATACCATATCATAAGGTTGTCTTACTGAAACAACAGTCTGTGGGTAGGCATGTCGCCCCA
Source organism: Bathymodiolus septemdierum (assembly GCA_963383655.1). Taxonomy (NCBI): domain Eukaryota; kingdom Metazoa; phylum Mollusca; class Bivalvia; order Mytilida; family Modiolidae; genus Bathymodiolus; species Bathymodiolus septemdierum. The sequence continues at coordinate 53,470,250 of OY726523.1, forward strand.
CTGGACACATTACCCCAATTTCGAGTCAACCAGTCTTTGTTCTTTCTCCTTAATTTGCCAGAATATAAGGTATTGTATGCTTATAAGAGTATTCCTAAATTACAGTATACAAAAAAGATTAAACATTTTTAAATGTTTGGCTTTAGCGCCAACAATTTGTACATTTAAAAACAAATTCGAATGCAAATTGTTTTTTACAATCTCGTTGCTACGTATTGCGATGTCCAAAATACCCAAAGCGATTTTCATATCCAATGTTAGGAAGTAGAAGGCATGCAGTCTCGGTCAACAATATTACTCGACACACAACCATACATACCACATGCACTCTAGTATCAAACCTTAAACATTCCATGTTGTCTTTTAGACGTACCATGTTAAGTATATCAACTGTTGCCCAATGTGGCTTTCCTCTTTAGGTCCTTTGGTTTTCTTGCTCGCAAAGACTTTTAAATCATTTGGTTTTGAGTGGATCTTATGAAGGTAATTCTAGAAACACGTCGTGCACACTAAAGTTGATATCTACGTTTTTATTGGATCTTTGTGTCGAATGTTTGTGATCAACCCACGCATCTTTTGTTGTTTTTGTATTTATTTTCCTCGTCGTTTGCATCGGTGTCATATTCCAACTTTTCAAATCATTATTGAGGATTTTAATATTGATATGACGAATTGCTGCATTTTTCGTAGAATCTTTTTTTTCTTAGCCAAACGAAATACAAGATTGAACAGTGAGTAAAACGGTTTGAATTATTTTAATAAATTGCAACTTTTATTTCAAGGTAAGTTGAGTTCCTTTATCCAAAGCTATTCATGCATGTTTCAAGTCGAGATATGTTCCCAGCATCTAGAAATCCGTGTACATACTTACCGTCCTCGCCATTGTTGTGGAGACTGATTAACTTTCGGTTGTTTTGTTCCGATGATTGTCGATCATGACCTCGTGAAGAAAGGTTTTGGTCCGATGATTTCCGATCATGACCTCGTGAAGAAAAAATAAACAATCATGGCTGCTGAGGTAAGCACACACACATTCCTGACAATGATTATTGAGGAATCTGTCTGTTTTATGTCGTGTGAACCAATTAATTTTTTTGCAATTATTCTTATGTGGTACACACGGAATATATTTATATTTTTTCTCATCAACTGCACATTGCGCATGAGCAATAATCTCCCCGAAAGAGTTCAAATCTTGGGTCACGCGCATATCCTTTGCATTACTGTACGGGACAACATAATTATCTGCTGTCAAATATTTTGCGATTTCCTCTTAAAATCTGCTTTTGAGCGGATTTGTAATGTTATGCAGTTGATTTGAGTTAAAATTAAGTGACATATTAAGTGAAAATATTTAATCCAAAAATTCCACGATATTTGCCTTTCATATTACTTTAATTGTATACCCACCGTAGCCGGGTGGTCAGACGCAAATTTTGAAGCAGACTTTAAAATGCACAGCAGGGGTTCGATACCCACAAGACCCAACATATTCACAAAGCGTTTTTAAGCATATAACGGAAAAAGGTTAAAGTTCATATACACAAGAACACAATAATAAACTAGATTCTTAAAAATAATCCACTGTTTGAACAATAGTGTGACGTCAGAAAAATGTATTATACAGTAGGGAAATGAGATATTAATATCTGGTTTAGTTTTAGTATATATCTATGATATATCAGTGAGTGAATGATTACTTATTGCTTTACGCCAAGTTAGCAATTGTACAGCTAAAACACAACGAGAACAAGTTACACGTAGATGTAGTTATGATAACAGTATTTGATCCTACTCATAATAGTTGTATGCTTAGCGGGAAAGCAGTACTAGTCTTTGATTAGACCTCATCCAGACATCCCACGATCTTCCGCATTATAGACTTCTACGCGAACTATTACAACACGGGTGCGGTTTTACAAACAGTCATAATTTCGTAAAATGATTAACCAACTATAATATAAACTGGATAATATATACAGCTATAGTATATAAACGTTAAAGAACAGCGAAAGGGCAATCAAAATTAGAAAATCCAGAGAAACGGACAACATAGACGAAGAAAAACCAAACAAAAACACAACACACTATGTGTTGTACACCACTCTACGCACATAAGCACACATAACGTATATAAGACATGGGCCCTCCTACAAACAACTGGAGTTAAAGACGAACCGAACATATCGTTATTATGCGGAAATCGTAACGGACATCACAACACAACTCAGAACGTAAAGACACATAATAGGACAACACACAAAAAAACTAAAAAGATGAGTAACACGAACCCCACCAAACAAACCGGGAGTGAACTCACGTCCTCCTCCTTTTATAAGATACCCACCGTGTTACTCATAGATATAGACAAGTGTGGTAACAGTCTTGGCAGTGATAGAGGACAGAAAACATCTACGTAAAAAGTAAAGGAACGATGAAGTGAAAAGCGATAATGAAGTGAAAACAAAAACAATATCACTTTTTACATACATCATTTATAGTTTGATCACTTTGTTATCGATAAGAATATAGCTGAAATACGACTCACTTAGCTCTACGATTTCCGTAAAAGACGATGTTCGGTACGTCTTTACCCCCAATTGTTTGTAGGAAGTATCATGTCTTATTTACGTTATTTGTGTTTATTTGTATATATATTTTTTTGTTTGCCTTCAACTGGTGTACCTAATGTTGTCAGTTTATCTGGATTGTCAATAATTATGGATTGTCCTTCCGGTTTTCTCTCACGTTTATGTAACGTTCAAAAACAGCCAGTCAATTTAAACTTAATGTTTTGCTATTATTCTTACATCTTAGGCCCTTTGATTTTTATATGATCGTACTTGATGAATGTGATTCTATAAACGTTTCTTGTTCGCCAAATTAGATATCTACAATTATTTTTAATGGACGGTTGTTAGGAGAAGATACCAAAGGGGTTATCATAATCCGTAAATCGATGAACAGACAATACAATGGCAAACGAAAAAGGACAAACACTAGATGCAAAACACTACACAGCAAGTTAAAGATCGAGCAACACGAACCCCACTGAAAACCGGAGGTAAGCTCATGTGATCCGGAAGTGTAAACAGTTCCTGCTCCATTAGTGGCACCAGTCGTGTTACCGTAGTTACAAACACGTGACAAGTCATGAATGAAGAAACGATTGGGAAGAGTCTATGACAAATGGAGGAGATCCGTGATCATTTGTGACACAGATAAATCTGTTATTTTCATAGAAATATACAAGTACTTGAAAAAGCATTGGACTAAAAGAAACCTATCAACAAAAACTATAGCAATTTCAAGACGTATAACCAGTGGAAATTCTTACTTGTGACAACGTGAATGTTAGATGATGGAATCGTAAATAAAATCTGAAAAGAAAATTTGCTTTTTTCGTTTGTATTGCAGTATTTACTTTTGTTGATTTTGAACAATACACATCTCTATTACCATGTATTGATATAAATAACGAGACTTACGTCACACAGCAATGGATGGTCGTTGTGACAGTGTCGCATGGCTTTCACGAAATGTTTGATAATTGGTGGTATCATAATAAACAATTGAAACTAACAATGAAAGTAAAAATGATAACAGAAGATGCCTTAACGTTTGACAGATATAAGTCTACTCGGGAGTTACAGGTTGTCCGAGGTGATTTTATATTGAGAACTACAAATGCCCTCAATTACAGAACAAGAGAATATAAGAAACTAGTCAATAAACGAGCTACACATCTTTTAAAAGAAATAAAAAATGGCAAAAATATAATATACACAGACATAGACACAGTCTGGCTTAAAGATCCAAGACTATATTTGAAAGGTGGTTTCGACGTGTGGGCATCATTAGATCATTGGTACCATTATTGCACGGGATTCATAGCACTTAGAGCTACTTCAGCTGTGGAATGTTTCTTGATAGAATGGGAAAATATGCTGCAACAACCTTCATTAAACCAATATGTATTTAACACACTTATAAAACGTTCTAAGCTCAACCATATTTTCTTCCTGAGCAAGAATTTCCATCTGGTGAAATGTATTTTGATCGACATAAAACTGTTCGTGTCGTTGTTGTACATAATAATTTTAATGTTGGTATAAGCAAAAAAAGGAAAGATTTATCAGAAATGGACTGTGGTGGGAAAACATCCATTAGGTGTTTTTATGAACTATCAGTGGTATATGTTATCTACAGCAATAGAATAATAATAATATACAGAAAATTACATAATAGATACCCATGCCGATTTATAGACAAAAAGGAAAAATGAAGATACCAAAATGGTAATCAGAAGCTGTAAATAGATGGACAGACAATATAATGGCCAAAAGAAAAAGGACAAAAGGAGAAACAATAGAATAATGAGAAGCCACAAAGGGATAAACAATAATCTACACAGCACTATGCTAGGCTTTAGTTCATTACTCTCACTACTCGCATCGCTAACATTTAATCAAATTAATGTACATTCTTATTACTGGAAAACAGAGGTAATATATGGGTCAGTATGGCAGATACGAAGACCCTTTTTGGAATCTCATGTTGTATGTTCTAATTTTCTCTATATTCGTTCTTTATAAATGATGACAAAAGCTGTAAACGCCATTACAATAGTTGTGTAGCCATGTACTACTGCCACTGAGGAATCATCGACACAGTTCTCACCAGGTGATGCAGGATAAACTCCTGGAAATACAAAACAATCACTGTCTAAAATTATATTGATATATTTTAATAGGTGAACATAAAAGAGGATTTGACTACTGTGATTGAAATGCGGAACAGCAATGAAAACGTTCCGTTACTTGAATTTATGTGCAAGTGTAATGCTGAATAGTCTCTCATGTCCATTTACATCCAAACGGGTCTCTCATGTCCATTTACATCCATTTACAGGTACCACATGTTGAGCAGAACAAAACTGCTTACCCTTCCAGCGCACCTAGGTTCACCTCCAGTTTTTAGTGGGATTCACGTTGTTTGTTCTTTAGTTTTCTGTGTAATGATTTCTAGATCGTTGTTCTTCCTTTTGTCATTTTTCTTTTAGCCATTGAATTGGCTGTCCTTCGATTAACGGCTTTTGATTACCCCTTTGGTGTCTTTAAACTTTTCTTATCTTGCTAATTTATCTTTGTGGTTTCAGGTTTATTGTTATCACATTATATAATTAAAAGAAAATATAAATTCCTCCTATTTAAGTTAGAATAGCTGAATTTAAAAAAGACCATACAATACAAGAATGAAGAAATTCCTAAATAGCTTGATGGTATGGTATTCGTATTTACAACTACCTATGCACTCAATTCCTATCACCACTAAAGTTGTGAGTTCGAATCCCGTTCATGGCGAGGTGTACTCGATACAAGAAGAGTTTGAATATAGAAAAGGGGTAATCAGAATCCGTACAACATTATATGATAAAGTTCGTCGTTGATTTACGACAGGTAGGTGGTTTTTTTCTGAGTACTTCGGTTTCTTCTAACACCACGACGATATAACTGTAATATTGTTGAAAATGACGTTGAACACCATAACCATAACACATTTGACGTAATATAATGGTTATGAATTTGCAATGCAAATGCGTATTTCGTGTACAATCTACAATACATCATAGAACATACCTGCCGGAGAAAACACGCATAATAACAGTAAATTTGTATTATAATTAGGTTAAAATATGGTTAATTTTGATATTGTGACCCTCAATTCTTTTGGTTTTGAGCGTAGCTGATATAGTTTATTCCAGAAACGAGTTGTATGTGATATATTAAATTAGACATCTCCGTTTTTCTTACATATCACATATTATGAAACAGCATGTTAAACCAATATAGATCTCGCACAACTAATATACCATCCATATTCTGATTCCCTTATTAGTTTCTACTGACATTGTTCAGTGTTTTGATATTTTGAAAGATCAGTAAAGAACTAAATTGACCGGAAATAAACACAAAGTACCGTCGTCTACGTCACGTTTACGTCGACCCGCTGCTGCAGTTGTAGACGTTGTTGCTTTAGACGTTGTACTTTTAGCTGTAATCACAGTTGTAGGGTTGACTGTTATGGATGGTCCTGCAGTTGGAGACAACGTTGTTTTTGTAGATGTCCCTGTAGCTAATATTGCTAAAGTCGTAAATAAAACCAGAACCAAATTTAAAATCAGCATCTAACACAAGTACACCAGTATAATACAATTTCAAAATGTGGTGTATCTATTTATCTTCACAACCGCATATTATTTTGTATGTTTTCATCAATATTCTGTATAATAATTCTTTCAAAAAAGAACAAGTTGTATTGTCTTTGCAATCAATTATCAAAAGGGGGTAAGGATCCGATTAACTTGTTTAATCCCGCCAATATTTGTTTGTGCTTGTAGGAAACCATGGCCTTCACTTCCAACGCCATATTCCGATGTCCTTATTGTATTCAATGGTTGGAGGTGAAAGGTGCTTGTTCATTGGGTATTTATTGACTGAGTGATTGCTGTTTAACACCAACTCAGCAATTTTTCAGCTATATCATGGCGAGAAGAAGTTAATTTTAAATGAGATGATGATGAGGACAGCTTTGTACTAGACCAACGTGCTTAGTTGGATTATATTTTCATAGTGCTAGCTCACTGCGCCAACAGTCCGCGGAAGGACATATCGCCCTACTTGGATACCTTATCCTGATTCCGAACCCACCTGTCTTTGGTTTTTTTTTTCCTTAATGCTGCATGCTTAACGGAGTAGCAACAACTACCATTTTCATAGTCTTTGGTTTGTCCCGACCACGGCTCGAACCGACGATCTACCGCACTCGAGGCAAGCACGCTAACCATTACATCACAGATGCGGTCTGTAGCTTTTGATTGAAGTGATTGGCTATCACCGTTTCTATTCATAGTTCTGAGATGTTAGAAAGTTAACAATAGGTGATTACATCTGTATATTCCCTACAGCACAGTAAAATTAAATTCACAATTAAATATACTTTTGTGCTTAAGCATCCATTTTTTTTTTTTTTATTATATCTATATTACACCTGTGAACAATTTACCTCTGGGTGCCAGGAAACCTCAAAGGTTTACAAATATTTACAATGAACAATATAATTAAATAAATAAATACTGGTACAGTTGTAGTAAGAATACAATACCATAAGCAAATAAATCATATTTTATCTCTCATATTCAATTTATTTTGTTATTACCTTTATTTATAAACATACATTTTTACACAGTAAACAATGAAAGGAATTATTAATACAACTAAATTCATAATGTATCCAATAATAGCTGTAATTTCCTAATATTATATAAGTTTCGAACTTCTGGGTTCTTAATCATCATTTGTATATTACTTCTGAGTTCATTTTTGAGATTTGTGATAACTATTGCTTCCCTGTAAGTACTTTTATTATATTTTATATAATTTCTTGTTTTCCAAATTACCCATTTTAATATACAAATTACTAAATTCATTAAAAGTAGGTTTTCAGTTATTTCTCCCTCATACACCCCAATGATTAAGTTTTCCTCAACAAGTACTATATTTTTTTTAAAAATGCTATTAAAAATGTGTTTTAATTCATCTAAGACATGTTTAATTTTATGACACCTGTAAAACAAATGCATAAGGGACTCTATTTCATTTTTACAAAAATGACATTGACCATTTGATTTTCCCATTTTTTGTAATCTATATTCTGAATAGACAATGTTATGCAACCATTTCCATTGGAACTGGATAATGCTTTGTTTACATTTAATCTTGTTCAGTATATACCAAATTGATATCCAGTTAAATTTCTTTTCATAAATTGTATCCCATTTGAATTGACATTTTGGCGTAATTGGTTTACGTATTTCTTTCTGGATATTGTTCAGTTTCAGCTTTTTTGGAACAATGATTTTATTATTATGATTTCTAATATTCAAATTATTATCTATTTTTAAGCCTAATGATTTTTTTATCTTTTCGTTATCATCGGATTTTAATTTCTTAACAAAATTTTCTGGTATTGATTTTTTTATTTTTGCCCATTCTGATATCCAGTTCCTTTTATCATCCAGTCTATTAAATATAGTCTGATTATCAACAAAGGTATTATTGTTTTTATCCCATATATCGTTTATTTTAAATATATTATTTCTCAAAAACTATTGAAAAAAAAGTGGATTTCTATTAAATTTGATCTCAGAGTTACCAAATATGTTTTTACCTAAAATGTCATTTTTAGACTCCGTAGAACATGACCCCAAAAAATTGTACCATGTTTGTATAGCGTCTTGATAGTATTTTGGAATGGATGCAATATCTAAACCTTTAATATCGGAGCATTTACAAAGAAAAAAATCAACTCCAAATTTGTTATCGTATTTCTGTAACCAGTGTTTACCTATCGTATTCCATGAGTCCATCTCACTGTTGATTATTTTGTATATAAATTTTATCTGTTTACTTTTGACAAAATTGTCTATGTTAATCATTCCCATCCCCCCTTCATTAATATTTAAGCAGCATACGTTTCTTTCTATTTGGTTTGGTTTATTGTCCCAAAGAAATTTCCAAGTCAAATCATTCACCTCTTTTTTATATTTCTCTGGTATCCCCTTCATTTCAGTTTCAAATCCCATTTGAGCTAACAGAAAATTTTTAACGATTAAAGTTTTTCCCTTAAATGTTAAATTTCTGGTTTTCCAAACCTGAGTGCAGCTTTTCATTTTATTTATAATTTTTTTCCAAATGTCATCAGTGTCTATATTGTACCCGTGAAAAACACCTAAAGTATTTATATTATCTGAAATCCATGATATGTTAGTTAATCTGGGTCGTTTCCCCTTTAATCTACCAATAAATAATCCTTTTGTTTTTTCATAATTTATCTTAGAGGCGGATGCCTTTTCAAATTTTAATTAAATTGATAATTACTTTTTTTGGTAGTGCAAACTGCCATTACTCCATGTAATGTTACGATGACAAGGACAACATGATGTAGCTGAAACTGAAGCAAAATGAAATTATTATATTTGTGACTTTACCAGAATTTTGAATTATTTCGCTTTACAATCTTTTGACTATCATCTACTAATAAAGGTATGGGGCTGTCGTGGTCGTGATCGTATGATAGTTGGATTTACAACTATCTATGCAATTAGTGCCTACCACCACTGATGTTGTGAGTTCAAATCTCGGTCTGGGCGAGGTGTGCATTATGTGATAAAGTTTGGCAGTGACTTGAGACAGATCGTGGTTTTCTCCGGATCTTTCTGTTACCTCCACCAATAAAAGTGACTGTCACGATATAACTGAAATATTTTAGAAAGTGACGTTAAACACCATTAAACCAACAATATTTCGCTTTACAATCTTTTGACTATCATGTACTGATAAAGGTTTGCTGCCGTCGGGGTCGTGATCGTATGGTAGTTGGATTTACAACTACCTTTGCAATTAGAGCTTATCACCACTAAAGTTGGGAGTTCTAACCCCGCTCATGGCGGGGTGTACTCAATACAACATTATGTTATAAAGTTTGACAGTGACTTGCGGCAGGTCGGTGATTTTCTACTGATACTCCAGTTTTGTCAAACAATAAAACTGACCGTCACCATATAAAGGAAATACTGTTGAAAGTGACAATAAACACTATAACCCTAACCCCCTGATAAAGATTATTCCAGAAGTGCATCTTGCGCACCTGAAATAGCGACACACTCCTTTCCCACAAATACTCCAACAGAAATGAAAATAATTAAATAGCAAAATAGGCGCCAAAGGGATAGATCTAGATTTGTTTGAATTTTTCAAAATATATACCATTACTGAACAAACTCTGCTTTACAATAACCTAAGCAGCCCAGGGTAGCTCACGTAGCGCCCCTGCTTGTTCACAAACTCATTTGTACAGGGGGAAATAACAAACGAGTACATTATAAGTAGTAGGGAGTGATCAGTTTTAGTCAACCGAAAAATCCAAGGAGGGCAGGAGGGAACCATATAAGACCATAGACACACCCATTTCACATATATGGGCATATCCCCACCTCTCCCGTCTGACGTCGTAAAAAATAAAAAATTCCAAAAATTAAAAAAATATCTTTTTTTTTTTAAATTCAAAAAATTTTAAAAATAAAAAATAAAATAAAAAAATACTTAATTTCGACTCTATGACTCACCCGTACCTTCAGTGATAGGTCTATGACTCACCCCGGACGAGATCTGATCATATTTGGTCATGCAACATGAATCACACCAGAAACGTGACGAGACTCGTTCGTTGACGTGCATCAGGACGTATTCCGACCCTATTTGGTCGTGCAATGTACTGACAGGTGTACTCCCTTACGTATGATGACTCACGTACGTGTCTTTAGTTTTTGTCATGTATCAGTTCATTTACAATCCCCGTGTCAAAAGTATTAAAATGCTGATATTTTTCGAGAATCCATTGATACCATCATCAATTCACATATACCCACCCGGGTGATGGCGGTGGTGGTGGTGGTGGATATACATGATGGCTCCTTGACTGCTGGTATGTCTGTATTGGTGATGATGGCGGCGGAGGCGGATACACATGATGGTTCTGTGGATACGGTTGATTGGTTCCGTTTTTGCTTCGGAAATGTCTAAGCATGACTAAAGAAAGGTCGTGTTTAACATTTTTTGTTTTGCTACAGACACATTCATGGAATCAATTAACTCGAGTGGTTTATCAGTAACACATAACGATCAAGGGGTTCCTCGAGGTCAGATCAATTGAAATTTAATCCCCAATGCAGACGATGCTGAAACGTATAGCTCTTTGAATGTTTTCTTTATATGCCCCTTGTGGGCCCAAAATTGATTTAATAAGATTATCTTATCTTATCTTATCTTCTCATATAGCCTTATCAGAGGTCAGAGGGTTTTCTAAGGTCAAGCTCTGATTTTACGCGTTATTATTCTAAAAAGTAATTATTACTTATAGTATATAATCATTAATTAACGCACAATTAAAGACATTTATCAATAAAAAAAACATTTACGTAATTACTCTCTTCAATTATTCTATATGTTGAGGTTTAAAATGACATGTGTTTATAATATATGCGTTTTTATCATTTCAGGTCAAGATAAATGGTCAGTGCGTACGATGGATATTTGATATGTCTGTTGTCCGTGTGTAGATTGAAAAGAACCGAAATACTTGTTATCATCTGATGAATTAAAAACATATAACCGACCATAGCGCGGTTGATATCAAGGTCATTAACTTTTCCTATTTGAACGACATGGATCTAAGTGTCTTTTTTAATTCAAACATTGAGAATGTTAAGGGTTTAAACAATATTTATTTAAAAAAAAATGGGTGTGAATAAAAATATCAGTATTTTAATGCTTTTTGATTGTGTCCGGGTTAACACAGGTCTTGGGTTTCATTGAATCTGTAATAGTGAAAAAAAGGGGGGGGGGGGTATATGTGAATTGATGATGGTATCAATGGATTCTCGAAATATATCAGCATTTTAATACTTTTGACACGAGGATTGTAGATGAACTGATACATGATAAAAACTAAAGACACGTACTTGCGTCATCATACGTAAGGGAGTACCCCTGTCAGTACATTGCACGACCAAATAGAGTAGGAACACGTCCCGGTGAACGTCAACGAACGAGTCCCGTCAAGTTTCTGGTGTGATTCATGTTGGATGACCAAATATGATCAGATCTCGTCCGGGGTGAGTCATAGACCTATCACTGAAGGTAAAGGTGAGTCATCGAGTCGAAATTATGTATTTTGTTTTTTTTTATTTAAAAAAAATATATAATTTTTTTTTAATGTTTTTATTTTTTTTTTATTTTAAAATTTGTGTTACGTCAAACGAAAGGGGTGGTGCTATGCCCATATATGTGAAATGTGTGTGTCTGGCTTTATATGGTTCCCTCCTGCCCTCCTTGGATTTTTGGGCTGACTAAAACTGATCACCCCCTACTACTATTATAAAAAAACAAAGTTACCTTTTTGCAACAAACACACATGTTTTGGGGGTCGTCGTTGTGATCACACGGTTATTGGATTTAAAACTATAAATGTCCAGAACAAATTCTTTAAAATCCAGTTAAACGGGAGCAAAAGTTAGTCTTTAATATGCAGTTGGAAAGAAAAACTTCGTGGCACCCCCAACCCACAATAATCGAATGGTTGCTCCCTAGATTACGATATGCGATTAAGACTAGTTAGAAATCACGTATGATTTGTACGAGTACTCAATGTTATCTTTTTGTTTTATTTCTTTCTTGTCTTATTCTGTCTTTAGCCAATTGTTTCCGTCCTTAATTTACTCTACTCTCGGCTGTTCAAGTACACACCGCAGATTTTACAGAAAACAACAATTAGGTCCCACACTTTCTCAGGCCGACCTGCCTATTAACATATTTATATCACATTGGCCCAGGCTTCCAAGAGATTGAATTACAATATTGAATTAACATAAAAATATACTTTCCTTTACAATTTACTGATATTAACTTTCTCAATCAAATAGATTGTGTACAATATATTTTTAACACCAATATATCAACAATACAACTTGTATAAATATACGTTATAAGAAAAAGATCGAACGACCATGAAAAAAATCGTGCCTTCTACAATAAAAATTGGTTACGTTTCAATTAGTGGAAAGGATTGTTTTTCCAATGTAATAAGTAAATTATGTAATTCAATGCAATCTTAAGTGTATCCGTACACTTGTGATTACGATAAACGCAGTAAAATGATCGCCAGGACATCGTATATGATTTTGGGCATAATGTGTTCATCTCACTGCATTATGATAGGGCAGTTTTGTTTACTTTGAGTATAAATAGATTAAAAAACCGAAGTGGCAATTACGAATGGACACTCCAGAGAAACCGGCAACATTAGGCGCACAAGACAGGTGGCCGTCGTGCCGTTGGATTTACATCTACTTACGCAATCAGTTCCTATCACCACTGATGTTGTGAGTTCGAATCTCGATCAGGGAGAGGTGTACAACATTATGTGATAAAGTTTGTCAGTGACTTGCGACAGGTTGGTGTTTTTTCCAGATCCTCCGGTTTCCTCCACATATGAAATTGAACGCCATGATATAACTGAAATATTGTTGAAAGTGGCGTTAAGCACCATCAAACAAACAAACAAAGAACATACAAGCCACAAGACGAAGACAACAAAAACAAAGCAAAAACCACACAATATGTGTTGGACACCACTATAGGCAAACAAAAACAAATAATGTGCTAATCCGACTTCAGGACGTCAGGTCATATGTTTGCCTTTGACTATAATGTGCTATGCATTACTTCAGAACATATTGTTTTGGCTTTGACTATTATACATTCGTTTGACATCATTAGGGCAAGGCATCTTTATTTTTATTTCTTTGTCTTTGAGCATTGTTTACTATGTATTACTGTACGTCAGGACACGAAAAGTTTGAAGATACCAAAAAGGTAATTCTAATATGACGTGCTGTTTTGGCTTTGTAAACAAAAAGGTTATTAAAATCCCCGATTTATTATGACTTACACGCACTGATGATCATGACGTATTTGGTTGTTCTATTATACCCTTTTGCTTACAAAGCCAAAACAGCACGTCATAGAAATTATTTATTGAAGGGGTAAGTTTGTTGAAGATTTTAATAATAGAAATAATTTATGGAAGAGGTATCACTCGGGGTAAAATTTTTACGCAGATAATGTTACCCATATTAAAATCTCCAACAAACTTACCCCTTCCATATATTATTTCTTAATCATACAGGCATCGTAAATAGAAAGAAAGACAATATATTGGCTAAAAAAGAAACAGACAAAAGGACAAACAATGATCTACAAAACACTACATAGACAAAGTAAACATTCATTATCAATAACTCCACCAAAAATCGGAAGCGAACTCAAGTGCTCCGGGGAGGAGTAGGCAGTTCCTGCTCCACCAGTGACACCCTTTGTGTCTTTTAGTATTATGCATTTGTTTTATTTCAATACGTCAAAACCTATTTTGTGGTCTTACATATTTAAAAACATCACATGAACAAAGCAGCTCTGGACAACAAAGCTATGGTGTTTAATGACACTTTCAATTATATTTCAGTTATATCGTGGCCGTCTGTGTTTTATTGGTGGAAAAACCGGTGTACCCGGAAAAAAACACCGATCTCCAGCAAGACACTGACAAACTTTATCATACCTTGTTGTATCGAGTACACCTCGTCAGGAGCTCTGGACAAAAACTAAGCAAAATGTCATCGAATATATTAAAGAACGTGATCTTAGTACAACTATTGTAATTTAATTTTGCAATTCAATAACAGGAATCAAATATCAAAAAAAATAGTTCATGCTCTTCATTTTAATGGACATATTTTCAATAAATTTTGTATCAGAAATGTGACTCTAAGAATTCGATTAGGTTTAGGCTTATGGTGTTTAACGCCACTTTCAACAATATTTCAGCTATATCTTGGCGGTCAGTTTTATTAGTGGAGGAAACCGGAGTAACCGGCGAATACTACCGACCTATCGCAAGTCACCGACAAACTTTATCACATAATGTTATATCAAGTATACCTCGTGCTGAACGGAGTTCGAACTCACAACTTTAGTGGCGATAGGCACTGATTGCACATGTAGTTGCAAATCCAACTACCATACGATCATGACCATGACGGCCTCCGTTAAGAATTCGTGAATATTCGATATATGAAATTCTCCACAAATAAACTTACCATGATTCAAAATACTCGACTATTCTCTTTTTCTCACTAGTCTGAAACTGGTGTTGTGAATTCGAATTTCAATCAAGGCGAGGTGTAAAACATTATGTGATAACGTTTGTCAGTGACTTGCGATAGGTCGGTGGTTTTCTCTGGGTACTCTGGTTTCATCCATCAATAAAACTGACGCTATACCTGAAATATTGTTGAAAGTGGTGTTAACCACTATAACCCAAACCAACCCAGTATACGACCTGTTTCATGTTATAAGAAAGAGATCGAACGATCGAACGATCATGAACAAAAACGTGCCTTCTACAATAAATAAGGGTAATAACAATATTACCGAACTCCGAACAATCTTACAAAGGGAAAGTCAAAACTCATAAGTATATAAACAGACAAAATCAGTCAATAAAAGTGGGTTACATTGTAATTACTGAAAAGGATTGCTTTTCTATTAAATGTAATAAGCAAGTTATTTAATTCACTGCAATTTTAAGTGTATCCGTAAATTTGTGATTTACGATAAGTTTAGTAAGATGATCACCAGGACATCGTATATGACGTCAGAACATGTTGCTTTGGCTTTGAGTATTATACATTCGTTTGACTTCATTACGGCCAGGCATCTTTATTTTGAGCATTGCATGCTATGTATTACTGTACGTCAGGACACGAAAAGTTTGAAGATACCAAAAGGGTAATCATACAGGCACCGTAAATCGAAAGAAAGAAAATTTAATGACCAAAAGGAAACAGACAAAAGGACAAACAATAATCTACAAAACACTACATAGACAAAGAAAAACATTAATCATCAATAACTCCATCAAAATTCGGAAGCGAACTCAAGTGCTCTGAGAGGGTAAGCAGTTCCTGCTCCACCAGTGGCACCTTTGTGTCTTTTAGTGTTATGCATTTGTTTTATTGCATTACGTCAACACATACTTTGCTGTCCTACATAGTTAAAAATATCACATGAACAGCGCATAAGTCTTCAGCAGCTCTGGACAACAGAGTTATGGTGTTTAATACCACTTACAACTATATTTCAGTTATATCGTGACGGTCAGTGTTTTATTGGTGGAAAAACCGGAGTATCCGGAAACAACCACCGACCTCCAGCAAATCACTGACAAACTTTATCACATAATGTTGTATCGAGTACACCTCATCAGGAGCTCTGGACAAAAACAACAAATGTCATCGAATATATTAAAGAACGTGTTCTTACTACAACTATTGTTATCTGATTTTGCAATTCAATAAGAAGAATCAAATATAAAATCAATAAATTTTGTATCAGAAAGGTGACGCGAAGAATTCAGTTAAGCTTAGGTTTAACGCACTTTCAACAATATTTCAGTTATATCGTGGCGGTCAGTTTTATTGATGGAGGAAACCGGAGTACCCGGCGAAAACCATTGACCTGTCGCAAGTCACTAACAAACTTTATCACATAATCATTAGGATACTGTTATATCGAGTACACCTCGCCGTGAACGTGGTTCGAACTCACAACTTCAGTGGTGATAGGCACTGATTGTACAGGTGGTTGTAAATCCAACTACCATATGATCATGACCACTACGACCTCCGTTAAGAATTCGTGAATGATGATATATGAAATCCTCCACAAAAAAACTTACCATGATTCAAAATACTCGACAATTCTCTTTTTCTCTCACTAGTCTGAAACGATAAAGAAAATCTAGATGTATAAAATGCCATATTTCATAGCCAGTCCTGTCTGATTATAATTGTAATACAACGGACAACAAAAAGATGTCTACGTACACTCACAACTGTAATACTATCGGAGTAGAAATGAAATACGTGTCAGCTTTCACCTCCTGTACACAACAAAAGATAAATAACATGGAAAATATATATTTTTTTTAATTTAATTTCAAAATGAAAAGCAATTTTCACCATGCGGGAGATTAAGTTTTCACATAAATTTGAAGCAATGCAAACACAATTTTTATGCAATCTATGTTTGTTCCTCTTTGTAACATGTATTCTGCATTTTTATGTGTACATTTGGATTGAGAGGCATTAAGTTGTATTTATCAATACCAATATGAATGATAAAATACGAGAAATATTTCATCAAGCAAAATATAAAACATTTAATTTCTTTAATACTTTTTGGTTTCTATTGTTTGATGTCGTTAATATCTTAAAATTCCAAAGTAACATGGATAGAAGGAATACGAAAAAAGTTAAATAGGAATATAAAAAATGATAAACACAGAGTACTTAGGGTTAAGGTTATAGTGATTAATGACACTTTTAGGAATATGTTAGCTATATCTTGGCGGTCAGTTTTATTGGTGAAGGTAATAGGAGTACCCTGCATCATATATAATAAACACACCTCATTAAATAAGAGGAGAGGCTTGGGACCCATGAAACTAGTTTAGCCCCGCCACTAATATTGAAAGTGCCTGTAGCAGGCCATGATAATGAGCGGACATGTATTTGAGTGTTAGTGATATTGATTTTTGCCTCTCTCTACGATGTTTCCCGATTAGTATTTTGTACTGTTCCGACAGAGTTGTCTATTTTTCATTGTTTTAACCTGTTGTATATATTGAGTAACATACTTATGTGAATTCCAGACACATCGGGTTATTTTTCAATGAACAAATAAATATAAAACAATACTGTGAGATTTTGATGCAAGTCGTATTTCATCGGTGAAAACTGAAAATCACAAATCAGCGTTTGAACATTTATATGAATAAATAGTTATATGGTTATTGTGATGGTGTTAAGCGCTACTATCTACAATATTTCAGTTATATCGTGGAGGTCAGTTTTATTGGTGGAGGAAGCTGTGGTACCCAGAGAAAACCACCGTCCCGTCGCAAGTCACTGACAAACTTTATATCATAATGTTGCATTTTTAGTAGTTAGAGACACCGATTGCACAGTTAGTTGTAAATCCAACTAGTATACTATACGAGCACGACGGCCCCAATAAACAGTTCGAACACAGCTCATGGTTTAACTGCGGATACATTGACAACAATCGACTTCATTTTGTAAAAGAAAACGAAGACGACATTCATTATTTAGTTTCTTCGAAGATACCAAGGTGGTAGTATGAAGCTGTAAATCGAAGAAAGACAAGACAATACGAAAGGAAAAAGAAACAGTACAAAAGTAAAAACAATGATCTACAAAACACTACACAGAAAACAAAAACAATTGAGCAACACATACCCATCTAGTACGCGGAGGTGAAGTTTAGAACTGTTGCTTCGTAACGGTAAGCGAACACGTTGCATTTCAAAAACATTATATCAATTATTCACATTTGCAGAACAGGCCTCAATTCACAGATTGCTGAAGCATTTTTAAAATACAAATATTGAATGTTTTACTCATCTTAGATAAATTTATGTACTTTTTGAAACCGAAAATATTCACTCAGTTAGTTTCTCACAAATGTTCAATCTATGCTTATAAGCTTTCAAATATTCACACTGGATGATATTCGCATTTGGGATTTATCCTCCTTAAGGTCAAAAATGTTAAGAATAATTAGGTGAGATACATTCAATTTTGATGATTTATTCGTCTTAGATATTCTACATTTTTTTTCTTGTAGAACTAAAATGCACCTGATACTGTTTCCCTCAAAACGATAATCAATTTATGCTTGTTATATTTTCAGTGTTCATACTATATGTTATTCAGATTTGGGGCATAACCTTAGAAAACGTAATGTAATGAATATTAACGTTTTGGTATAAGCAATTTAGATATTTTACTCTTCTTAGATATATTTGTACTAAGAACCACACATTTACAGTTACTCTGATATTTCGCCAAAACAACAATGTATTTATTTCGGCTGTGACAAGGTTTATTATATTGTTGTTTACACTTCCTATGTTACCAGTTTCGCGGGATTCCATTTTTTTAATTGCCTCTTCGGTATTCTCTGACGTTTATTGATGGAATAAAACCATAGATCTATCACATTTAGTGCACGAAGAATTTCTAGAATAACATTCGTGAGTTCAAACACTCAAAGAAAAAATATTAGAAAGACAAATAATCCAAAGGTCTTTGGGAGCAAGAAAAACAAAATGCCGCCACAGGATGGCCAAAATCGTCAACAATATGGTCAAAATCGTCTAATTGTTATTAAATCTAAGGTTCTCCTCTCTCAGGCAAAAGTTATCTTAGCCGGTTGCCAGTCAGGAAACCTTCATTTCTCAACCCCAAGTGAAATTATTATTAATTCTAACGAATTTACAACAAAATGCTTTTTGGTTATCAGTATTCGGCAAACTTCGGAAAAGCAGCTGCCGACATATAATTAGGTGTGTTAATGGCGATTTTACCAACAGACATTCGAATTCTTTTCACTATTTACGACATCATAGCATATTTTTTAAACCTCGTTTCTTGCTCAGAACATTTTATTAGTATAAAACATCGAATATTGGCAACTTTTAATATAAACAAAAAATAATTCTATTCTGACAGCCTGTATGTCTTTAACGTAATTACCTATCTTGGCACAGACACTTGTGGGGTTAGACTAGTTTTATAGTCGCAAACAATTCACTTCTATTTTGCTATATTGAATTTTCAGACATTGTACTTATCACCAAAAGGTTGTGAGTTGGAATCCCGCTCATGGCGAGGTGCACTCGATACAACATTATGTGATAAAGTTTGTCAGTGACTTGCGGCAGGTCGGTGGTTTTCTCCAGGCACTCAGGTTTCTCTCACCAATAACACTGACCGCCATGATATAGCTGAAATATTGTTGAAAGTGGCGTTAAACACCATAAGCCGAACCAAACCAAACAATTTTTTGATTCTACAAAAACAAAACAAGAAATCTTCATATGAATATTAAAATCCTCAATAATGGTTTGAAAAGTTAGAATATAACACCAATGCAAACAGGGGCCCTGGTGGCTCAATGAGATAGGTCGTTGGATCTAACAACTCATACAAGCATATCACCAATACGGCGTGGTTTCGCGTTCAGCCTTGTAAATTACAAAAATAATGGTGCACTCGACTCGCAGTCGCAAGTGATAAAGTTTACCAGTTGATTACCAAGGGTCGGTGGTTCTCTCCGGGTACTCCGGCTTCCTCCATCACTAAAACTGGTCGCCATGATATAGCTGAAATATTGCTGAAAGTGGCGTTAAAACACCAAAAATCAATCAACCAATGCAAACACCCATAACCACCACCAGACATTATACAAAATAATACTCACTTTGTTATAACCCAAATTTGTTTTCGATGTGTCTGCGTTGTCCTCTGAAGTTATATGAAATCTCACTTAATGTCAATCTTATTTCAGAAACGCGTCGTGCGCACAAAATAAGATATCTATGTTTTGTTTATTATTGTAGTGTATGTAACCAAGACAACATCTGCAGATTATTTCTTCATATTTTTTATTAGTAATTATTTCGAAATACTTGAAATGTTATCATTTTCCCAACACTTTTGGTCAACATAAGCAGTAGCGTGGTTGAAGTGTAGCCATGTATTGTTTATTCACTGTTGATAGATTATCTGTCATCTCCCAGCAAGAAATGTCATCATTTGATGGTAATGCAATCGATACAGTTGATCTTGATCTCAGATTTATTAAAACAAATTTCTGTTGCCAGTCAGTATCTTAAGATGAAAGGTATTTGTGTCTTCCTTGTATTATGCAAATCGTGTGTTAATACCTATGGAGAGATCATTTCACCAAGAGGAGAGATTAAGGCTCGTAAAACTAGTTTAACACCGCCACGTTTAAAGTGTCTGTATTAAGCCAATCTGATAAAGTGAGCGGGCATGTATTTGTGCCTCTTTCTACGATATTTCGTGGAATTTCGTGTTTTTCATTATATAAGGTCAATATGTCTTTTGTTTCTATCAGAACCATTTTGGAAACAACTGTTGCAATCGGTATTGCGTTCATTCAATGACAGCTGTGCATATCATCCTTCCCGCCGGCTATATCTACCTGCCGGCTCCATAAGCAAAACTCGTATCAAAGTCCGCGTGAGCTGAGCAGGACTTATCAACAGTCAGCCGGAGTTATCACCAAATTCTCCTAACATTTAAACGATAATTCCTGTGAAGATGGCAAAAATAAATGAAAATCATCGACACCATTAGCTAGTTAACATTATTTGTTTTAAACATATATCAAATTAGGAACTGTCGTGTTAGAAATATCAACAAACATCGTCCTCCAAAAATGTGCTTTACACAATTCTTGATAACCTCTGCTGAGACGTCATATTCTTTTACGTCATAAGGAAGGTTGTGACGTTCATGTTTTCTAAACCGGAACGGCATGGGTAAACAAAACTTTTAATGAAAATGGGTGACTTTGATGTTTGTAAAAAACCAATGAATATCACAATTAAAGGAAAAATGCAACAATCTTAACATTTATATAAACCTGTAAAAATGAATGGTAACTACTTATGAACTACGGTTTTGGGGAAGCGTATTTTGAATATTTTGAATCATGTAATTTTTCCCGTGAAAATACAAATATAGATGTATCCGTGTTTATTGTTGATTTAAGGATGATGAATATGTCAACTGAATGTGAATATGATTGATACTGAAAAATATCAGCCTGCTCGACAGAATATGAAGTTTGTGACTCGTTCGCTTCGTTCACTCGCCAACAATCTTCATATTCTGGCTCGACAGGCTGATATTTTCGGTATCAATCAATTCACATCCAGATAGCATACATTTCACGTAAGGTGGTGATAGACAGGGAAAAGTATGGCATATACCTGCATATCTTGCATATTTAGCTATATCTGCCATAAATTGGAGGGGGTTAAGAGTTATTGTGCTTAGCACCACTTTCAACAATATTTCAGTTATATCGTGGCAGTCAGTTTGATTGGTGGATGAAACTGGAGTACCCAGAGAAAATAATCATTTATTTCATATCAGTTCTTAATTCGACTTTTTCATTGGTGTAGACATGGTCATGTGTCATGCATTAATCTGCGTTAAAGAAATGCACCAGTCATTACCATGATAATGCCCATGAAATTATCATGTTAATGTCCGCTCGAGGTTTAAAAGCAACGGAGATCGTGCGGTTGTCTATGTAAACCAATATTGTACTAAAATGAGCAAAATTATTTAGAAACTCTTAATTCCTCCAATGAAATAAGAATAATAGTTACCTATGCGTAGGGAATTATCGTGATAATATTGACTTCAACACCCATAATGCATAATGCCCTCGCCTGCGGTTCAGGCATTATCAATCTTTCAGTCAATACTACTGTCCCTTGGGCAGTCTATCTATCACGATAATGCCCTATTCATAAGTAACTATTACATAGGTACATCCCTGTTAAATGATAGCTAACATATAGATTGATCAATTACTTTATAGATTTTTAACGTTAATTGGGCAGTATATGGGATAAATTCATCACCAGGGTATGCTTACGATCAATGGTTCGTGTGACATCGAGATTATGCTATGGACGAATGTCTTGATTGCGACAAATACAATGGTAGAAAATGTATAGGTCGGGAAGGTTGCCTTCCACCTGTCCACCGATGACCATGAATACAAATGGATGTTACTCATTGGGTGTTGTAGCAAGCAGTTGTTTGTATGTGAATGAGAATGTAATATTCTAAACACATAAAATTCATTTACACCTCATGTCGAGGAACTTGGTATGAATCTGATCCGTTGCAAACAACAACCGGATTTATTTTTCGGATGGGTTACGTTGTACCTAGCAACGGAGAAACTTTATATTGGTGAATGAACAATGAGACAACTGATATATCTTTCCTTGCAGTAGTGCATGTACTGTATTTTAAAACCTTAAAAAACCGCATCGGTGGCGTAACGGTTAGCGTGCCCGATCGGTTCAAACCAAAGATTATGCATTTGGTATGTGTTGCTTATCCGCGTGGCATGCAGCATTAAGGAGACAGAGCAAAGGCTGGTTGGCTAGGAATCAGAATAATGTTTCTCGCCATGATATAGCTGCAAAATTTCGGAATTGGCGTTAAACAACAATCACTTACTCACTAAAACCTTCAAAATATTTGATAAGCAGCATAAAACACAAAACTGGTCAATATATTTAGAACAAACAACACAGTTGAGCTTCCGGTTGTTGTCGTACAGTGGACATGGCAACGGTCCACACTTAATGCCGACCATGTACATAAGATGCCCATCAATACTAGCCTTTCCCGACGGAATATATTCTGGGTTGCGATCGATGCAAATGTAATTCGAAGCACTATGACCCACATGGCCGGAAGCAATGAAGCTGCCATATTCCATTTTCCATCCATTATAGCAGGCTTGTCTGACTGGGATCATTATTGTGGTGGTTGTACTGGTACTTCTTCACACGGCACATGTGATATCTTCGTCGTGGGAAATGTGTTTCGTTCATATTCTGTTCCACGAATTAAACTCTCGGTCTTTGTGAATGAAACATTTGATTGCTGTGGATCATCTGGTAGACATAATGTTTTCGCTGGACCGCCATGGAGGGTAGCTGAATGTTGGTAATACTGTTCAGCAGTGTAACCTTAGAAAACAAAACAGGTACAGATCAGTGATTTATCAATTATCCAATCATCTATATACCAGTTATTGGTAAAAAGTATAAAAAAACATTATGTTTTTTTTTAAATTGTCAAGTTGTTTCAGTTGGTTTTCATGAAATTCTCAACATTAAATGCAGTTATTGATACAATTTTGTCTTTTCATAACCCTTATATAATTGTAGATTTATTCTAAATAGGATTTTAGCACAAATATAATATTTATTCAGTAGATATTATAAGTTATTTACGTTCCTATCCATAGATATCGAGATTTTAACACCCTGAAGTAGTCAAGTACATTCTGGGGCTCAGTCGAAGGGTGTACAGGCTACTGAAAGCTGTTGAAATCTCCATATCGACGGATAGGAACGTGAATAACGAATTTGTTTCCGGTTATTGTCAAAAATAAGAAATGTTTGGCCCCAGTGGGTCATGTAATAGTGCCGTTTTCTTTGTTGTTGGAGAGAATAAGTAAAAATTATGAAAGTTTCGAGTGTTTTTTTTACTTGGTGTATGGTAACCTTTGGTAGAACCCTGCGTGGAACACTTTAGCAGATTTGTATTCAATATATTATCAAAAACAACTAAGTTTGATCTGGCAACGATTGATTGGTTAAATGGCTAGTTACACCCGGTAATATGGCCTAGCAACACCCGGGAATATGGGTTGTTTTATTCCCGGGGTTTTAACCTATCAAAAGTTGCCATAATTGTCAAGCCGGGAATAATACTATTAATTCCACCTTATATCAGAATCCTGTCTTCTGAGGCCTTCTGATTGGTTGATGAAAGGGGTATTTTTTACCAATTCTTTTTTTCCCAGCTTTTCCACCAATGCCGTGGTATTTGCCTAAATATACCATGGTACTATAGGCAAATACCCCGCTCGAGACGAAATCCCTTCTTTAAATAGTTTATGACGTCACGAATGTTATTCGAATTACTCGGGTTTCTTCTTTCAACCAACGCTAAAGTAAAGAAAATGACGACAGTGTCAGCCGTTATGTTTGAAATCGTTGAAATGTATATATTTCAAATGCATTTGCATTATTTTTTTTGCATGTTGTATGTTAAAGCAAAACCGTGATTTATTTTATTTTTGAGTTTGTTCCAGAATTTATACACTTTATATTTTTCCTGTTTTCGTAGATTGATTTTAAGTCTCAGTTGAAAATCGCCACTGTTTTACTTGCTGTTAAATATTCGGCGGAATTAAACAAATATATCCTGTTAGTGAGGGTTATTTGCGAAAAATACCAGTTTCGATGACTATCAAATGTCCCTCTCCGCTAAAGCGGCTCGGCATATTTGCCTCTCCTCGATATATTTGTATAATAATCATAGAATAGTATATGTTATTCAGCTATCAGACAGGGTATATAATGTGACATTCCCGGCTTAGGATTTATATTCCCTGAGGCGCAGCCGAAGGGCATATATAGCATAAGCCGGGAATGTCACATTATATACCCTGTCTGATAGCTAAATAACATATATATTACGAATTTAACCATTGCTTTTTTAAATACAACATCCAACTGTATTAAATAAATTTGCCTCTTTTATTTTCATTTTTTGTATCTCCAGATGTCCGTTTCCGTACCTTTGACGTCATTCTTCAATGACGTCAAAATATGTGTCGCGTCATATTTCATGTATGGGGGTGTCTCATGAAGGAAAATACTGTACTAAATTTCTAAATCAATACAGTTTCATATGTAGTAAATTTTATAAACTTTATAAATATAACATTGATATATCACATAACAAAACAACGGCTTTGCGAAACAGTTTTAATAATTTAAATGTTAACAACATGTTAATAAAACCTTGGTGTGGCCCCATGACGTCAACAGTTTTCAAGGCTCAACGTTTTGCTATGGTACAGCCGTGGAACATAGAAGTTTGCTGAATCGATCAGGTATTTGTGACGGAATTAACCGCTGTAATATTTGTTTGTTCATGCAGCCGTTTTGAGTATAAAAACAGCATTTAATTTGGTAAAAATACATTTATTATTCCGTATTATGCCATTGATTCAGTGAAGTGTAATGTTTTGTCGTCCATGCTTTAATCGTTTTTGGGGACTGAAATATATACCCCGTCTGTTTTCCGAATATATGCCGACATTCAGGGTTGAAGAACCAATGAAAATATGTATTACAAACTATATTCGTAATATACAAAAATGCTCAAAAATAAAAGTTCACAAAATATATGCCAATTGTAGGGTTATTAATTCTGCCTTTACACGTGAAAATATCACGGAAATCGGATAAAAAGGGGCATTATTTTTTCCAGACTAGGTGGTTTTATATGAAATATATAGGGACATATTTTAGTAATGAAAGTACCCCGATACTTTTATTGAAAATACCCCGATACTTTTATTGAAAGTACCCCCGATGACTTTCTTGAAAGTACTCCGATGCCTTTATTGAAATTACTCGGATGTCTTTATTGAAAATACTCCGATACTTTTATTGAAAGTACCCCCGATGACTTTCTTGAAAGTATTCCGATGCCTTTATTGAAAATACTCGGATGTTCCCCGACATTTTTATTGAACGTAACCGGACACTTTTATTGAAAGTACCCGGATACTTCATTGTATCCTCGTATTTAATAACATATCACGATGTTCATTATGTCCTCGTATTTAATAACATATCACGATGTTCATTATATCCTGGTATTTAATAACATATCACGATGTTCA
The DNA here is from genome assembly GCA_963383655.1 of Bathymodiolus septemdierum. Taxonomy (NCBI): domain Eukaryota; kingdom Metazoa; phylum Mollusca; class Bivalvia; order Mytilida; family Modiolidae; genus Bathymodiolus; species Bathymodiolus septemdierum. The sequence goes on from OY726523.1 coordinate 53,496,340, forward strand.
TTATATCCTGGTATTTAATAACATATCATGATGTTCATTATGTCCTCGTATTTAATAACATATCACGATGTTCATTATGTCCTGGTATTTAATAACATATCACGATGTTCACTATATCCTGGTATTTAATAACATATCATGATGTTCATTATGTCCTGGTATTTAATAACATATCACGATGTTCACTATATCCTGGTATTTAATAACATATCACGATGTTCATTATATCCTCGTATTTAATAACATATCACGATGTTCATTATATCCTCGTATTTAATAACATATCACGATGTTCATTTTATCCTCGTATTTAATAACATAATCCGATGTTCATTATATCCTCGTATTTAATAACATATCACGATATTCATTATATCCTCGTATTTAATAACATAATCCGATGTTCATTATATCCTCGTATTTAATAACATAACCCGATGTTCATTATATCCTCGTATTTAATAACATAATCCGATGTTCATTATATTCTCGTATTTAATAACATATCACGATGTTCATTATATCCTCGTATTTAATAACATAATCCGATGTTCATTGTATCCTCGTATTTAAAAACATATCCCGATGTTCATTATATCCTCGTATTTAATAACATAATCCGATGTTCATTATATCCTCGTATTTAATAACATATCACGATGTTCATTATATCCTCGTATTTAATAACATATCACGATGTTCATTATATCCTCGTATTTAATAACATAACCCGATGTTCATTATATCCTCGTATTTAATAACATAATCCGATGTTCATTGTATCCTCGTATTTAAAAACATATCCCGATGTTCATTATATCCTCGTATTTAATAACATAATCCGATGTTCATTATGTCCTCGTATTTAATAACATATCACGATGTTCATTATATCCTCGTATTTAATAACATAACCTGATGTTCATTATATCCTCGTATTTAATAACATAATCCGATGTTCATTGTATCCTCGTATTTAAAAACATATCCCGCTGTTCATTATATCCTCGTATTTAATAACATAATCCGATGTTCATTGTATCCTCGTATTTAATAACATATCCCGATTGCATTAATGTAATGACACAAACAATTTCAATACTTTTCACGCAATTTCTGATATATTTTGATTTCTAGTTAAGCATGACTAGATATGCTGACGTTGAGGCTACATTAGTTTCAGTTTGTGTTTGTTATTGGTGAAAGTATGATTTAACATTAAACGTTGATATAGTGTTTTTTTTTTTTAAATTTCAAGGCATTAAGTATTTATTTAAAATCGTAGAAACAGAGGCAAAACTCGATACCTCTAACACACATATACATGACCGATTGTTTTCCAGGCTTGATACAGACACTTCAATAAAAAGTGGCGGAGTTAAACTAGTTTTATCTATCTCTGTAAGAATCAAAAATATATAATTGTATTCTGTTTTGGGGAAGCGTATTTTTAATATTTTGAATCATGTGATTTTTCCCGCGAAAATACAAATATTGAAGCCTATAGATGTATCCGTGTTTATGTTTGATTTAAGGATGATAAACATGTCATCTGAATGTGAATATGATTGATACTGAAAAATATCAGCCTGCTCGACAGAATATGAAGTTTGCGACTCGTTTGCTTCCCTCATTCGACAACAAACTTCATATTCTGGCTCGGCAGGCTGATATTTTCGGTATCAATCAATTCAAATCCAGATAACATATACTTATCTATCTCTGTAAGAATCAAAAAGATATAATTGTATTCTCCTTATCCCGAGACGGATAAAATGATTGAAAAGTAAACACCTAAATACTCATGAATGAGACAAGATCGTTCGAAAGAACAGCCACGCCTGCTCTATTTATGATCCAAGCCATGTATTAGACAAACGAGCATATGTTAGTATGAAAAGAAACAACAAGAACATAAATAATATATGCATGGCATGCTATGATATACCGATTCAATAGACCAAGCCCCACTTTATATACCACCACATTACATTGTAGAACTGTAATGTTATATTATACCACTACATTACATTGTAAAACTGTAATGTTATATTATACCACCACATTACATTATAAAACTGTAATGTTATAGTATACCACTACATTACATTGTAGATCTGTAATGTTATATTATACCACTACATTACATTGTAAAACTGTAATGTTATATTATACCACTACATTACATTGTAAAACTGTAATGTTATATTATACCACTACATTACATTGTAAAACTGTAATGTTATATTATACCACTACATTACATTGTAGAACTGTAATGTTATATTATACCACTACATTCCATTGTAAAACTGTAATGTTATATTATACCACTACATTACATTGTAAAACTGTAATGTTATATTATACCACTACATTACATTGTAAAACTGTAATGTTATATTATACCACTACATTACATTGTAGAACTATAATGTTATATTATACCACTACATTACATTGTAGAACTGTAATGTTATATTATACCACTACATTACATTGTAGAACTGTACTGTTATATTATACCACTACATTACATTGTAAAACTGTAATGTTATATTATACCACTACATTACATTGTAAAACTGTAATGTTATATTATACCACTACATTACATTGTAAAACTGTAATGTTATATTATACCATTACATTACATTGTAAAACTGTAATGTTATATTATACCACTACATTACATTGTAAAACTGTAATGTTATATTATACCACTACATTACATTGTAAAACTGTAATGTTATATTATACCATTACATTACATTGTAAAACTGTAATGTTATATTATACCACTACATTACATTGTAAAACTGTAATGTTATATTATACCACTACATTCCATTGTAAAACTGTAATGTTATATTATACCACTACATTCCATTGTAAAACTGTAATGTTATATTATACCACTACATTCCATTGTAGAACTGTAATGTTATATTATACCACTACATTACATTGTAGAACTGTAATGTTATATTATACCACTACATTACATTGTAGAACTGTAATGTTATATTATACCACTACATTACATTGTAGAACTGTAATGTTATATTATACCACTACATTACATTGTAAAACTGTAATGTTATATTATACCACTACATTACATTGTAAAACTGTAATGTTATATTATACCACTACATTACATTGTAAAACTGTAATGTTATATTATACCACTACATTACATTGTAAAACTGTAATGTTATATTATACCACTACATTCCATTGTAAAACTGTAATGTTATATTATACCACTACATTCCATTGTAGAACTGTAATGTTATATTATACCACTACATTACATTGTAGAACTGTAATGTTATATTATACCACTACATTCCATTGTAAAACTGTAATGTTATATTATACCACTACATTCCATTGTAAAACTGTAATGTTATATTATACCACTACATTACATTGTAAAACTGTAATGTTATATTATACCACTACATTACATTGTAGAACTGTAATGTTATATTATACCATTACATTCCATTGTAAAACTGTAATGTTATATTATACCACTACATTACATTGTAAAACTGTAATGTTATATTATACCACTACATTACATTGTAAAACTGTAATGTTATATTATACCACTACATTACATTGTAAAACTGTAATGTTATATTATACCACTACATTACATTGTAGAACTGTAATGTTATATTATACCACTACATTCCATTGTAAAACTGTAATGTTATATTATACCACTACATTACATTGTAGAACTGTAATGTTATATTATACCACTACATTACATTGTAGAACTGTAATGTTATATTATACCACTACATTACATTGTAAAACTGTAATGTTATATTATACCACTACATTACATTGCAAAACTGTAATGTTATATTATACCACTACATTACATTGTAAAACTGTAATGTTATATTATACCACTACATTACATTGTAGAACTGTAATGTTATATTATACCACTACATTCCATTGTAAAACTGTAATGTTATATTATACCACTACATTACATTGTAGAACTGTAATGTTATATTATACCACTACATTACATTGTAGAACTGTAATGTTATATTATACCACTACATTACATTGCAAAACTGTAATGTTATATTATACCACTACATTACATTGTAAAACTGTAATGTTATATTATACCACTACATTACATTGTAAAACTGTAATGTTATATTATACCACTACATTACATTGCAAAACTGTAATGTTATATTATACCACTACATTACATTGTAAAACTGTAATGTTATATTATACCACTACATTATATTGTAAAACTGTAATGTTATATTATACCACTACATTACATTGTAAAACTGTAATTTTATAGTATACCACTACATTACATTGTAAAACTGTAATGTTATATTATACCACTACATTACATTGTAAAACTGTAATGTTATATTATACCACTACATTCCATTGTAGAACTGTAATGTTATATTATACCACTACATTACATTGTAGATCTGTAATGTTATATTATACCACTACATTACATTGTAAAACTGTAATGTTATATTATACCACTACATTACATTGTAAAACTGTAATGTTATATTATACCACTACATTACATTGTAAAACTGTAATGTTATATTATACCACTACATTACATTGTAAAACTGTAATTTTATATTATACCACTACATTACATTGTAAAACTGTAATTTTATAGTATACCACTACATTACATTGTAAAACTGTAATGTTATATTATACCACTACATTACATTGTAGAACTGTACTGTTATATTATACCACTACATTACATTGTAGAACTGTAATGTTATATTATACCACTACATTCCATTGTAGATCTGTAATGTTATATTATACCACTACATTACATTGTAAAACTGTAATGTTATATTATACCACTACATTACATTGTAGAACTGTAATGTTATATTATACCACTACATTACATTGTAAAACTGTAATGTTATATTATACCACTACATTCCATTGTAAAACTGTAATGTTATATTATACCACTACATTACATTGTAAAACTGTAATGTTATATTATACCACTACATTACATTGTAGAACTATAATGTTATATTATACCACTACATTACATTGTAGAACTGTAATGTTATATTATACCACTACATTACATTGTAAAACTGTAATGTTATATTATACCACTACATTCCATTGTAGAACTGTAATGTTATATTATACCACTACATTACATTGTAAAACTGTAATGTTATATTATACCACCATATTACATTGTAGAACTATAATGTTATATTATACCACCACATTACATTGTAGAACTGTAATGTTATATTATACCACTACATTACATTGTAGAACTGTAATGTTATATTATACCACTACATTACATTGTAAAACTGTAATGTTATATTATACCACTACATTACATTGTAGAACTGTAATGTTATATTATACCACTACATTACATTGTAAAACTGTAATGTTATATTATACCACTACATTACATTGTAAAACTGTAATGTTATATTATACCACTACATTACATTGCAAAACTGTAATGTTATATTATACCACTACATTACATTGTAGAACTGTAATGTTATATTATACCACTACATTACATTGTAAAACTGTAATGTTATATTATACCACTACATTACATTGTAAAACTGTAATGTTATATTATACCACTACATTACATTGTAAAACTGTAATGTTATATTATACCACTACATTACATTGTAAAACTGTAATGTTATATTATACCACTACATTACATTGTAAAACTGTAATGTTATATTATACCACTACATTACATTGCAAAACTGTAATGTTATATTATACCACTACATTACATTGTAGAACTGTAATGTTATATTATATCCTCAATAAAAATAAACATAGCTCTTCTTAAATTGCAATTTCATCAAACGCCGATTTTAGTTTTCTGCTTTGTTTTGTTTGTCTTCGTCCTGTGTAGTATATGCCCAATGTGACCAGTCCCTCTGGATTGTCCATTCTTGATTGCCCCTTCGCGGCTTCGGTTTTCCCTAACGTTTATTGAAAGCAGGGATTTGGTTTATATATATGGTGTTTAAAGTCACTTTCAGCAATAATTCGGCTATATCGTGGCGGTCTGTTTTATTGGTCGAGGAAACCGCAGTACCGGAAAAAACAACTAGACAATGTGATTAACACAGTGTTTGAAATGAAGAAAAAAAGAATGTATGATAGATTTGGTATGAATACTAACCTGAATATATATGTTCTGTATGTGATGTGGAACAGTGCCTTCTACCCCAACGTGCATATGTAGAACCTTGACCTACAAAGCAGGAATATGTAAATCAGTCATAATAATAATTGTCTGATTCACAACTGAAGTACAATTATCATCTATTGTTTGTGTCTCTCCAATGTACTTATCTGTCTACATTCTTTATGACCACGGATATGTTCCACTTGTCGTAAACATTTCCCGGTCCTTTCCTCATTGATTATTTATCAGCGGGTTTTAACTAGATTAACACGACGGGTGTCACTAGTGAAGCAGTAACTGCTTACCCTTTCGGAGCACCTCAGTTCACCCCCGGTTTTTAGTGGGATTCGTGTTAGTCTATATTTAGTTTTATGTGTATGTTTTGTAGATTGTTGTTTGTCCTTTTGTACTTTTTCTTTTGGCCATTGTGTTGTCTATTCATCTTCGATATACATATTCTGATTACCCCTTTGGTATCTTCAAACTCTTCTTGTAAATAACAATTTAGATAAAAGGTCGAAACGAAAAACAAAAATCTGGAAAAGAAATACAACAAAACCGGGGGTGAATGCAGGTGCTCCGGAAGGGTGAACAGTTGTGGTTTGTTATTTTTCGTGTTGACCTATTTATTCGCATTGGTGTTAATCTTTGTACTGACGTGTTTAGCCGGACGGATAATATTTTTCTGTGGCGTGTTTATCCTGACTCTTTTATCTCGTTTACTTATTTATATAATTTTTAAGTGTTGGCTTGTTTATTCCGGACTGTTGTCAATTTTCTGTTATCGTATGGGTTTTTATGCAATTATGGTGTTTAACACCACTTTCAACAATATTTCAGTTATATCGCGGGGATCAATTTTATTGGTGGAGGAAACCGGAGTATCCGGAGAAAACGACCGACCTGTAGCAAGTCACTGACAACCTTTATCACATACTGTTGTATCGAATCGAGTTCGCCTCGCCATGAACGGGGTTCAACTCACAACATCAGTGGTGATATGCACTGATTGCACATGTAGTTGTAAATCCAACTACCTTACGATCACGACTACGGTTAACCCTTACTGATATTACATTTATCATGATTGTCATTTTTCGTGTTACATCGTTTTTCCGCCGATTGTTATTGGACCAATTGTTTCTATTGGTATCGTTAGTGGCAAAGGAGTAGACATGATACAAGTACGCAAAAATACTCTATGCTATCTTAGAGCATCGGAATATCATTTGTAGAGTGTACTTACACAGAATATAACATTTTGTCGAAAAGGCTATGCAAGATGTGTAAAATAAAACGACCATATTTGAATTTCCAATGATTAGGCTATCCTTCCTCCATTTACGTTGCTAAGCAACAAAGGACAAAGTGAAATCATCCAAAAAAAAAGTGTTCTTACCTTTCAATGATTATGTTTAATATTATATCTATATAAACAGTTTCTGAGATTGGATCAATATTGACCCTTATCATACCCACTCCTTTTCGGTCTTTCCTCCTAACTCAATTATATTACGAAAAATATGTGAGGAACTTTATTGTGGTTTCAATGTGACAAAGTTACATGTGTTTTCGTATTCACTGACAACATATCGTTGCATTTGCTATTAAAATTAATTTGTTCATTACAATAACTCACCTTGGCTGGCAGTAATAATCTGGTCTTGCTTATGTATGTGACCTTCTAATTCGGTAATCCTTGCATACAAAGACGCGTTCATGTCTTTACTTATCTGAGTGAGCATATGTTGCTGTTGTTCAAGGTGTGCTATTCTGGCACCAAAGGCATCGGGATCGTTCAGTAAAAGACGTTTCTCTTTTTCGCCGTTTTTAAATGCTGCAATTGAAACATATCCAAATAAAAAGAATAGAAATTTGCTTTGAAAAATATGCATTGCCAAAATGGTAAAATATTGTAGTACACGTATTTAAAGATAAGAATATTAAACTTAGTAGCCTTTGTGGTGTCAACAAACTTATACAAAAAAACGTCATAAACCAGGTCTGTCTGAAAGATTTGTCGCAAGTAATAAAAACGTTGATGTCGAAATTGATGGGCACGACGCGTTTCTTGAATAGCTTTCATCAGGTACGCTCATAATTAAAAAAATATTGGAGAGCCAAATAATATAAAAGTATTTGTGGGCAAGTAAACCAAAGAGTCTAATTAAAAATGAACATTTCAAAACTCCGGTGCCATAGACATAATACGATCTCATAATATATGGGTGAATTCATAGTTAGAGTGACATCAACTGTCATTCTTAAAATACTGCATTGTTATGTTACCAGTCAATTGTTTTCGATATTAGAAGGGGTAAAATTCGAATAAAAAGGCCCAGCCCATGTGTAAATTTGCACAACTCTATGCCTGCCATGAATTATTTCTTAATAAAACAAACAAGCAAAATAAGGTAAACATGCATTTCAAATAAACAAGACGATCCCTATTAAAGCTAGCACACATAAGAGAAAAACTCGTAGCCGAACATTAACGACGAGAATACGCCAACTATTATAATATTGGCAACAGATATTTAAATGTACTGCATACTAGAATTAAGAAATAATTTATGGAAGCCATATGTATATATTGTTTTTACCACGGGTAGGCCTTTATGTCACGAAGTTTTACCCAAAGCTGACATAAAGGCCTACCCATGGTAAAAATAATATATACATATGATTTCCATGAATTATTTCGATTCTAATATGTAAAAATTGGTAAAATATCGTTATACATAGTCGATGACGTCATAAATTACAATGGGTGTAGGTATATATTATTTTTACCATGGGTTTGGACTCAAAGCGTTTGAAGACATCATATTAGAATAAGTAATAATTGTAGTGCATTACGTAATGACCTATTTCATGCTAATTTGATTCATAGCCCATCTTGTTCTTGTGGATATTCCACAGAGAATGCTGAACATTTTTTATTGTACTGCAAGAGGTTTGATGCACAAAGAAATATTTTGTACCGTTCTTTATTAGCTGCAAATGTACACATTGACTTAAACACTTTGGTGTTTGGAAGTCGAATTTATAATATTGACACAAATAGGCATGTATTCATTACTGTACAGGCATATATTAAAGAGGCATTAGCTACGATTTTGATCAAAAAATTATATGTTTTGGAAATTGGTAAATAGTTTTAAATTGATGAAATAAAGGTAAATATTTCACATTAAACAGCTTATCGTACCACTTTTCGCCTTTTGAGAACGAAAATTACCATCGATTGGTTATTGCCTTGCAAGCAAATAAATTGACCTCGCTTTCTCCGTATGCAACTGGCATTACTTGTGACAGGTAGAAACGAATAATTTGTATTTTGTCGCTTATTTACTGCAAATTTGCATGGTTCTTTGTCCGTAATTAACGCCGACTAAAAGCAGATTCACAGAAAATAAGAAATAAGTACATTGTTGTACTGATTTAATGACGATTCGGCAAACCCCGTAAACAATGCCGATAATTAATAAGATGGCGTCCATTTCTTGATCGATCTCAAAACACGAGCAGTTGCACCTTTTTTCCCCGATGCGGGTACATTTCATAACATTTATAAGTTACAGAAACACGTTTTATTAAGGAATCAATCATATCTGATACTTTTTAAGGGTAACACAAATTTACGACTTTGGCAGATAATACCCCTTTAAGGAAACGTGTCGCTTTTCTTTCCGCTGATTATCGTGAATGTAATCAGGTGACAATTGGTTTGTGGCTGACCTGGTGTGAATTAGTAAATTTTGCAATACACACGTGTGAGCACTTTATGTTAAAATTCTTACTGAATAAATAATGATATTATTATATATTTTGAAACTAAATTTTAAAGTATTATGAAACGAGTTTTCAGTGAAATAAACATCTTCAAAAATATTCTTGATATGTTTACATTCCCTAAAAACTAAACCATTCGTGCATGTTTGAGGACGAAGATTGCGATCATCTGTGATTAAGAACAGAAAATCATTCCATCTCATACGTGTTTTTTTCAAGGCAATGGCGGTTAATTAACTTTCGGATGCACCGTTCCGATGATTGCCGATCATGAAATTTCATCACCAACCGTAATCAAGGTGAGCACATGTACCATCCTGCTTTTGAAAGAAGTTAAATTTCTTGCATTTCTTGCCTCGCAAAGAAATTCTTTCATGTATGTTTTACCTTAAAGATTATCAACTGCAATGAATTTCATTCTGACTTAATCAGTTTATTCGAAAAACTGGACAAAAACATTGAAATCGAAAATAATGAATGACACGGGGCCCCATTTGCGGAGGGGTCTGGCAGTTATTGTAAACAAAATAAATAATCTGGCCACCTAAAGTTGGAAAAAAATTCTGGCCTTTTTTTAAAATCTGGCCCGAACTGAGTAAACAATGCTATAACCTGTCCTGCACTATGTGCCGAATGAATGTTCTGTCAAATATTTTATTTGCCTATATATATATTATTATGAGATAAAAAATGCGACACACTGTGCTTTCTTTCACATTCTTATCTCTTACGCCAAATAAATTTTATATTTAGATTCTCATCCCCTCCCACCCCATTGTTTTTTGCTTCAATTTCATAATTTATTTTACATTCTCAGATATTTCTTTAAAATTCCTAGTGATTTTTATGAAAATGGTCAAAAAATAAATTAGATATGCCTCCCTCCCTCCCAATATGTTTACTGACAGGAGGATGAGAATCTAAAAATTAATTTTGTGGCCTTATGAAATTAACTAAGAAAACACCACTACCACATAGAACAAAACTTTAGCCTGGGATATATTTGAGAGAGAAAAATCTTCCTCACAAATTAATAGAAAAAAATCTGTAGATTGACAAACAAAATGTATTTACAGTTGCAACTTTTTCAGGAGTTTTGATTGGCAATGATATTGAACATGCTGCAGTTTCTGCATACCTGTAAACCAAATTTGGGATTAATTAAATTTTATATTACCTGAAGGAGAATCTATGCATATCATGTCACCCATCCACCCACTCCCCCTTTTCCAGGAAAGGCAAATGGTCTGTGTCTAAATAGGAAATTACTTTTAACTGTATAATTTGAAGGATTTGAAACAAAGCAGTATTCATTTTTATTAAAAAAAAAACAACAACAATGTTTTAACATAACTACAAGTTGCGTATGCAGTGCCCCCTTACTGGGGCCCCGCGAAATTTGCTGAGTTATACACATAGCCGTTAAAAGACATTTACGGCGGTTTAGATCGTAGATGGTGATATATGTTTATTTTCCATGTAAAGAGATCCTTGTTTAACGTTTCGCTAAGGGAAAATTATTTTTAATCTGGATTGAATGAAAAATAATGGAATGTAAATCGAAACGAAAATGATGTTACCTGTCAAGAAGAATCTTGACCCTTCAGAGTTCATTTCCAGACGAAGAGCGGTCTTTATTTCCATCCAACGATCATATGCATCTCCAATATATATTCTGTTTTTGCTTAGCTTAGTATTCGCTGCTTTTTTTGTTTCTTCTTCTGGCAGAATCGCTCAATTTACGCTTCGGACCTGGCTTCAATTTCTTTGCCTCCGGCATTTTCTTCATCAACACTATAACGGTGCATGCACACAATCTCTACCGAATGAGTTCAAATCTGAGGTCAATAGCATATGATTTGCATTAGTGTCTGGGTAGAAGAATTATCGAAGACAGAATAAAATGACGTTTTCTCCTGAAATATACATCGTAGCTCTCAAAAAGTGAATGGTTTACGTTCTTTATATATTTAATCTTTACATATATCAGAAATTTTTAGAAAACTGAAAATAATGATTTTGGCATTTCATATTACTTTAAAAGATCCTACCTTTACCACGGCTGGTAATCGGCACAAGCAGAACAGTTGGTTCTGCAAAGAAATTCGTGAGGATAACTTCCGGTTTTGGTGGAGGAGAGTTCACGAAGACGCTTCGCAAGGTATGTACATGTCAAAAATTGAAATTTACTTTTTTACTGCTCGAATATTGCAAAATCAGAGAATGCTATGCTGTGGCGAAAGCTTTCACGATTAGAAACATGTACAGTTTATTGTTGTATATGAAGTGTAACTCTCGCAAAATCAATCGTCCCACGGAAAACATGACAAAAATTGTGACATTCGTACATTTCTAAGTTGTTCTTGACAAAGATGCAAGTTAAATTCTCAATATTTTTTCATCGTGGGAGTTTAAATGTAATCGGGAATAAATTTCGATTCGTCAGAAGTAAATTGAAGTCTAGATAAATCTACAAACTGTCAATTTTCTCGTTTTTCTGCTTGAGGAGATCGGTTCTGATAGAGCACATTGCGAATGCATGAGGAGATTTGCTAGTTTTGTTAATTGTTTTCTGCAAAATTGATAAATTGACACTTCTAAGCATAAAATTGATAAATACTCTGTCCACTTTCAGGAGATGCCAGGATTCAAGGGGATTCTTTACAAAAAAAACATTTCGATATAGATTGCCAAGGAAACGAACAAAAACAAGTAGCAGTACACCAAATTTAAAATCCCCATCAAAAAGGACACCAAGTTTATTAAAAAAAATCTCTTTCAATTTCAAATTATCTATGTCCTTTCAAACGGGTTTCCACACCTATTCGGCGCAACCTTTTAACTAAAGATGACGGAAACTTCACCGCAGATCTACAAAATGTTTCCTTGATGAGTCTTGATGAAAGTATAGGCAAGATAGAAGTTAACCCGAAGGAAGAAGCTTCAGTAGTTGAAGTTTTTCAAGATGTTCTTGACAAACTTTCTGATGTTGGGAAAAAGGACAAGCTATTGAAATTCTTTAAATTAGTACAAGATGGAAAATTCTCTTTGCATAACATTGCATTTGAGTTGTTTTTGGACATTGTAGAATGGTTTGACAAAGATGAATCCCGTCGAAATGAGATATTCGCCATCAACTCTCCAATTTTTTTGGTTAGCGAGAAAGTTATTTGGTGGTCGATTCATTCGGTTTATGTCTGGCCCAAAAAATGAAAGTGACATTTTAACAGGATCTTCAACGCCGAATAGGTGTGGAAACTCGTTTGAAAGGATATAAATATTTTGAAATTGAAAGAGATTTTTTTAATAAACTTGGTGTCCTGATTGATGGGGATTTTAAATTGGTGTACTGCTACTTGTTTTTGTTTGTTTCCTTGGCGGTGATACAGGCAATCTATATCGAAATGGATTTTTGTAAAGAGTCTATGTCAGTTCCCTTTTCCTCTTTCCCTTGAATACTGGTATCTCCTGAAAGTGGACAGAGTATTTATTAGTTTTATGTTTAAAAGTGTCAATTTATCAATTTTGCAGAAAACAATTAACAAAACTAGCAAATCTCCTCATGCATTCGCAATGTGCTCTATCAGAACCGATCTCCTCAAGCAGGAAAACGAGAAAATTGACAGTTTGTAGATTTATCTAGACTTCAATTTACTTCTGACGAATCGGAATTTATCCCCGATTACATTTAGACTCCCATGATGAAAAAATATTGAAAATTTAACTTGCATCTTTGTCAAGAACAACTTAGAAATATAAGAGTGTCACAATTTTCGTCATGTTTTTCGTGGGACGATTGATTTTGCGAGAGCTACACTTCATATACAACAATAAACTATGCATGTTTATAATCGTGAAAGCATTCGCCACAGCATAGCATTCTCTGATTTTGCAATATTCGAGCAGTAAAAAAGCAAATTTCAATTTTTGACATGTACCTACCTTGCGAAGCGTCTTCGTGAACTCTCCTCCACCAAAACCGGAAGTTATCCTCACGAATTTCTTTGCAGAACCAACTGTTCTGCTTGTGCCGATTACCAGCCGTGCTTACCGAATTAATAATCCCACTACATTGTATAACACTTATTGATTTTCTTCATTCTAGGTGTGTTCTATATACTAGTCCAATTATTGTAAAGATCTGTTCGATTTGTCATTTGGCAAATATCAAATTGTGTTGCGCTCGTATATTTCATGTTGTTTTTTTTTTTTTTTTTTTTCTAATTATTAAGAAAGACTGTGGCTTTTGTGTATTTATGTTCAACTGTATCTGTATATTGTTTATATAAAGGAGAAGATGTTCTAAGTTGAAAAACTTGTATTTGATCCTATTGTCATGTTTTTGGACAATAAAATATGTTTAGACTAACGATCATTTTTAAAAAATACTTATTTAGCTTACTTACTGTGATATACATGAATAGTTTTCCATTAGCTACACGTGTACTCATGAGGTAAATATATTGTGATATGTGCGTAATCTATTTAGAATTATATTTCCCCACTTCCTCATTGTATTTGCTTGGACGCTGTGTGGGAGGCTCCGTGGAGGAGTTGTATATCAGTCACCAAACAGTCATAAGCTTAGTCAGATATGTTTAGTAAGCTCCTTCAAGATTTAAATGTTAGAATATAAAAGACGGTACATGCAGGCTATCATCTGTCATCAATAAGACATTTATATTGTAGCAGACAATTTATAAGACCTAGTGCAGCATCAATTATAATAAGACCATGTTCCTAAGTGCTAAGATATTCGTGCTGTGCTACAGATACAAAAATAGATGTAGGACTATTATTATGTAAAAAACGGTGTTTGGTCCAATGATTCGTCTTTACACCATTTTGCGTTGTAGAGGATCATGCCTTCAGTTTGTATATGTTATTTGTATTTGTGTATGTATACTTGTGTAGATGATTATCATATCGTTTAACAGTAAACACAACGGGTTACACTAATGAAGCAGGCACTACTATCCTACCGGGGCATATGATTTTACTTCCGATACCTTATATTTATTCATATATTCAAAACCTGAATTAAACAGTTGAAGGATGTTTCCTATTATAATAAAATATATGATTATTTAAGTACAATAAAAATTGATTGCAAGGGGTCACGGTGGTCGTGATCGTACGCATTGTTGGATTTACAACTACCTATGCACCAAGTGTCTATTACCACTAACGTTGTGAGTTCGAACCCCGCTCAGGCGAGGTGTACTCGATACAACATTATGTGATAAAGTTTGTCAGTGACTTGCGGCAGGTCGATGGTTTTCTCCGGGTACTCCAGTTTCCTCCACCAATAAAACTGACCTCCATGATATAACTGAAATATATTGTTGAAAGTGGTTTTAAATACCATAACTCTACAACTAAAAATGTATTCCATTTAAAATTGGATGTGGTTAAGAATAAATAATACTCATGATTTTTATTTTTATTTATTTTTTATTTTTTTATTCACCTATGTCTTGGCTGCTCAATGTTGCCGATATCTGCCTTCTGTTTTCTTTAACGGGAATTTAAAACAAATTTAACTTATAGAAAGTCTCAAGTCGGCTATATTACATATTTTGAATGATTCAAGGGGTGTTGAAAGAGGCTTCCTTTTATATACCTCAATTTAATAGATGATCGTTAATTACATTTACAAAATGAAGTAATATTCTTGATAGTAGAGAGTTATCTCGCTTTGGATAGGTGCTGATAAACATTTTCATCAGAATACAGTTGTATGAATAACTTGGATAAGGTTTGGCTGTATGGTGTTTAACGCCACTTTCATCAATATTTCAGCTATATCATGGCGGTCACTTTTATTGGTGGAGGAATGCAAAGTACCCGAAGAAAACCACCGACCTGCTGCAAGTCACTGACAAGCTTCATCACATAATATTATGCAACCCGCCCGAAGCGGGATGCGAAATCACAACATCAGTGGTGATAGGCACCAATTGCATAGGTAGTTGTAAATCCATAAATATATATACGTCTGAAAATTAAACCAAACGGTGTTAGAATTAGATTTTACAGCTGTCACATTTTTGTTCTTCCCTCGACGGGATTTGAACTCACACCATTGATACACTGCAGCACCATTCGCTTAGCCTTACGTCCAGCGCCCTAGACCACTCGACCACATCCACTCCCTAAAAAAGGAGCTTCAATGATCGTAGTGGTACCTTTTCTCGTAAGGCAAATCTATGGATAGACGTAAGACATGTGTATAAGCGTGTGTAGATATTATATGCTATTCAGCTATCAGACAGGGTATATAATGTGACATTCCCGGCTTAGGATCTATATTCCCTGAGGCGCAGCCGAAGGGAATATACATCGTAAGCCGGGAATGTCACATTATATACCCTGTCTGATAGCTGAATAACAGATACATTACGGATTTAACCATTGTTTTTTTTTAAATACAACATCCAACTGTATTAAATAAATTTGCCTCTTTTCTTTTCATTTTTCGTATCTCTAGATGTCCGTTTCCGTACCTTTGACGTCATTCTTCAATGACGTTAAAATATGTGTCGCGTCCTATTTCATGTATGAGGTGTCTCATGAAGGAAAATAATGTACTAAATTTCTAAATCAGTACAGCTTCATATGTAGTAAATTTTATAAATTTTATAAATTTAACATTAATATATCACATAACAAAGCAACAGGTTTGCGAAACAGTTTCAATAATTTAAATGTAAACACAATGTAAATAAAACCTTGGTGTGGCCTCATGACGTCGAAAGTTTTCAAGGCTCAACGTTTTGTTTATTTGTTATGGTACAGCCGTGGAACATAGGAGTTTTCTGAATCGATCAGGTATTTGTGACGGAATTAACCGTTGTAATATGTTTTTGTTCATGCAGCCGTTTTGAGTATAAAAACAGCATTTAATTTGGTAAAAATACATTTATTATTCCGTATTATTCCATTGATTCGGTGACGCGTAATGTTTTGTCGTCCATGTTTTAATCGTGTTTGGGGACTGAAATATATACCCCGTCTGTTTTCCGAATATATGCTGACATTCAGGGTTGAAGAACCAATGAAAATATGTGTAACAAACTAAATTCGTAATATATATATATATTCAACGCTCTAATATCAAATCACTCACGACATCTGAAATATAAATGAATATATGGTTACAAAGCATCTAGTTATACCCAAAATTTGAAACAATTATAATTAATTCACAACAGAAATGCTTTATGTTTGAATAATTCTCAACATCACATATACATAAATCTGCTTCATCCAGAATTCTGTGTTGTCATCTTTCGTCATGACCGTGTTTCACTGTGTCCTTTCTTTTGTTTAGCGCCCGTCGTGGTGGTGATCGTATGTTAGTAGGATTCACAACTGTCTATACAATCAGTGCCTTTCATCACTAATGTTATGAGTTCAAATCTCACTGTACTCGATACAACATTATGTAATAAAGATTATTACTGACTTGCGGCAGATCGGCGAATTTCTCTAGACACTCCGGTTTCCTCCACCAATAAAGCTGACCACCACGATATAACTGTCGATAGTTGCTCTAAACATCAAAATCCTATTCTCTCACCCTTCTTTTGTTTAAGACTTGGCTAATTTGTGTTGTTTTTCAGAATTTGGCACTTTGCATTCAATTTTTCAATATATAGACCTTTTATACTATCTATTATTTAAATGATGTTTGAAACCATCGGCTCTCTTTAATAGAACTAATAGTATACAGGTTAAATCTATTAGGTTTAATGTTAAAGATTACAGCATTCTTTATGATAACTCTGTTCGGCTAGTTATATATGAGGTTTGATATTTTACTCACATATGGAAAAGAATTACATAATTACATCATTTCGATAAGAGGTGAGGTTTAGGCTCATTAAATTAGCACAATCTCTCTACTTGTTATTTAAGTGCCTGTACCAAGCCAGGAAAGTGAACGTTCGTGTATTTTGTGTTGAGTGTATATATGTTTCCTCTTTCTACGATTGTTTTATTGGATTTTGGAAGTGTGGTATCATTTTGTCATTCATTTTGTTACATTTGTACTATTCGTACTAGATCGTATGGTAGTTGGATTTACAACTATCTATGCAATCAGTGCCTATCACCACTCACGTTGTGAGTTCGAGTACTCAATACAACATTATGCTATAAAGCTTGTCAGTGACTTGCGACAGGTCAGTGGTCTTTTCCGGGCACTATATTTCAGATGTAGTGAGTTATTTAAGAAATAAATCCTGGAAGCCAGAATGTGTTGGGAGTTTTAACATGGATTGGCGGATATTAGTATTTTATCCCGAGCCAGAAGCGAGGGATACCATTTAATAGTATCCGCCAATCCATGTTAAAACTCAAAACACATTCTGGATTTCATGATTTATTTCGATTCTGATATGTCTAAGAGTACAAATACAGTAGTATACTTTGATTGGAAGACGGTAATTTATATTTACGTTTGAGGAAGATGTCACACACAATTTATGCTGCCAATGGAAAAGTCAGTCACATTCACCAGCGCATGTGCTAATGAGATTATACCGAATTGATAACTCGCTCGTTTGCTAGCAAAGCGAAAGAAGGATGTCATGTTAGAAGTGATATTAGAACTGTGAATACCTATTATAAAGCAGGTGTATATTAATAAGGATATGCACATACAACATAATATCCCTATCCAAATTTGGGGCCGTCGTGGCATGTGACCGTATTGGATTTACAATCAGTGCCTATCACCACTGATGTTTTGAGGTCGATTTCCGCTTCGGGCGAGTTGTATGTCATTATGTGATGAAGTTTGTCAGTGGTTTGCGGCAGGTCGGTGGTTTTTCCGAGTACTCTGTATTCCTACACCACTAAAACTGACCGCCACGATAAAACTGAAATATTGGTGAAAGTGGCGTCATGCACCATAATCCTAACACCATAATAGTATATGTTATCTATTGTCAATCATACGGAGCAATTTCAGCACATCTAGTTAAGACCAATGCTTTTCGTTTGTCATCTGTCTATGTCTATCCGTCATCTGTAGTTATTTGATCACATTTTATAATACTCTCTTACAAAACTTTTAAACAAATGAAACCAAACTTGGCAGAGATAATGTTTTGAAGAGGGAACTCCGCTTTATACGAATGAAGTGTATCCTCATGGAGTAGGAACTAGTGATGATCATCTTGCAATATCTAATAAATCTGTAGAAATGTTCTTCTCACGAAGCAGCGATAGAAATACAATTTGCTATGAAAGAATGGGATATATAGACTTCATAGACGAAGGTCCCTGTGTTTATTTGGTGACAACCTAGCTTGGAGTTACAAAGTATGCGACCGGCTGGAAAAGGATGAATTTAAAGAAGATGATTATTGTATGAAATGATCAGGAAAACGTTTGAAGAAGCTGTGACAGTGATAAAATTATAGACATTTTCTTATTATCACGGACAAAGCACATTTATATATTTTTAATATTCTTTTCTAAAGTATTAATAAGGTTTTATTTAATTCGGACTTTAATTTTTCAATTATCTTTCGGACATAATGGTCAATTAATCTGTTGTGCTAATAGCATTAGCATGAATTATGTAACATATTACTTTGAAACTTGTCACTCTTTGTTCAAATCAATTAATTTTACTTATTGTGTCAATTTAATTGTATTTACTCTATTCGGCAAGTCTTGTCACGTACACAATTATGATATAAATGATTGTGTTTTAATTGAGAAAAAGAAATTGGAAACCGACAATCACTTTGTACGGACGCCGTATATTTAGTGACATTGTTTTACTTGAAGGAACATTTTTACGGATAACCGTATTGGCTTGTATTGTTGGATTATACCGTATGTGTGTACTTATTCTTCTATATTGCAATATTTTTAATACAACTTGTACAGTAACATTTTGCGCTTTATTTAGTCTAAGTTTGTGAGTTTTCCTCCCGAACTTTATTAGTAACTGAATTCGTCCAAGTATCTCCGTTACAACGCCGTATATCGAAGAAGGGCAGACAATACCCTGATCAAAAGAACAAGATCAAAAGGACAAACATCGATCCACACAACCTCACACAGAAAACTAAAGATCGAGCAACACGAACCTCGCTAAAAACCGGTGGTGAACTCAGGTGCAGCGGACGGTCACGCAATTCCCGCTCCAACTGTGGCACTTGCTATTTTAGAAAAACAAATATAAATATTTTGATATATATATTCAAGCCTCTATGGATGGAGTTACAGCATTTCTTTACCAAATTGTTACATAGGCTGAAATGGAGAAAATAAACAAATATAGAAAATGGAAATGTTATTGTATTTCTCATCAGAATTCCTTTTCAAACATTGATTCAATCTTGCACAAAATAAATCCTCGGGTGGTATGGTGTAGGCACCTCTATACACGTTATAATGGAGAAAATAAAGAAGAACAGTATATCCAACAACCAATAATGTAATGCAATGAAGTGCACACGTCACGTTTCAATAATATTGTATTTGGGATAAGCTATTGTTTTCCATTTAATCTTGCACACACAAAACAAAACCAACAATAACACCAGGATATATTGGGACCTATCATTGACTATTTTGCTTAAACTTTAATGTGTATGCTACAGCTGGTGGAGCAAGAATTGCAAACTCTTCCGGAGCACATGAGTTTACTCCCTTGGAATTTAGTGAGGTTCGTGGACTTTGTTTTCCGTGTAGTCTTTTGTAGATCAATCATTGTTTGGGTTTTGTATCTTTTTTTGTAGCCATTAAATTGGCTGTCTTTTTCGATTGCTCCTTTAATATCTTCAAACTTATTTGTAATAATAACAGATCAAAAAATCATTTTGTGGAAGCCGCTAATGAAAATGCAAAATTTTGTATATGGCATTAATTAGTAATTGTTGTAATATGTATATATTTTATGTAGGTTACAAAGGGAAAATATTAATATCAACAACTAATAAAGTTGTCTTGTATTGTCTGTCTATTCCTTAGTTTTCACTACAAATTTTGATAGGGGGAAATTTTAGAATTATAGACGGAGAGAAAATTCGGCCGAGAGCCAGAAGGCCCCTACTGGGTTCAGTGTAAAGCCCAAGTAGGGGGTGCAGAGGAAAGCACCCAAGGATATTTTGGATTTGGTGAATTTGACTTGCTTTTGAGGGTGTTTCTAGCTTTAAAATTGTTTCTTTTTGCTTAAATTTACACTGTCTAACTTTGAGAAAAAGACAAATGTAAAAAACCTTTTTGCAGACAGGTATACAAGATTTTCAGGATCTTCTTGACCATTGAACAATTTTTCATTAGACTAGTGCATTGAGAATTATTTCTCAAGATTAACAACCATCATTCATTTTCCATTGTTATTTCTGAGAAAGATATCACATAGTTCTGCAATTTTTCAGGTTAAAGATAAATGTACAAGTTTGGTAGGCAGTAGAAATAAACTTGATCATTCGGAAAAGAAATAAGGACTTCCCTTATGATTATGTACTATTAAAAATAAAAATTTGGTCATATTCATGATGTTTGATTCATTTCTTTGACATAGTATGAAGTTATATCAACATTCAGATTTTTTTGCAGTTTTTGAATACTAGTAACTAAAATAGCATCATTATGAAATTCTTATCTTAAAGCTTATATTATCATATTAAATGCACATTTAAAGAATAAACTTGTTCACATACTAGTTTTTTCTATTTTCATACTGTAATTTCTCTCTTAAGATTTTGAAATAAAGTATGCATTTAACTTTTCTTAATAGCAGAAAAGAACATTCAAAGGCAAGTTCAAAACTAATAAAAAATGAAGAGCTTCTAATAAGAAATTTATCTTATTATAACAAATTACTCGGCGAATATTTTTACCCAACAAGTTGTGTCTTTTTTAACAACAATAATCACAGTATGAACGTGTTGATATTATATATAATTACGAAACAAAACACGTTGAAATTATAATTTCAAGCACAATATATAGCATAGTGTGTGTATTGAACATTATCACATATTTTGTTGCAATATGTTCGTTTTTGCATGTCCAATACTAGATAGAAGTCAGTGTTGGTTATTTGCCCTCAGGGAAAATATCGGAAAATATTCGTATTTGCCCTCATCTGTCCGCATTTGCCCCCGAATTCAACAACCGGTATCTGCGCAGTGGTCTCAAAGATTATATGACAAAGTATACTTGGAAATATGGTGCACATAAACGTATTTCAATCAAATTAACACATTTCAAAATATTGGAATAAAGTTTAAATAACTTGAAACGGAATAATTGACTCAAATATATACGTCGTGTTGAATAGGATTTGTGTGTATTGAACAGTATAGCCTGTAAGAACGTGATCATCGATCATTCAGGTGCATTTTTAAATATCTTATTTATCTTTGTCAATACTGTAATCTCGCATGTGAATTTAAATAAAATGTGAATGACATATGCGGCCTTTCACCGTATTGAGTTTCAGTGTATTATTAACTTCGTAACCATGGATTTAACGTAAACTTCCTTGTTCTCTTTTAGATATGGCCGACAGTAATCATGACATTTTATCAAAATGTGGAATTTGTTTGTCGTATTATACTGAGCCTAGATTACTTGACTGTTTTCACAAATTCTGTACTCCATGTTTAAACAAATTAGCCGATGGGAATGTAACGCTTAGTTGTCCGCTGTGTCGATCTAAAATATTAGTACCCGAAGTCGGTGTCACTGGATTTAAAAGTTATCCGATAAGCAAAAAAGAACAATATTCAGATAAAACACAAGGAGACGTGAAATTTTGTCAAATATGTGATGAGGAAAGATTTGCAACCGTGAAATGTTTGAATTGTGAGGATTATTTGTGTAAACTGTGTCACGAATATCATACCAAGGTCAAAATCCTGAAGGAGCACACGTATGAAATTGTAGTAAACCAATCACTCGTTCATGATTCAGAGAGGAATGATTCGGAAAAAATCGAATGTAATATACACAGAAAAGAACTCTTATTATTTTGCAAACCTTGCAACAGCGTAATATGCGAGGATTGTCGTACACATGCACACAAGCACCATGAAGTGAAAACAATTCTTCGAGCAGCAACGCACGAGCGGGATCTCTTCATTGCTGCTACGGCATGTCTAAAGGCAAGAATACCTATCTTTGAAAATACAATCGAGTTAGCTAACATGGAGCGAGATAAGCATTGCAAATGTTCCCTCCAGGTCAAACGAGACATTCAATCCCATGCAGCAGGACTGAAAGAAAGTTTCTGTAAAACTGTTGATTTGACGATGATTGAAAATCTAGAAACGGTGGATCAGATAGTAAAGACCGAGATCAAACAATTAGATACATATATAGATCAGGTAACAACGGACAAACTTTCTCTTGTTAGTAAGCTTAACACAAGTGATGATATTATTCAAAATTGTTCAGATAAAGATATATTAAGAATGTCAGCGAATCTTAAACGAAAGCTTAGTGAAAGTATTGATGCTGGTGGGAAAACTATCGATGTGTGTAACATTGAATATGAATCACCGACGCTAAGTGCAAAAGAAATAAAAACGTTTGTTGGAAATGTAAATAAAACTAACACAAAAGTGAAACCTTTTATTCGCGCTTTGCCAATTCCGAACCTACAACTAGTCAAAGAATTTAGATCGGTTACGTCTATTAGTGAGAGTGCCGACAGTCTCGTTTCCACCGCAGATGAATCGGTATGGATTCTGCAAAAATCTTACGGATGCTGTTGTTTGTACACTAAAGATGGCAATCGTCAGAAATATTATGATAACATCAAATTATCACAGAACGCCAGACTGCTAAAAAAGCCGAATGATACTGTGTTGTTATGGTCGGATACTTCTGCCAGAATAGTTAGTGATACAATGGAAGATGACGAAGGAAATTTATTCAAAGTTCCCTTCAGTAATGGTATTGCTTGTTGTTTAATGCTTAATGGGAATCTGTTAGTTTACAATGTCGAAGAGAAAACATTTGTAGAAGTTGACGAAAACGATGGTGTCCAACGGGAAATAAAAAATAAAAACCTGTCTGCTATGCTTACCAGTAACCCTCTTTACGTTGTACAGACAACATTTTCAATTCTCATCATAGCCCAAAATAATAAGGTTGTGTCCATAAATAATAAGGGTAACATTATCAATAGTATTTCCTGTGAAAACGGCTCTATGAGGGGAATGTGTGTTGACAAATATAACAACGTTTTCGTATCGGACTATAATAATGGTGTTGTACGACTTTTCTCGCCAGAAGGAGTGTGCATGCGTAAAGTATTAACAATAAATAATCCTGCCAAATTAACAATCGACTCTTGTGGGAATATGTGGTTGTGCCATGTAAATAATTGTGGTTGGAATGAACGTTTAATAACAATATATTCTTACTTATAACAAATTTTAAAGCGTGTTATGCTTGGTTGTGCAATCAAAATGGTTTTCCAGAGATCATAAGAATTGAGTCTTACATATAGAATGTTTAATGCATTAATAAATTATCCTTTTTTTCTTAATTGTGCAGGAGACTGCTTAGGCAAAGACAAATTACATGTGTTTTCGCTAATCCTACCTACCTTCATTTTTTGTGCACTATTAAAGTCAGAATCTGCCCTCTGTAGAAACTAGCAAAACATTTTTTTTAAATAATCTTTTTCCTACCTACCGATTCTAATATTTTAGAGCAGGTTAGCAGAAATTCGGGTATATATTTTCTTGGCCTTAGTAGATGTATCTTAACATTCCTCATACTATAAACATATGCTGTTGAGTCGTTTTGTGTTGCAGAATATCATATAATCAAACTGACAGCCACGATATAACTGAAATATTGTTGAAAGTGGCGCTAAGCACCATAACCATACTCTAATCCATAAACAAGGTGACGTCTTTAGCACACTTCCTTTTTCAAATGCAAACACGGGGGGGGGGGGGGGGATTGGCTTCCTGTTTGCTTTAAATTTAAATAAATTAAATAAAAAGATGTGTTGAATGAATAGATGTTAGTTATTTTTTCTATATTGTTGTAATTATAACATGCAGGATTTTATATTTTCAATATGGCGACTTCTTCTTAGTTACAACATGTAGAACCAGTTCCGTCTTAACCCATGTGAACATTGGACAGTTACCCATACCACACGCTCACCAGGGCCCCATGCTAATTTATGTATATTGTGTACATTTGTATTCCTGTGAGTGGTTGCGTATGTATGGGCCTCGGTGCAATGCTCTCCTCATGGGCCTATAATACACATGTACTGCTAAGACAGCCCTGTGGTAGAACGTGAATTTTCGTAGAATGTTTGCCAATCAAATATATCGATACATACAAATTGCATTAGTATGTGTTATGTATTGTCTCCATTGTTAAATGTCGTAAGAAAAGTTTGAAGATACCAAATGGGATATGATCAGATGACGTCAATCGAAGGATAGACAATACAGTGGCCGAAAGATAAAGGACATACACTGGTCTACCAAACAGTAATAAAAAAAACTAAAGATCGAACCCAACTGAAAACTGGGGTGAACTCATATGCCCCGGAAGTGTAGGTAGTTCCTGCTATACTAGTGACATCACTTTTTTTTTCTTTTTGAAATAAGTCGCCATGGCCTATTTGAATCAAATTTGTATTATTTTGATTCCTTTACCACCGAGAATATTTTTTAAGAGAAAAATGAAACGCCTTTGAACAGATGACATAAAACGAGGTATCTTACAGGAGTGCTGAGTTATTGAATGCAACATCAAAAATAGTGATAAACCATTTTGGTGGTCTCATGTTTATTGAATATATTTGTTTCTTCACATGTTAATCTACTCCTGTGCCAATTCCTATCTTTTTAACAAGATTCCTTGATTACTGGTCAGTCACAACATTACATCGTTATACTTATTAAGTAATAAAGATGTTATTAAATCAATTGATATATTTTTTTTTATTGATGCATTTTTTTTTACTGAGGCAACTCCCTCGGAGGTTGCCTCGGTTGCCTCAATGGAAGATACGCCACTGATCGTAGATCACATTTATATAATTGTAGAAGTAATATTATTGATAGTAGATTGTGGACGAGGACAAAATGTTACTTCGCTCGCGTAATTCAAATTGAGTTATCTCGCTTTGGATAGGTGCTGATAAACATTCATCTGAATACAGTTGTATGACTAACTTGGATATGTTTGGTTTTATGGTCTTTAACGTCACTTTGATCAATATTTCAGGTATATCGTGGCGGTCACTTTTATTGGTGGAGGAATACAAAGTACATGGAGAAAACTACCGACCTACCGCAAGCCACTGACAATCGTCATCACATAATGTTATGCAACTCCCCCGAAGCGGGATGCGAAATCACAACATCAGTGGTGATAGGCATACATTGCATAGACTGACGAGTTATTTCTCCCGGCTCGTACCTCGGCTCTATATCCAATAGATTGAGACAGGCAATTGTCAGTCTATGCATTGCATAGGTAGTTGTAAGTCAAACTACCATACGATCACGACCATGACGGCCCCCAAACTTGGATAAGAACATTATGTTGTATGTATATCCTTATTAATATACACCTGTTTTATAATACTAGTAGGTATTCACAGCTCTAATATCAAATCACTCACGACATCTGAAATATAAATTAATGTATGGTAAAACAAAATCTTGTTATACCCAAAATTTGAAACATTTATAATTAATTCACAACACAAATGCGTTATGTTTGAATAGTTCTCAACTTGACACTTACACAATGTGCCTCATCCAAAATTCTGCATTGTCATCTTTCGTCATTTCCGTGTTTCACTTTGTCCTTTCTTTTCTTAGCTACCGTCGTGGTCGTGATGGTATGGTATTTGGATACACAACTGCCTATGCAATCAGTGCCTTTCATCACTACTGTTGTGAGTTAGAATCCCACTCATGGCGAACTGTACTCGATAAAACATTATGTGATAAAGTTTGTCAGTGACTTGCTACAGGTCGGTTGTTTTCTTCGGGCACTTCGAGTTCCTCCACCACTAAAACTGACCGCCACAATAAAACTGAAATATTGTTGAAAGTGGCGTTATGCATCATAATCCTAACACCATACTATTACCTGTCATCTATTGTCAAACAAATGAAACAATTTCATCACCTCTAGTTAACGACCAAGGTTTTTCGTCTGTCGTCTGTCTATCCGTCATCTTTAGTTTTTTCACATGCTCTTCCCTTACAACAACATCAGACCAAGCATGACAGAGGTTATTTATGTGAAAAGGAACCTCCGATTCATACAAATGAAGTGTATTCTCATGGAGTAGGCACTAGGGAGGATCATATTGCATTATCTAGTAAATCATTAGGAATGTTCTTCTCACGAAGCAGCGATAGAAATACAATTTGGTATGAAAGAATGGGATATATAGACTTCATAGACGAAGGTCCGTGTGTTTATTTGATGAGAACCTAGCTTGGATTTATAAAGCATACGATCGGCTGGAAATCGAAGAATTTAAAGAAGATGATTATTGTAAGAAATGATAAGGAAAATGTTTGAAGAAGCCGCAAATCGAAGAAGGGCAGATAAGACACTAATAAAAAGAACAAGATCTAATGGGAAAACAACGATCCACAAGAGGTCACACAGAAAACTAAAGATCTAGTAACACGAACCCCAATAAAAACCGGTGGTGAACGCAGTTGCAGCTGAGGGTCAAGCAGTTCCCGCTCCATTTGTGGCACTTTCTATTTTAGAAAAGAAATATATTGATACATATATTTAAGCCTCTATGGATGGAGTTCGCGCATTTATGACCAAATTGTTACATAAACTGAAATGGAGAAAATAAACAAATATAGAAAATGGAAATGCTATTGTATTTCTGATCAGAATTTCTTTTCAAATGTAGATTTAATCTTGCACAAAATAAATCCTCGGGTGGTATGGTGTAGGCACCTCTGTACACGTTATAATGGAGAAAATAAAGAAGAATAGTATTACAAAGAACCAATAATGTAATGCAATGAAATGCACACGACACGTTTCAATAATACTGAATCTGGCATAAACTATTTTTTTTCATTTATCTTGCACACAGAAAAAAAAACACAAAAAAAACACCATATATTGGGATCTATCAGTGACGATTTAGCTTAAACTGTAATATGTATGCTACTGGTGGAGCAAGAATTGCCCACTCTCCCTTGGATTTTAGTGAGGTTCGTGGGCTTCCTTTTTCGTGTAGTTTTTTGTAGATCATTGTTTGGGTTTTGTATCTTTTCTTGTAGATATTAAATTAATTGTCTGTCTTTTTCGAACTATGGTTTCTGGTTGCTCCTTTGATATCTTCAAGTTTATTTGTAATGATGGGGGGTGGGGGATAAAAAAATCATGTTCTGGAAACCGATAATGAAAATGCAAAATTGTGTATATGACATTAATTAGTAATTGTTGTGATATGTATATATTTTATGTAGGTTACAACGGTAAAATAGTAATATTTACAATCAATAAAGTTGTCTTGTCTATATGTGGAACGTATCTCGATGTTAAATGGTTTGTGTTACAAACCAATAAAAAAATGAACAGCTTCTAATATGGAATTTATCTTATTATAACAAATTACTCGGCGAATATTTTTACCGAACAAGTTGTGTCTTTCTTAACAAAATAAAATTTACCTATGAACGTGGTGATATTATGAAACAAAACACGTTTCAATTTAAATTTCAAGTACAATAAATTGCATAGCAAACAGTAACATGATAAGCGATCATTCATATGTATTTTAAATGTTTTTATCAATACCTTAACCACACATATGAATTTAAAAAAATGTGAATGACATATACGGCCATATATGGTATTGGGTTTCGGTGTATTATTAACTTCGTAGCCATCTTCATTGTTTTCTCATAAACATGGCCGACAGCAATCTTGACATTTTATCAAAATGTGGAATTTGTTTGTCTTATTATACTGAGCCTAGATTACTCGAATGTTTTCACAAATTTTGTACTCCATGTTTAAGCAAATTAGCTGATGGGAATGTAACGTTCAGTTGTCCGCTGTGTCGATCTATGATATTAGTACCCGAAGTCGGTGTCACTGGATTTAAAAGTTATCCGATCAACCAAAAAGAACAATATCCAGATAAAACACAAGGAGACGTGAACTGTTGTCAAATATGTGATGAGGAAAGATTTGCAACCGTGAAATGTTTGAACTGTGAGGATTATTTGTGTAAACAGTGTCACGAATACCATACCAAGGTCAAAACCCTGAAGAACCACACGTATGAAATTGTTGTAAATCAATCACTCGTTCATGATTCAGAGAGGAATGATTCGGAAAAAGTCGAATGTAATATACACAGAAAAGAACTCTTATTATTTTGCAAACCTTGTAACAGCGTAATATGCGAGGATTGTTGTACACATGCACACAAGCACCATGAAGTGAAAACAATTCTTCGAGCAGCAACACACGAGCGAGATCTCTTCATTGCTGCTACGGCATGTCTAAAGGCAAGAATACCTATCCTTCAAAATACAATCGAGTTAGCTGACATGGAACGCGATAAACATTATAAATGCTCGCTCCAGGTCAAACGAGACATTCGATCCCATGCAGCAGGACTGAAAGAAAGTTTCTGTAAAACTGTTGATTTGACGATGATTGAAAATCTAGAAACGGTGGATCAGATAGTAAAGACCGAGATCAAACAATTAGATACATATATAGATCAGGTAACAACGGACAAACTTTCTCTTGTTAGTAAGCTTAAAACAAGTGATGATATCATTCAAAATTGTTCAGATAAAGATATATTAAGAATGTCAGCGAATCTTAAACGAAAGCTTAGTGAAAGTATTGATGATGCTGGGAAATCTATCGATCTGTGTAACATTGTATATGAATCACCGACGCTAAGTGCAAAGGAAATAAAAACGTTTGTTGGAAATGTAAATAAAACTAACACAAAAGTGAAACCTTTTATTCGCGCTTTGCCAATTCCGAACCTACAACTAGTCAAAGAATTTAGATCGGTTTCGTCTTTTAGTGATAGTGCCGACAGTCTCGTTTCCACCGCAAATGAATCAGTATGGATTCTGCTAAAATCGGAGGAATCTTGTTGTTTGTACACGAAAGATGGCAATCATCAGAAATATTATGATAACATCAAATTATCACGGAACGCCAGACTGCAAAAAAAGCCGGATGATACTGTGTTGTTGTGGTCGAATACCTCTGCCAGAATAGTTAGTGATACAATGGAAGATGACGAAGGAAATTTATTCAAAGTTCCATTCAGTAATGGTATTGCTTGTTGTGTAATGTTTAATGGGAATCTGTTAGTTTACAATGTCGAAGAGAAAACATTTGTAGAAGTTGACGAAAACGATGGTGTTCAACGGGAAATAAAAAATGAAAATCTGTCTGATATGCTTACCAGTAACCCTCTTCACGTTGTACAGACAACACTTTCAATTCTCATCATAGCCCAAAATAATAAGGTTGTGTCCATAAATAATAAGGGTAACATTATCAATAGTATTTCCTGTGAAAACGGCTCTATGAGGGGAATTTGTGTTGACAAATATAACAACGTTTTCGTATCGGACTATAATAATGGTGTTGTACGACTTTTCTCGCCAGAAGGAGTGTGCATGCGTAAAGTATTAACAATAAATAATCCTGCCAAATTAACAATCGACTCTTGTGGGAATATGTGGTTGTGCCATGCAAGTAATTGTGGTTGGAATGAACTTTTAATAACAATATATTCTTACTTATAACAAATTTTAAAGCGTGTTATGCTTGGTGTGCAATCAAAATGGTTTTCCAGAGATCATAAGAATTGAGTCTTACATATAGAATGTTTAATGCATTAATAAATTATCCTTTTTTTCTTAATTGTGCAGGAGACTGCTTAGGCAAAGACAAATTACATGTGTTTTCGCTAATCCTACCTACCTTCATTTTTTGTGCACTATTAAAGTCAGAATCTGCCCCCTGTAGAAACTAGCAAAACATTTTTTTTAAATAATCTTTTTCCTACCTACCGATTCTAATATTTTAGGGCAGGTTAGCAGAAATTCGGGTATTTATTTTCTTGGCCTTAGTAGATGTATCTTAACATTCCTCATACTATAAACATATGCTGTTGAGTCGTTTTGTGTTGCAGAATATCATATAATCAAACTGACAGCCACGATATAACTGAAATATTGTTGAAAGTGGCGCTAAGCACCATAACCATACTCTAATCCATAAACAAGGTGACGTCTTTAGCACACTTCCTTTTTCAAATGCAAACACGGGGGGGGGGGGGGGGGGGGATTGGCTTCCTGTTTGCTTTAAATTTAAATAAATTAAATAAAAAGATGTTTTGAATGAATAGATGTTAGTTATTTTTTCTATATTGTTGTAATTATAACATGCAGGATTTTATATTTTCAATATGGCGACTTCTTCTTAGTTACAACATGTAGAACCAGTTCCGTCTTAACCCATGTGAACATTGGACAGTTACCCATGCCACACGCTCACCAGGGCCCCATGCTAATTTATGTATATTGTGTACATTTGTATTCCTGTGAGTGGTTGCGTATGTATGGGCCCCGGTGCAATGCTCTCCTCATGGGCCTATAATACACATGTACTGTTAAGACAGCCCTGTGGTAGAACGTGAATTTTCCGTAGAATGTTTGCCAATCAAATATATCGATACATACAAATTGCATTAGAATGTGTTATGTATTGTCTCCATTGTTAAATGTCGTAAGAAAAGTTTGAAGATACCAAATGGAATATGATCAGATGACGTCAATCGAAGGATAGACAATACAGTGGCCGAAAGATAAAGGACATACACTGGTATACCAAACAGTAATAAAAACTAAAGATCGAACCCAACTGAAAACTGGGGTGAACTCATATGCCCCGGAAGTGTAGGTAGTTCCTGCTATACTAGTGACATCACTTTTTTTTTTCTTTTTGAAATAAGTCGCCATGGCCTATTTGAATCAAATTTGTATTATTTTGATTCCATTACCACCGAGAATATTTTTTAATAGAAAAATGAAACGCCTTTGAACAGATGACATAAAACGAGGTATCTTACAGGAGTGCTGAGTTATTGAATGCAACATCAAAAATAGTGATAAACCATGTTGGTGGTCTCATGTTTATTGAATATATTTGTTTCTTCACATGTTAAGCTACTCCTGTGCCAATTCCTATCTTTTTAACAGGATTCCTTGATTACTGGTCAGTCAAAACATTACATCGTTATACTTATTAAGTAATAAAGATGTTATTAAATCAATTTATATATTTATTTTTATTGATGCAGTTTTTTTTACCGAGGCAACTCCCTCGGAGGTTGCCTCGGTTGCCTCAATGGAAGATACGCCACTGATCGTAGATCACATTTATATAATTGTAGAAGTAATATTATTGATAGTAGATTGTGTACGAGGACAAAATGTTACTTCACTCGCATAATTCAAATTGAGTTATCTCGCTTTGGATAGGTGCTGATAAACATTCATCTGAATACAGTTGTATGACTAACTTGGATATGTTTGGTTTTATGGTCTTTAACGTCACTTTGATCAATATTTCAGGTATATCGTGGCGGTCACTTTTATTGGTGGAGGAATACAAAGTACATGGAGAAAACTACCGACCTACCGCAAGCCACTGACAATCGTCATCACATAATGTTATGCAACTCCCCCGAAGCGGGATGCGAAATCACAACATCAGTGGTGATAGGCATACATTGCATAGACTGACGAGTTATTTCTCCCGGCTCGTACCTCGGCTCTATATCCAATAGATTGAGACAGGCAATTGTCAGTCTATGCATTGCATAGGTAGTTGTAAGTCAAACTACCATACGATCACGACCATGACGGCCCCCAAACTTGGATAAGAACATTATGTTGTATATATATCCTTATTAATATACATCTGTTTTTATAATACTAGTAGGTATTCACAGCTCTAATATCAAATCACTCATGACATCTGAAATATAAATTAATGTATGGTAAAACAAAATCTTGTTATACCCAAAATTTGAAACATTTATAATTAATTCACAACACAAATGCGTTATGTTTGAATAGTTCTCAACTTGACACTTACACAATTTGCCTCATCCAGAATTCTGCATTGTCATCTTTCGTCATTTCCGTGTTTCACTTTGTCCTTTCTTTTCTTAGCTACCGTCGTGGTCGTGATGGTATGGTATTTGGATACACAACTGCCTATGCAATCAGTGCCTTTCATCACTACTGTTGTGAGTTAGAATCCCACTCATGGCGAACTGTACTCGATAAAACATTATGTGATAAAGTTTGTCAGTGACTTGCTACAGGTCGGTTGTTTTCTTCGGGCACTTCGAGTTCCTCCACCACTAAAACTGACCGCCACAATAAAACTGAAATATTGTTGAAAGTGGCGTTATGCATCATAATCCTAACACCATACTATTACCTGTCATCTATTGTCAAACAAATGAAACAATTTCATCACATCTAGTTAACGACCAAGGTTTTTCGTCTGTCGTCTGTCTATCCGTCATCTTTAGTTTTTTCACATGCTCTTCCCTTACAACAACATCAGACCAAGCATGACAGAGGTTATTTATGTGAAAAGGAACCTCCGATTCATACAAATGAAGTGTATTCTCATGGAGTAGGCACTAGGGAGGATCATATTGCATTATCTAGTAAATCATTAGGAATGTTCTTCTCACGAAGCAGCGATAGAAATACAATTTGGTATGAAAGAATGGGATATATAGACTTCATAGACGAAGGTCCGTGTGTTTATTTGATGAGAACCTAGCTTGGATTTATAAAGCATACGATCGGCTGGAAATCGAAGAATTTAAAGAAGATGATTATTGTAAGAAATGATAAGGAAAATGTTTGAAGAAGCCGCAAATCGAAGAAGGGCAGATAAGACACTAATAAAAAGAACAAGATCTAATGGGAAAACAACGATCCACAAGAGGTCACACAGAAAACTAAAGATCTAGTAACACGAACCCCAATAAAAACCGGTGGTGAACGCAGTTGCAGCTGAGGGTCAAGCAGTTCCCGCTCCATTTGTGGCACTTTCTATTTTAGAAAAGAAATATATTGATACATATATTTAAGCCTCTATGGATGGAGTTCGCGCATTTATGACCAAATTGTTACATAAACTGAAATGGAGAAAATAAACAAATATAGAAAATGGAAATGCTATTGTATTTCTGATCAGAATCTCTTTTCAAATGTAGATTTAATCTTGCACAAAATAAATCCTCGGGTGGTATGGTGTAGGCACCTCTGTACACGTTATAATGGAGAAAATAAAGAAGAATAGTATTACAAAGAACCAATAATGTAATGCAATGAAATGCACACGACACGTTTCAATAATACTGAATCTGGCATAAACTATTTTTTTTCATTTATCTTGCACACAGAAAAAAAAACACAAAAAAACCACCATATATTGGGATCTATCAGTGACGATTTAGCTTAAACTGTAATATGTATGCTACTGGTGGAGCAAGAATTGCCCACTCTCCCTTGGATTTTAGTGAGGTTCGTGGGCTTCCTTTTTCGTGTAGTTTTTTGTAGATCATTTTTTGGGTTTTGTATCTTTTCTTGTAGACATTAAATTAATTGTCTGTCTTTTTCGAACTATGGTTTCTGGTTGCTCCTTTGATATCTTCAAGTTTATTTGTAATGATGGGGGGTGGGGGATAAAAAAATCATGTTCTGGAAACCGATAATGAAAATGCAAAATTGTGTATATGACATTAATTAGTAATTGTTGTGATATGTATATATTTTATGTAGGTTACAACGGTAAAATAGTAATATTTACAATCAATAAAGTTGTCTTGTCTATATGTGGAACGTATCCCGATGTTAAATGGTTTGTGTTACAAACCAATAAAAAAATGAACAGCTTCTAATATGGAATTTATCTTATTATAACAAATTACTCGGCGAATATTTTTACCGAACAAGTTGTGTCTTTCTTAACAAAATAAAATTTACCTATGAACGTGGTGATATTATGAAACAAAACACGTTTCAATTTAAATTTCAAGTACAATAAATTGCATAGCAAACAGTAACATGATAAGCGATCATTCATATGTATTTTAAATGTTTTTATCAATACCTTAACCACACATATGAATTTAAAAAAATGTGAATGACATATATGGCCATATATGGTATTGGGTTTCGGTGTATTATTAACTTCGTAGCCATCTTCCTTGTTTTCTCATAAACATGGCCGACAGCAATCTTGACATTTTATCAAAATGTGGAATTTGTTTGTCTTATTATACTGAGCCTAGATTACTCGAATGTTTTCACAAATTTTGTACTCCATGTTTAAGCAAATTAGCTGATGGGAATGTAACGTTCAGTTGTCCGCTGTGTCGATCTATGACATTAGTACCCGAAGTCGGTGTCACTGGATTTAAAAGTTATCCGATCAACCAAAAAGAACAATATCCAGATAAAACACAAGGAGACGTGAACTGTTGTCAAATATGTGATGAGGAAAGATTTGCAACCGTGAAATGTTTGAACTGTGAGGATTATTTGTGTAAACAGTGTCACGAATACCATACCAAGGTCAAAACCCTGAAGAACCACACGTATGAAATTGTTGTAAATCAATCACTCGTTCATGATTCAGAGAGGAATGATTCGGAAAAAGTCGAATGTAATATACACAGAAAAGAACTCTTATTATTTTGCAAACCTTGTAACAGCGTAATATGCGAGGATTGTTGTACACATGCACACAAGCACCATGAAGTGAAAACAATTCTTCGAGCAGCAACACACGAGCGAGATCTCTTCATTGCTGCTACGGCATGTCTAAAGGCAAGAATACCTATCCTTCAAAATACAATCGAGTTAGCTGACATGGAACGCGATAAACATTATAAATGCTCGCTCCAGGTCAAACGAGACATTCGATCCCATGCAGCAGGACTGAAAGAAAGTTTCTGTAAAACTGTTGATTTGACGATGATTGAAAATCTAGAAACGGTGGATCAGATAGTAAAGACCGAGATCAAACAATTAGATACATATATAGATCAGGTAACAACGGACAAACTTTCTCTTGTTAGTAAGCTTAAAACAAGTGATGATATTATTCAAAATTGTTCAGATAAAGATATATTAAGAATGTCAGCGAATCTTAAACGAAAGCTTAGTGAAAGTATTGATGATGCTGGGAAATCTATCGATCTGTGTAACATTGTATATGAATCACCGACGCTAAGTGCAAAGGAAATAAAAACGTTTGTTGGAAATGTAAATAAAACTAACACAAAAGTGAAACCTTTTATTCGCGCTTTGCCAATTCCGAACCTACAACTAGTCAAAGAATTTAGATCGGTTTCGTCTTTTAGTGATAGTGCCGACAGTCTCGTTTCCACCGCAAATGAATCAGTATGGATTCTGCTAAAATCGGAGGAATCTTGTTGTTTGTACACGAAAGATGGCAATCATCAGAAATATTATGATAACATCAAATTATCACGGAACGCCAGACTGCAAAAAAAGCCGGATGATACTGTGTTGTTGTGGTCGAATACCTCTGCCAGAATAGTTAGTGATACAATGGAAGATGACGAAGGAAATTTATTCAAAGTTCCATTCAGTAATGGTATTGCTTGTTGTGTAATGTTTAATGGGAATCTGTTAGTTTACAATGTCGAAGAGAAAACATTTGTAGAAGTTGACGAAAACGATGGTGTTCAACGGGAAATAAAAAATGAAAATCTGTCTGATATGCTTACCAGTAACCCTCTTCACGTTGTACAGACAACACTTTCAATTCTCATCATAGCCCAAAATAATAAGGTTGTGTCCATAAATAATAAGGGTAACATTATCAATAGTATTTCCTGTGAAAACGGCTCTATGAGGGGAATTTGTGTTGACAAATATAACAACGTTTTCGTATCGGACTATAATAATGGTGTTGTACGACTTTTCTCGCCAGAAGGAGTGTGCATGCGTAAAGTATTAACAATAAATAATCCTGCCAAATTAACAATCGACTCTTGTGGGAATATGTGGTTGTGCCATGCAAGTAATTGTGGTTGGAATGAACTTTTAATAACAATATATTCTTACTTATAACAAATTTTAAAGCGTGTTATGCTTGGTGTGCAATCAAAATGGTTTTCCAGAGATCATAAGAATTGAGTCTTACATATAGAATGTTTAATGCATTAATAAATTATCCTTTTTTTCTTAATTGTGCAGGAGACTGCTTAGGCAAAGACAAATTACATGTGTTTTCGCTAATCCTACCTACCTTCATTTTTTGTGCACTATTAAAGTCAGAATCTGCCCCCTGTAGAAACTAGCAAAACATTTTTTTTAAATAATCTTTTTCCTACCTACCGATTCTAATATTTTAGGGCAGGTTAGCAGAAATTCGGGTATTTATTTTCTTGGCCTTAGTAGATGTATCTTAACATTCCTCATACTATAAACATATGCTGTTGAGTCGTTTTGTGTTGCAGAATATCATATAATCAAACTGACAGCCACGATATAACTGAAATATTGTTGAAAGTGGCGCTAAACACCATAACCATACTCTAATCCATAAACAAGGTGACGTCTTTAGCACACTTCCTTTTTCAAATGCAAACACGGGGGGGGGGGGGGGGGGGGGATTGGCTTCCTGTTTGCTTTAAATTTAAATAAATTAAATAAAAAGATGTTTTGAATGAATAGATGTTAGTTATTTTTTCTATATTGTTGTAATTATAACATGCAGGATTTTATATTTTCAATATGGCGACTTCTTCTTAGTTACAACATGTAGAACCAGTTCCGTCTTAACCCATGTGAACATTGGACAGTTACCCATGCCACACGCTCACCAGGGCCCCATGCTAATTTATGTATATTGTGTACATTTGTATTCCTGTGAGTGGTTGCGTATGTATGGGCCCCGGTGCAATGCTCTCCTCATGGGCCTATAATACACATGTACTGTTAAGACAGCCCTGTGGTAGAACGTGAATTTTCCGTAGAATGTTTGCCAATCAAATATATCGATACATACAAATTGCATTAGAATGTGTTATGTATTGTCTCCATTGTTAAATGTCGTAAGAAAAGTTTGAAGATACCAAATGGAATATGATCAGATGACGTCAATCGAAGGATAGACAATACAGTGGCCGAAAGATAAAGGACATACACTGGTATACCAAACAGTAATAAAAACTAAAGATCGAACCCAACTGAAAACTGGGGTGAACTCATATGCCCCGGAAGTGTAGGTAGTTCCTGCTATACTAGTGACATCACTTTTTTTTTTCTTTTTGAAATAAGTCGCCATGGCCTATTTGAATCAAATTTGTATTATTTTGATTCCATTACCACCGAGAATATTTTTTAATAGAAAAATGAAACGCCTTTGAACAGATGACATAAAACGAGGTATCTTACAGGAGTGCTGAGTTATTGAATGCAACATCAAAAATAGTGATAAACCATGTTGGTGGTCTCATGTTTATTGAATATATTTGTTTCTTCACATGTTAAGCTACTCCTGTGCCAATTCCTATCTTTTTAACAGGATTCCTTGATTACTGGTCAGTCACAACATTACATCGTTATACTTATTAAGTAATAAAGATGTTATTAAATCAATTTATATATTTATTTTTATTGATGCAGTTTTTTTTACCGAGGCAACTCCCTCGGAGGTTGCCTCGGTTGCCTCAATGGAAGATACGCCACTGATCGTAGATCACATTTATATAATTGTAGAAGTAATATTATTGATAGTAGATTGTGTACGAGGACAAAATGTTACTTCACTCGCATAATTCAAATTGAGTTATCTCGCTTTGGATAGGTGCTGATAAACATTCATCTGAATACAGTTGTATGACTAACTTGGATATGTTTGGTTTTATGGTCTTTAACGTCACTTTGATCAATATTTCAGGTATATCGTGGCGGTCACTTTTATTGGTGGAGGAATACAAAGTACATGGAGAAAACTACCGACCTACCGCAAGCCACTGACAATCGTCATCACATAATGTTATGCAACTCCCCCGAAGCGGGATGCGAAATCACAACATCAGTGGTGATAGGCATACATTGCATAGACTGACGAGTTATTTCTCCCGGCTCGTACCTCGGCTCTATATCCAATAGATTGAGACAGGCAATTGTCAGTCTATGCATTGCATAGGTAGTTGTAAGTCAAACTACCATACGATCACGACCATGACGGCCCCCAAACTTGGATAAGAACATTATGTTGTATATATATCCTTATTAATATACATCTGTTTTTATAATACTAGTAGGTATTCACAGCTCTAATATCAAATCACTCATGACATCTGAAATATAAATTAATGTATGGTAAAACAAAATCTTGTTATACCCAAAATTTGAAACATTTATAATTAATTCACAACACAAATGCGTTATGTTTGAATAGTTCTCAACTTGACACTTACACAATTTGCCTCATCCAGAATTCTGCATTGTCATCTTTCGTCATTTCCGTGTTTCACTTTGTCCTTTCTTTTCTTAGCTACCGTCGTGGTCGTGATGGTATGGTATTTGGATACACAACTGCCTATGCAATCAGTGCCTTTCATCACTACTGTTGTGAGTTAGAATCCCACTCATGGCGAACTGTACTCGATAAAACATTATGTGATAAAGTTTGTCAGTGACTTGCTACAGGTCGGTTGTTTTCTTCGGGCACTTCGAGTTCCTCCACCACTAAAACTGACCGCCACAATAAAACTGAAATATTGTTGAAAGTGGCGTTATGCATCATAATCCTAACACCATACTATTACCTGTCATCTATTGTCAAACAAATGAAACAATTTCATCACATCTAGTTAACGACCAAGGTTTTTCGTCTGTCGTCTGTCTATCCGTCATCTTTAGTTTTTTCACATGCTCTTCCCTTACAACAACATCAGACCAAGCATGACAGAGGTTATTTATGTGAAAAGGAACCTCCGATTCATACAAATGAAGTGTATTCTCATGGAGTAGGCACTAGGGAGGATCATATTGCATTATCTAGTAAATCATTAGGAATGTTCTTCTCACGAAGCAGCGATAGAAATACAATTTGGTATGAAAGAATGGGATATATAGACTTCATAGACGAAGGTCCGTGTGTTTATTTGATGAGAACCTAGCTTGGATTTATAAAGCATACGATCGGCTGGAAATCGAAGAATTTAAAGAAGATGATTATTGTAAGAAATGATAAGGAAAATGTTTGAAGAAGCCGCAAATCGAAGAAGGGCAGATAAGACACTAATAAAAAGAACAAGATCTAATGGGAAAACAACGATCCACAAGAGGTCACACAGAAAACTAAAGATCTAGTAACACGAACCCCAATAAAAACCGGTGGTGAACGCAGTTGCAGCTGAGGGTCAAGCAGTTCCCGCTCCATTTGTGGCACTTTCTATTTTAGAAAAGAAATATATTGATACATATATTTAAGCCTCTATGGATGGAGTTCGCGCACTTATGACCAAATTGTTACATAAACTGAAATGGAGAAAATAAACAAATATAGAAAATGGAAATGCTATTGTATTTCTGATCAGAATTTCTTTTCAAATGTAGATTTAATCTTGCACAAAATAAATCCTCGGGTGGTATGGTGTAGGCACCTCTGTACACGTTATAATGGAGAAAATAAAGAAGAATAGTATTACAAAGAACCAATAATGTAATGCAATGAAATGCACACGACACGTTTCAATAATACTGAATCTGGCATAAACTATTTTTTTTCATTTATCTTGCACACAGAAAAAAAAACACAAAAAAAACACCATATATTGGGATCTATCAGTGACGATTTAGCTTAAACTGTAATATGTATGCTACTGGTGGAACAAGAATTGCCCACTCTCCCTTGGATTTTAGTGAGGTTCGTGGGCTTCCTTTTTCGTGTAGTTTTTTGTAGATCATTGTTTGGGTTTTGTATCTTTTCTTGTAGACATTAAATTAATTGTCTGTCTTTTTCGAACTATGGTTTCTGGTT
The DNA here is from genome assembly GCA_963383655.1 of Bathymodiolus septemdierum. Lineage (NCBI taxonomy): Eukaryota > Metazoa > Mollusca > Bivalvia > Mytilida > Modiolidae > Bathymodiolus > Bathymodiolus septemdierum. The sequence goes on from OY726523.1 coordinate 53,537,513, forward strand.
GCTCCTTTGATATCTTCAAGTTTATTTGTAATGATGGGGGGTGGGGGATAAAAAAATCATGTTCTGGAAACCGATAATGAAAATGCAAAATTGTGTATATGACATTAATTAGTAATTGTTGTGATATGTATATATTTTATGTAGGTTACAACGGTAAAATAGTAATATTTACAATCAATAAAGTTGTCTTGTCTATATGTGGAACGTATCCCGATGTTAAATGGTTTGTGTTACAAACCAATAAAAAAATGAACAGCTTCTAATATGGAATTTATCTTATTATAACAAATTACTCGGCGAATATTTTTACCGAACAAGTTGTGTCTTTCTTAACAAAATAAAATTTACCTATGAACGTGGTGATATTATGAAACAAAACACGTTTCAATTTAAATTTCAAGTACAATAAATTGCATAGCAAACAGTAACATGATAAGCGATCATTCATATGTATTTTAAATGTTTTTATCAATACCTTAACCACACATATGAATTAAAAAAAATGTGAATGACATATACGGCCATATATGGTATTGGGTTTCGGTGTATTATTAACTTCGTAGCCATCTTCCTTGTTTTCTCATAAACATGGCCGACAGCAATCTTGACATTTTATCAAAATGTGGAATTTGTTTGTCTTATTATACTGAGCCTAGATTACTCGAATGTTTTCACAAATTTTGTACTCCATGTTTAAGCAAATTAGCTGATGGGAATGTAACGTTCAGTTGTCCGCTGTGTCGATCTATGATATTAGTACCCGAAGTCGGTGTCACTGGATTTAAAAGTTATCCGATCAACCAAAAAGAACAATATCCAGATAAAACACAAGGAGACGTGAACTGTTGTCAAATATGTGATGAGGAAAGATTTGCAACCGTGAAATGTTTGAACTGTGAGGATTATTTGTGTAAACAGTGTCACGAATACCATACCAAGGTCAAAACCCTGAAGAACCACACGTATGAAATTGTTGTAAATCAATCACTCGTTCATGATTCAGAGAGGAATGATTCGGAAAAAGTCGAATGTAATATACACAGAAAAGAACTCTTATTATTTTGCAAACCTTGTAACAGCGTAATATGCGAGGATTGTTGTACACATGCACACAAGCACCATGAAGTGAAAACAATTCTTCGAGCAGCAACACACGAGCGAGATCTCTTCATTGCTGCTACGGCATGTCTAAAGGCAAGAATACCTATCCTTCAAAATACAATCGAGTTAGCTGACATGGAACGCGATAAACATTATAAATGCTCGCTCCAGGTCAAACGAGACATTCGATCCCATGCAGCAGGACTGAAAGAAAGTTTCTGTAAAACTGTTGATTTGACGATGATTGAAAATCTAGAAACGGTGGATCAGATAGTAAAGACCGAGATCAAACAATTAGATACATATATAGATCAGGTAACAACGGACAAACTTTCTCTTGTTAGTAAGCTTAAAACAAGTGATGATATTATTCAAAATTGTTCAGATAAAGATATATTAAGAATGTCAGCGAATCTTAAACGAAAGCTTAGTGAAAGTATTGATGATGCTGGGAAATCTATCGATCTGTGTAACATTGTATATGAATCACCGACGCTAAGTGCAAAGGAAATAAAAACGTTTGTTGGAAATGTAAATAAAACTAACACAAAATTGAAACCTTTTATTCGCGCTTTGCCAATTCCGAACCTACAACTAGTCAAAGAATTTAGATCAGTTACTTCTTTCAAGGTTAGTGCCGACAGTCTCGTTTCCACTGCAGATGAATCAGTATGGATTCTGCAAACATTTTGCAGATCCTGTTGTTTGTACACGAAAGATGGCAATCGTCAGAAATATTATAATAACATCAAATTATCTCAGAACGCCAAGCTGCTAAAAAAGCCGGATGATGCTGTATTGCTATGGTCGGATACCTCTGCCAGAATAGTTAGTGATACAATGGAAGATGACGAAGGAAATTTATTCAAAGTTCCCTTCAGTAATGGTATTGCTTGTTGTTTAATGCTTAATGGGAATCTGTTAGTTTACAATGTCGAAGAGAAAACATTTGTAGAAGTTGACGAAAACGATGGTGTCCAACGGGAAATAAAAAATAAAAAACTGTCTGCTATGCTTACCAGTGACCCTCTTTACGTTGTACAGACAACATTTTCAATTCTCATCATAGCCCAAAATAATAAGGTTGTGTCCATAAATAATATGGGTAACATTTTCAATAGTTTTTCCTATGCAAACGGCTCTATGAGGGGAATGTGTGTTGACAAATATAACAACGTGTTCGTATCGGACTATACCTATGGTGTTTTACGTCTTTTCTCGCCAGAAGGAGCGTACATGCGTAACGTACTTACACAAACTCGTTCTGCCGAGTTAACAATCGACTCTTGTGGGAATATGTGGATGTGCAGTGATTATGGTGGCATAACAATATATTCTTACTTATAGCAAATTTTAAAACGTTTTATGCTTGGTTGTGCTATCAAAGTGTTTATCCAAAGACCATATGAATTGATTCTTACATATAAAATGCTTAGTGCATTAATAAATTATCATTTTTTATTGTGCAGGAGGCAACTTAGGCAAAGACAAATTACATGTGTTTCCGTTAACCCTACCTACCCTCATTTTTTGTGCCTACCTCAAAGTTTTTTTGGCCATTTTTGAACAAGCACTATTTGAGTCAGATTGTGCCCCATGTAGATTTAAAAAAAATTTAATCTTTTTCCTAACTACCGACTATAATATTTTAGAGCATGTTAGCAGAAACACAGTTATTTATTTTCTTGGCCTTAGTAGATGTATGTTAGCATTCCTCATTCTATAAACATATGCTGTTGGGTCGTGTTGTGTTGCAGAATATCATATAATCAAACTGACCGCCACGATATAACTGAAACATTGTTGAAAGTGGTGTTAAACACCAGAACCATTCTCTAACCCATAAACAATGTGACGTCATTCGAACACTTCCAGTTTCAAATGTAAACATCAGACGGTTTTTGGGTTTCCCGTACACTTTATATTTGAATAAATTTTGAACAAAAAGATGTTTTGAATGAATAGATGTTAGTTATTTTTTCTATATTGTTGTAATTATAACATGCAGGATTTTACAGTTTCAATATGGCGACTCCTTCTTAGTTACAGCATGTAGAACCAGTACCGTCTTAACCCATGTGCACACTGGGCATTTGCCCATGCCCCACGCTCACAAGGGCCCCATGCTAATCTATGTATGTTGTGTACAGCATGTTTCTTAATGTTTAAACACTGATTTAGTTCCAAGGAAGTACCAATATAATCAAAATATGTTTAATTTCATCGACCCTTTACACTTTTTATTCCTGTGAGTGGTGCACTGCTCTGCCCGGGGGCCTATAATACTGTTGAGACGGCCCTGTGGTAGAACGGGAATTTTTCGTAGAATGTTAGCCAATCAAATGTATCGATACATACAAATGCATTAGAATGTGTTATGTATTATCTTCATTGTTAAATGTCGTAAGAAAAGTTTGAAGATACCAAATGGGATATGATCAGATGACGTCAATTGAAAGACAGGCAATACAGTGGCCAAAAGATAAAGGACATACACTGGTCTACAAAACACTAATAAAAAACTAAAGATCGAACCCAACTAAAAACCGGGATGAACTCATATGCCCCGGAAGGATAGGCAGTTCCTGCTATACTAGTGACATCTGTCACTAAGTAAGTTTTGATTAATAGCTTTTATTTATCATTTCCATAAAAATACAATTAACACGCTATGAACTTAAATGTGTTCTTCAAGTATATTCATAGTTAGTTAAATACAGGTAGCATGTCGTAATGGTCACATATTGCAAGTGAACGAACGTCCCACCGATCACATAACATCAGACCGTCCGAGCCTTTCATCCGGGTGCAGCAAGCAACATGTCATCGTTAAATGTCTCTCATCTCTGCAAAACAAAACAAAAAACACATTTTCATTATAAATAAAGCTTCCTAGAATTACATGGACAATTTGAGGACATCGTCGCAAATGACAATATTTACTTGTACGAGCTTAAGAAACAGGAAGAAAAGCGAGTATTTGGCGAGTACAAATAATAACCTATATTGAGTTACGCGCTCATTTATATGGACATTAAATGCACTGGTAACAGTATAAATAATGTTAGCAAACTTCGTATGGGAGAATACATAAATAAAACAGAAAAGATGTCTTTGTAATGTTTTAATTTTCCGTAACTTATCAGTTGTTTTATTATACATTAAGATCTATGTTTTCTATAAGATAATGTACTTATCCGATTGTTTTATTGGATTTTGGAAATGCCCCGACAGTTTCGTATCCTTTCGTAATTATTTTTTCTACATTTGTACTATTCGTACTAGATCGTATGGTAGTTGGATTTACAATTACCTATGCAATCAGTGCCTATCACCACTGAAGTTGTGAGTTCGCATCCCGTTCATGCAAGGTGTACTCAATACAACATTATGTGATAAAGTTTGTGAGTGACTTGCGACAGGTCGGTTGTTTTCTACGGTTACTCCGGTTTCCTCCACCAATAAAACTTACCGCCACGATAAAACTGAAATATTGTTGAAAGTGGCGTTATACACCATAATCCTAACACCCTACTATTATCTGTCATCTATTGTCAAACATATGAATCAATTTCATTACATCTAGATAAAGACCAAGGTTTGTCGTTTGTCGTTTGTCGTCTGTCTATCCGTCATCTTTAGTTCTTTCACATCATACTCTTCTCTTACAACATTTTCAACAAAATGAGACCAAGCATGGCAGAGGTTATTCATTTGAAAAGGAAACTCCGATTTATATGAATGAAGTGTAACCTCATGGGGTAGGCGCATTATCTAGTAAATCTAGTAAATCTTTAGAAATATTCTTCCCACAAAGCAGCGATAGAAATGCAACAATATTTGCTGTGAAAGAATGGAATGTGCATATTTAGACCTTAAAATCAAAGGCCACTGTGTTGATTGGGTTTGAACCTTGAGGTGCAAAGATTGGAATCGACTGAAAACGAAAGAATTTGAGGGAAATTATTATTTTAAGAAATATTAAACAAAAAAAGAAAAAAAAAAGTTTGAAGGAGCCGTAAGTCGAAGGCCAGGCGATACACTGGGCCAAAAGAAATGACAAATAATGTTCTAAAAAACACTTCATTGAAAACAAAAGATCGAGCAACGTGAATCCCACTAAACACTGGTAGTGAACTCTGATACTCCGGAAGGATAGGCAGTTCCTTCTCCACTAGTGGTACCTAATACTAATATAAAAGGTATTATTCATTATTTTGATACATATATTCAAGCTTCTATAGGAAAAGTTCGAGCCTGTAGGGCTTAAATGTTACATATAATGAAATGGAGAAAAGAAACAAATATAGAAAATGAAATATTATATTATTGTATTGATGACTAGAAATCGTTTTCAAATTTAAATTCAATCTTGCACAAAAAAGAGCCTCGGGTGGTATGGTGTGGGAACATTTATGCACGTTGCAATGCAGAAAATAAGAACCAAAAATACAATGAAAACGTAGATTTATAATTTAGTAGCCACGAAGAGTGTCAATAATATTGTACTTAAATATACTTTTCCAATAAAGATTTCATTTTGCCCAAAAAAGTTAGCTTAAACTGTATGTGTGCCACTTGTGAAGCAGAAATGTATTAAGCTTCCGAAGCACCTGAATTTGCCCCCTGTTTTTATAATGAAGTTCATGTTGCTCAATCTTAATTCTCTAAGCAGTCTTTTGTAGATCATTGTGTTTGTGTACCGTTTCTTTTAGACATTAAACACCAATCAATCTTTTAGTCATTACATTTTTTCGATTTACGGTATATGGTTGCTCCTTTGGTATCTTCAATCTTATCTGTTATGGGGGGAACTTAAACAACGTTTTTTTAAGCCGTCAATGAAAATGCAACTGTATATGGCATTAATTAGTAATTGTTGTGATATGTATATATTCTATGTAAGCTACAACGGGAAAATAGTAATCTCAACAACGAAACATTGAAATGAAAATACATGTATGCTTGTCAACAAGTACAAATGATAAGGGGGCCTATGGTTTTCAATGCCACTTTCATCAATATTTCAGTAATATCGTAATTTTATTGCTGGAGGCAACCGGGGTATCCAGAGAAACCAACCGACCTGCCGCAACAAATGAATAGGTAGAAGGCTGTTAGCCCTGAGGATCAAAGTAACATATATATTACGTGAAGTCGACAAGAAATTAATTATTCGTAAAACACAAATATGGAAATGGAATGTAGATATGTAGTCATGATTGCATAAAAATTAAGTAAAATGGTATATTTGGTTGACAATCTCATTATTTGGGCACCATGATTCGCTTAGATGAAAGTTGTTTTGTCTTGTCTATATGTGGAACATGTCCCGAGGTTAAATGGTTTGTGCTAAAAAACATTAAATAATGAAGAGCTTCTAAACTGGAATTTATTTGAAAAGGTAAATATATTATAGACATTTCGGAAATAAGGTGGAAACTATGGATATTTATGTGTTTGATTTGTGATTTGATGGATTGTTATACTTTTCTTGAAGGGAGTCATTTTTTATTTTTTTTACCAGTTGGAGTGGAAGGGTGGGTGTTACATACGCTACATATATGACCGTGTCAGATTTGATGTGGAGATTATTATTAAATGCTCATTCTTTATTCAAAATAATAAATTGTGTATATTAAGTAAAACATATGTGGATCTTAAATCCCAGATTTAATTTGTGTATCATTAAATACAGTCGTACGGTTACGGAGCACTATTTTCGTTATTTTTTTTCGCGATAAATTGTGACTTAAAATATGAAACTTTTTTGCTGTGATTCACTTACGCATGGTATTAGAAAAATATTCTGGGACTTTTTTTTTAGTATTAATTTCAATCCATGGTTCAAATAACATTTGTATTTTACTATTAACTGCATCGGTGGCGTAATGATTAGCGTGTCATCTCCAGTGCGGTAAATCGTGGGTTCGAGCCCTGAACCCGAGCCCCGATGCTATAAAATTGGTATTTGTTGCTTCTCCGGTAAGCACGCAGCACTAAAGAGAAAGAGCGAAGACTTGTTGGCTCGGAATCAGAATAATGTGTCTGAGTGGAGCAACATGTCTACTTGCGTATTTCAGCGAGCTAGCACTATAATAATCCAACTTAGCCTGTTGGTCTAGTACAAATCGGATCTCATCATCATCTCATTGAAAATTAACTTATTCTCGCCATGATATAGCTGAAAAATGGCTGAGTTGATGACATGAAACGACGTATTTTAAAGCAGTGCCGAGTTATTGAATGCAACATCAAAAATAGTGATAAACCATTTTGGTGGTCTCGTGTTTATTGATTTTTTTTCACATGTTAAACTACTCCTGTGTCAATTCCTATTTTTTTAACAGGATTCCTTGGTTACTGGTCAGTCACATTACTTCGTTATGCTTATTAAGTAATAAAGATGTTATTAGAGCAATTTACATTAAAAAAAATATTTATGCAGTTATTTTTTTTACCGAGGCAACAACCTCGGTTGCCCCAATGAAAGATACGCCACTGATCGTAGATCACATTTATATAATTGTAGAAGTAATATTGTTGATAGTAGATTGTGGACGAGGACAAAATGTTACTTAACTCGCGTAATTCAAATTGAGTTATCTCGCTTTGGATAGGTGCTGATAAACATCCATCTGAATACAGTTGAATGAATAACTTGGATATGTTTGGCTTTATGGTGCTTAACGCCACTTTCATCAATATTTCAGTTATATCATTGCGGTCACTTTCTTTTGCTTATGTGCCGTGGTTGGTCGTGATCGTATGGTAGTTGAATTTGCAACTGCCTATGCAATCAGTGCCTTTCATCGCTAATGTTGTGAGTTCCAATTTCGCTCATGGCGAGCTGTACTCGATACAACAGTATGTGATGAAATGTGTCAGTGACTTGCGACAGGTTGGTGGTTTTCGCGGCTACTCCGGTTCCTCCATCAATAAAGCTGACCGATGCGATATACCTGAAATATTGTTCAAAGTGGCGATAGCACCGCAAACCTAACCCCCTACTATTATCTGTCATCTATTGTCAAACATGTGGAGCAATTTTATCACATTTAGGTAAAGACAAAGGCTTTTCGTCTGTCGTCTCTCTATCCGTCATCATTAGTTATTTTTATCACAATTTAGTCTATCTTGCAGAACTGTTCAACAAAATGAAACCAAGCATGGCAGAGGTTATTTATTTGAAAAGGAAACTCCGATTTATACAAGTGAAGTGTATCCTCATGGAGTAGGCACTAGTGATGATCATTTTGCAATATCTAGTAATTCCATAGAAATGTTCTTCTCATGAAGCAGCGATAGAAATGCAACAATGTTTGATGTGAAAGAATGGGATATGTAGATTTAGACCTTACAACAAAGGTCACTGTGTTTATTTGGTGCGAATCTTGGAGTTACAAAGCATACGATCGGCTGAAAATAGAAGAATTTAATGAAGATGATTATTGTACGAAATGATAAGGAAATAACGTGTGGAGAAGCCATCAGTCGAAGAAGTACAGGCAATACACTGGTCCAAAAGAAAAGGGACAAATAATGTTCTACAAAACACTTCATCAAAACAAACGATCGAGCAACGTGAATCCCACTAAACATCGGTGGTGAACTCTGATCCTCCGGAAGAGTAAGCAGTTCCTTCTCCACTAGTGGCACCTGTCTTTTTGGAAATACTAATATGAAAGGTATTATTTATTACTTTGATACATATATACATGGGCGTAGCTTGGGTTCGAATTTTACCGAGGCAGGGTGTAAGGGGGGCGCAGTCCCCAGAAACTATCGACTTTTTTTGTAGTTTTTTTTGGTTAAAATTTTGACGTTGTGATAGTAGTAATTACCCTAATTTAGCAAATTAGTTGCAAGTAGGTTTATTTGTGTTTTTTTCCAGTCCCTAAATCCTAATCCAGTGAAAGCATCATTCCTATCAGTGTGTGAACCAATATCTAAACAGTTAACTAACAAAATTCTGCATCTTTGTTGCTCGAGTAACTTAGCCAGGAGAATTTCCCTCCCATTTGGCAGAATATCTTCTTCCCTCTGTACTAGGGAAAATAGTGCCTAGACTTGATGGTTTAATAGCAAACAGCAGTGCTTTTCTATTACTGTCAAACAAGAATTTACCTGAAAAGGACCAAGAATCGTTAGAGTTAATACTTTTGCTAGTAATTTCTTTGGAATGTGGTTCTACAGAAATATAGAAGATTTTACATTTGTGTAAAGGAGGGACGACTATATGACACGCTTGTCATTAGATAAATAATTACAAGAGTCTCCTAGGAGCCTGAATCGCTCACCTGGCTTGATATTGAAAATAGCCATGTCTGCCATGATGACAAGAATATTATATAAGCAATGAAAGAACCTTAGTGAACACGTTCATATACCACACGCACCCACATATTAGACACTCAAAAGGGACAACAGTTCAATGGAGCATAACTCCTGGAAAAATCAAGATATTAGAATTTCCAGTCAATATGCACATTTACATATTATGTCCTTACTAGCTACCAAGTTTCATAAAATTATGTTCTGTAGTTTCAGAGAGGTAGCGTTCACCAACTGTTTCGGTAGTTTATATTGCGAAATTTATAAGTTCGAAGGGGCATAATCCAGAAAAAAAATGAAACTGCACGCGTTGTCGTGCTGTGATACCCCCACTCGCTCTACATAAGTTGATGTGTAGTAAAGTATTATATCATAGTGGGACTTAACGTGGTGGAGAGGCATAAAGGAGTGTAAAGAGTGTTGGAATCAAGAAATGTGTATCCTCCCAGGGCAGTTGGCTAGTAAACGTTTTGAATGATGAAATTTGATGTATTACAGATTATTAGATATAAATATTATACATAGCTAATTAAGGAAATAATTTATAGCAGCAGCTCGTAAGGGAACATCAAAAGGGCTATAACTCTCGCAAAAATCAACCATCCGTGAAATTGGTATAATATGCGCATGCTCAGATCATGGCCAATCAAGATACCAAATATGAATAAAATGCGACAAAAGACAAATGACTAGTTTACATATTATGTCCATAATAACTACCAAGTTCCATGAAATTCTGTTCAGTAGTTTCAGAAGTAGTGCTCACAAACTGAGTAGTAAATATTTTGAATTTCCTAAGTTCAAAGGGGTATAACTCCTAGGTAGATAATCGAATAAGAATTTCCTATCGCTATGCACATCTACGTATTATACCCATAATAACTACCAAGTTTCAAGAAATTCCGCTCAGTAGTTTCAGAGAAGAAGCGATCACAAACTGTTTCAGTAGTATATATTTCGAATTTTATAAGTTCAAAGGGGCAAAACTCCTAGAAAAATAACCAGATCAAAATTTCCTGTCGATACGCATATCTTCATGTCATGTCTATAAAACTACCATGTTTCAAGAAATTCCGTTCAATAGTTTTAGAGGAGAATCGCTCACAAAAACATTACCGACGGACTCTCGGACTGGTCAGAAACATTATACACTCCGCAACTTCGTTGCGTGGGGTATATGAATTTCAACATACGGGCAATCTGACAAATTTGAGCTTGACACTCTTTTTAGCTCACCTGGCTGTAGCCAGGGTGATATTTTGCCATCACTTTGCGTCCGTCGTCCGTCCGTCCATCCGTCCGTCGTCCGTCCGTCGTAAACTTTTCATTCAAAGATCTTCTCCTCTGAAACTACTGGGCCAATTAAAACCAAACTTGGTCACAATGGTCCTTAGGTGGTCCCCTTTCAAATTTGTGTTCGGCAGGTTCGGGTCCAATCCAAGATTTACAGATTAAGGTGTGAATTTTACAGATTAAACTGTAAATTTTACAGATTAAAGTGTAAATTTTACAGATTAAAGTGTAAAATTTACAGATTAAAGTGTCAATTTTACAGATTAAAGTGTAAATTTTACAGATTAAAGTGTAAAATTTACAGATTAAAGTGTAAATTTTACAGATTAAGGTGTAAATTTTACAGATTAAAGTGTAAATTTTACAGATTAAAGTGTAAATTATACAGATTAAAGGGTAAAATTTACAGATTAAAGTGTAAATTTTACAGATTAAAGTGTGAAAAATAAAAAATGAAAAAGTGTCAATGTGGCCCTAATACGCTTCCGTAGCAAACAGTTATGTATGATTTGTTACGATTACACAGCTTTTCAGATTATCAAAAGTGAATGTGAAAGTCAAACTCAATTTATTTGTCACTTTTTGCCCATTAAATGCTCTTTTTAGCTTTACTGCTTGTGTTGGATTTTGTTAGAAATTCAAAAGTAAACTGAGACATCGACCACTAAAGAGGGCAAACGGTAGATTTTGTTTTAGAAAACTGACATTGGTAATATATCCGGGAGCGTTACTTCATAACGGTCTACCGGACATACTGGTATTTACTGACATTCAAATAGACAAACGAAAAGACTAAACGGCTGTCAACGGAACTAAAGAGGTCATTAGAGGAAGGAAGACTCGTGTAGAACCACTAAAGGATTGTACGGACAAACAGAGTGAGACAAACATAAATTCTTCTAAATTTTGTACGAAGTATTTGATGATGGTTCAAATAAGAAATGGTGAAGAGGGATTTCTTACAGAGACTTCAACGTTTGTATACAAAAAAAATCTAAAAGGGTGCGTCTATAATATTCTGGATCTTGAACTTGATATCATTATGATCATAAAATAATTAAAGTGAACAATTACCTTTAGAAGAACATTCTACTACCTCCTAACTTTCATCTATCATATATGTGCTTATATTTTCTGAATGTTTGGGGGCTTTTACTTGGACCAGGACCAAGCAACGAGGTTATTTTGACTTGTTTTGATCTTTTCGACATCTTTGTTTGTAAATGTTTACCGTTGTAATGACATTTTACCGGAAAAAAACTATAGTAGAACCATTTTGGAACCCCACCCCCACCCCCCCCCCCTCAAAAAAAAACCTAACCCGGTTTGCATACAGCACGATACAACAGATGCCAACTTAGAACTTACAGTTTATAGTTATATCTTAAGATGTTGTGTTTATCCATTTTTTTTTTATTTTTTTTTATTTTCTTACCGAGGCAATTGCCTCGGTTGCCTCAATGGATGCTACACCTTTGATATACAAGCTTCTATAGTGGAAATTCGAGTCTGTAGGGCTTTAATGTTACATATGCTGAAATGGTGAAAATAAACAAATACAGAAAATGTGAAGCATAAATGTCTTAAGCTTCCGGAACACCTGAGTTTGTACCCTGTTTTTCTAATGAGGTTCATCTTGCTCAATCTTATTTTTCTAAGCAGTCTTTTGCAGATCATTGTGTTTTTTGTACCGTTTCTTTTAGACATTAAACACCAATCAATCTGTTAGTCATTACATTTAGTCATTACATCTTTTCGATCTACGGTATATGGTTGCTTTGATATCTTCAAACTTATTTGTAATGGGGGGAATATAAAAAAAAAACATTTTCTGAAAACCGATAATTAATTCATATAAAATACAACTGTATATGACATTAATTAGTAATGGTTGTGATATGTATATATTTTATGTAGGTTACAACGGGATAATAGTAATGTCAACAACGAAACATTGAAATGAAAATATGTTTGTCAACAAGTACAGATAAAAAGGGGGGATTATTGTGTTTAATGCCACTTTCATCAATATTTCAGTTATATCGTGGCGGTTAGTTTTATTGCTGGAGGAAACCAGAAAATACCGTTGTTCCAATCGTATAATACTCGTAGTCAGCCTATTCCGTATGTTATTGTACGTCGGAGTTCACTACTGGAGACCAGACATATGCAGGTGGAGAATGAAATTACATGATGGTTTTGAAAATATCCCTATTTCTATCCAGCAATCTCTGAGTTACGCGCATGACGACTTTTACCCCAATAATTAAGCGTTTATATTTTATGTAGGTTACACCAGGAAAATGGTAATCTCAACAACCAAACATGGAAATGGAAATATGTGTGTCAACCAAGTACAAAAGAAAAGGGGATTATGGTGTTTAATGCCACTTTCTTCAATATTTCAGTTACATCGTGGCGGTTAGTTTTATTGCTGGAGGAAACCAGAATATCCGGAGAAAACCACCCACCTGCTGCAAAAAATGAATTGGTATAAGGTTGCTAACACTAAGGGTAAAAATATCATGTATTATATGGATTCGACAAACAATTATTCGTAAACCACAAATGTGGAAATGCAATGGAGAAATGTAGTCATGATAGCACAAAATAAGGTAAAATGATATATTTGGTTGACATGCTCATTATTTGGGCACCGTGATTGGCTAAAATAAAGTTGTCTTGTCTATATGTGGAACGTATTCCGAGGTTAAATGGTTTGTGTTAAAAACCATTAAAAAATGAAGATCTTCCAATATGAAATTTATTTTATTATAAAAAATTGCTCGGCGAATATTTTTATCCAATAAGTTGTGACTTTCTTAACAACAATAATTACCTATGAACATGATGATATTATGAAACAAAGCATGTTGAAATTAAAAATTTCAAGCACAATATATAGCATAGTGTGTGTATTGAACATTATCACATATTTTGTTGCAATATGTTCGTTTTTGCATGTCCAATACTAGATAGAAGTCAGTGTTGGTTATTGCCCTCAGGGCAAATATCGACAAATATCCGTATTTGCCCCCTCGTATGTCCGTATCTGCCTCCGAATTCAACTTCGGTATCTGCGCAGTGGTCTCAAAGATTATATGTTAAAGCACACTTGGGAAGATGGTGCATATAATCGTATTTCAATCAAATTAACACATTTCAAAGCTTAAATAACTTGAAACGGAATAATTGACTCAAATGTATACGTCGTGTTGAATAGGATTTGTGTGTATTGAACAGTATAGCCTGTAGTAGCGTGATCATAGATCATTCAGGTGCATTTTTAAATGTTTTGTCAATACTTCAATCTTGCATATCAATTTAAACTAAATGCTAATGACATATACGGCCTTATATGGTATTGGGTTTCAGTGTATTATTAGCTTCGTAACCATGGATTTAACATAAACTTCTTTGTTCTCTTTTAAATATGGCCGACAGTAATCATGACATTTTATCAAAATGTGGAATTTGCTTGTCGTATTATACTGAGCCTAGATTACTTGACTGTTTTCACAAATTCTGTACTCCATGTTTAAACAAATTAGCCGATGGGAATGTAACGTTTAGTTGTCCACTGTGTCGATCTAAAATATTAGTACCCGAAGTCGGTGTCACTGGATTTAAAAGTTATCCGACAAACCAAAAAGAACAATATCCAGATAAAACACAAGGAGACGTGAAATGTTGTCAAATATGTGACTAGGAAAGATTTGAAACCGTGAAATGTTTGAATTGTGAGGATTATTTGTGTAAATAATGTCACGAATATCATACCAAAGCCAAAACCCTGAAGGAACACACGTATGAAATTGTAGTAAACCAATCACGCGTTCATGATTCAGAAAAGCATGATTCGGAAAAAATCGAATGTAATATACACGGAAAAGAACTCTTATTATTTTGCAAACCTTGTAACAGCGTAATATGCGAGAATTGTCGTACAAATGCACACAAGCACCATGAAGTGAAAACAATTCTTCGAGCAGCATCAGACGAGCGGGATCTCTTCTTTGCTGCTACGGCATGTCTAAAGGCAAGAATACCTATCCTTGAAAATACAATCGAGTTAGCTAACATAGAACGAGATAAGCATTGCAAATGCTCGCTCCAGGTCAAACGAGACATTCAATCCCATGCAGCAGGACTGAAAGACATTTTCTGTAAAACTGTTGATTTGACGATGAATGAAAATCAAGAAAAGGTAGATCAGATAGAAAAAACCGAGACCAAACAATTAGATACATATATAGATCAGGTAACAACGGACAAACTTTCTCTTGTTAGTAGACTAAGAACAAGTGATGATATTGTTCAAAATTGTTCAGATAAAGATATATTAAGAATGTCAGCGAATTTGAAAAGAATGTTTAGTCTTAGTATTAATGATGATGGGAAATCTATCGATCTATATAATATAGAATATGAATCACCGACTCTAAGCTCAAAAGAAATAAAAACGTTTGTTGGAAATGTAAATAAAACCGAAAAAGAAGCAGTGAAACCTTTTTTTCGTGCTTTGCCAATGCCGAACCTACAACTAGTCAAAGAATTTAGATCGGTTTCGTCTTTTAGTGTTAGTGCCGACAGTCTCGTTTCCACCGCAAATGAATCAGTATGGATTCTGCAAACATCGAGCGAATCTTGTTGTTTGTACACGAAAGATGGCAATCGTCAGAAATATTATGATAACATCGAATTATCCCAGAACGCCAGACTGCTAAAAAAGCCGGATGATACTGTATTGTTGTGGACGGATACCTCTGTCAGAATAGTTAGTGATACAATGGAAGATGACGACGAAAAGTTATTCAAAGTTCCATTCAGTAATGGTATTGCTTGTTGTTTAATGCTTAATGGGAATCTGTTAGCTTACAATGTCAAAGAGAAAACATTTGTAGAAGTTGACGAAAACGATGGTGTCCAACGGGAAATAAAAAATGATAAACTGTCTGCAATGCTTACCAGTGACCCTCTTTACGTTGTACAGACAACATTTTCAATTCTCATCATAGCCCAAAATACTAGGGTTGTGTCCATAAATAATATGGGTAACTTTATCAATAATTTTTCCCGTACAGAGGGCTCTATGATGGGAATGTGTGTTGACAAATATAACAACGTGTTCGTATCGGACAATAGAACTAATGTTGTACGACTTTTCTCGCCAGAAGGGCGTACATGCGAAACGTACTTACAACAAAGAGTCCTGTGGAGTTAACGATCGACTCTTGTGGGAATCTTTGGTTGTGCAATGTGCATCGTTCTTCTACTTATTCACAATATACCACTACTACCAGTACCATAGCAATATTTTCTTACTTATAACAACACTCTTTATGCATGGTTATCTATTCTTTTGAGTCGTGTTGTGTTGCAGAATATCATACATTCAAATCGACCGCCACGATATAACTGAAATATTGTTGAAAGTGGTGTTAAACACCATAACTATTTTCTAACCCATAAACAACGTGCCGCCATTCGAACACTTCTTGTTTTTTGGCTTCCCGTACGCTTCAAATTTGAAAAAAATTCAACAAAAAGATATTTTGAATGAAAGATGTTAGTTATTTTTTTTTCTATATTGTTGTAATTATAACATGTAGGATCTTACAGTTTCAATTTTGCGACTCCTTCTTAGTTACAACACGTAGAACCAGTACCGTCTTAACCCATGTGCACACTAGGCAGTTGCCCATGTCCCACGCTCACAAGGACCCCATGCTAATCTATGTATGTTGTGTACAGCATGTTTATTAATGTTTAAGCACTGATTTAGTTCCAAGGAAGTACCAATACAATAAAAATATGTTTAATTTCATCGACTCTTTACATTTTTATTCCTGTGAGTGGTTGCGTATGTATGGGAACCGGTGCAGTGCTCTGCCGGGGGGCCTATGCTACTGTTGAGACAGCCCTGTGGTAGAACGGGAATAATTTTTCGTAGAATGTTTGCCAATCAAATATATCGATACACACAAATTGCATTAGAATGTGTTATGTATTGTCTCCATTGTTCAATGTCGTAAGAAAAGTTTGAAGATACCAAATGGGCTACGATCAGATGACGCCAATCGAAGGACAGACAATACAGTGGCCAAAAGATAAAAAAAAAAGATAAAGGACATACATTGGTCTACAAAACACTAATAAAAAACTAAAGATCGAACCCAACTAAACACCGGGATGAACTCATTTCCCCCGGAAGGATAGGCAGTTCCTGCTATACTAGTGATATCTGTCACTAAGTAAGTTTTGACTAATAGTTTTTATTTATCATTTCCAAAAAAATACAATCATAACACGCTCTGAACTTAAATGTGTTCTTCAAGTATATTCATAGTTCGTTAAATACAGGTAGCCTTTTGTAATGGTCGCATATTGCAAGAGAACGAAAGTCCCACCGATCACATAACATCAGACCGTCCGAGCCTTTCATCCGGGTTGAACAAGCAATACGTCATCGTTAAATGTCTCTCATCTCTGCAAAACAAAACAAAAAACACATTTTCATTATAGATTGAGGACATTGTCGGCAAATGTCAATATTTACTTGTACGAGCTTTAGAAACAGGAGGAAAGGTGAGTCTTTGGCAAGTACAAATAATAATCTATCTTGAGTTACGCGCCCATTTATATGGATATTAAATGCACTGATAACAGTATAAATAACATTAGCAAACTTCGTATGGGAGAATACATAATTAAAACAGAAAAGATGTTTTCCGTAACTTATCAGTTGTTTTATTATACATTAAGGTGGTAGGCCTGGGGTATGGGAGATAACTCTATTTTCAGTGTCTTCTGAAACATATGATCATCTGTGCGTTTGAAAATACCCCCTCAATTCCAAGCTTCTTGGTGACAAAGATGGTTTACATTGGATATGGCCAGTTAAAAAAATGACTCCTTTTCCTTTTACCTTTCCATAGCTGTGCTCCTTGTAGAGCTCACCAAACCAGGCGAAGTGGGCGAAATTCTCGCCCTATATCGGCTGAAGTCTCTCTCCCTAGACTACAAAGCGAAATTAAAGTCGCCTTGTTTCTTTGTGCAAGTCACTCTTTTCTTGCAAATAATTTTCGTTTTATGGTAAAGCTGATTGTCAAAACAATTGTAATCAATCGGAAGATACATAAGAATAAGAGGGAAAGGTTTTATTCAAGCAATACAGAAGGTTTAATTTGTTGATACAAAAGTATCACGGCAAACTTCTGCAAATTTGTACTGACGAAATTCCAGGTGAATATTAAATCCCAAATCTTAAAATATACAAACAGACTCTTCCTTTTCCAAATTGGCCGTTGAATTGTGTTATATTCTAATTATTTTCACAAAATTTAAGTTATTTGTAGCTTTTTAAAAGCTAAACAATCAACATGTCTAAGTTTTAAACACAGCGATCATGGGGACGTAGGAAATCGGGGAAAGGAAACGAACATTTTGATGTCATTGACAGATTTCAAGGCAAAAATGAATAAATCTGAAATCAATAAATATAAGATCAATAATAATAATAAAACAAATACAAAACATGAATTTAATGTTAAATATGAAAGATATAAACAAGATATTAGCAAAGATAGAAAGCTATGTTTGGGAAAAAAATTGTAATATCGAACCCTCTCTTATACCGCCACCCCCCTTCTTCTAAGACAACTAAAGAATAACTAGAATCAAACGAATACAACTGGAGCACAGAATTTTAAGGAATTTAACAATACAGCTGGGTGGCTGTCTGTGTTTTTTGTAATGAATTAATAAAGTAGAGTCACCCTCAAACCACCCCTACCCTCCCCAGCCGACTTGAAAATAAAAAAGACAAATGCAGTCATTTGGTAATTTGGACATCCACTTTGTCAATTATAAGAATTGAAAAGCTTTTTGTTATGGGTAACTAGTTATTTTTTATCTCACAAGCAAAGAAACTAGCAAAGGATGGGTGTGTGATAGCTTTCCTCGACAATTTAATTTTTTTCTGGATACCTTCCATAAAAAGCATAAATTTAAATATTTTAAAAATCTGACGGTAAAAGTTTGTAAAATTTGGTGCAATGATGTCTATATGTCTATTCTTTAGTGTGACATTTTTTGGTGGAAATTAATTGACAGGAATTGTTTTAATCCGATTTTTAATACCAATGTGGTCCTCAGGGCAACCCCCCTTTTTTGCAGTTTCCACTGTTTTGCATGTGATTATCTCCAAACAGGATATTCAGATATGCTAGATATTTCATATTTATTCAACAACACTCTCAGGTGTATTAAAGCGAAAATATTCCCTTTCAATCAGAAATAAATGTGCATATCTATTAGAATCTTCCGAAACTAGTATTACCATCTGGCGTCAAGAATACCCCCAAAATTGCTATATTTAGAATGTGCTATGGAGAAAACGGCACGGTGAATTTTTTGGAAACTTTGGCAGATAATGTATTTAGATATAACTATTCTATGATGCAAATTTAAAAAAAATTGAATGATGGGAAAATTTTAGGGTAACCCAGGTCTACTGCCTTAAGAACTATGTTTTCTTCAAGATAATGTACTTATCCGATTGTTTTATTGGATTTTGGAATTGCTCCCACAGTGTGGTATTTTTTGTCATCAATTTTGCTACATTTGTACTATTCGTACTAGATCGTAAGGTAGTTGGATTTACAACTATCTATGCAATCAGTGCCTATCACCACTGAAGTTGTGAGTTCGTATCCCGTTCATGCGAGCTGTACTCAATACATCATTATGTGATAAAGTTTGTCAGTAACTTGCGACAGGTCGGTTGTTTTCTACGGGTACTCCCGGTTTCCTCCACCAATAAAACTGACCGCCACGATAAAACTGAAATATTGTTGAAAGTGGCGTTATACACCATAACCCTAACACCATACTATTATCTGTAATCTATTGTCAAACATATGAAGCAATTTCATCACATCTAGCTAAAGACCAAGGTTTTTCGTCTGTCGTCCGTCTATCCGTCATCTTTAGTCTTTTCACATCATACTCTTCTCTTACAACATTTTCAACAAAATGAGACCAAGCATGGCAGAGGTTATTTATTTGAAAAGGAAACTCCGATTCATACAAATGAAGTGTATTCTCATGAAGAAGGCATTAGTGAGGATGCTATTGCATTATCTAGTAAATCTTTCGAAATGTTCTTCTCACCAAGCAGCGATAGAAATGCAACAATATTTGCTGTGAAAGAATGGAATATGCATATTTAGACCTTAAAACCAAAGGCCACTGTGTTTATTGGGTGCGAACCTTGGAGTTACAAAGAAGACGATCAGCTTGAAATGGAAGAATTTAAAGAAGATGATTATTGTAAGAAATTGTAAGGGAAAAACGTTTGAAGAAGCCGTAAGTCGAAGAAAGACAGGCAATGCACTAGTACTGGGCCAAAAGAAAAACGACAAATAATGTTCTACAAAACACTTCATTGAAAACAAAAGATCGAGCAACGTGAATCCCACTAAACACCTGTGGTGAACTCTGATCCCCCGGAAGGGTAAGCATGTTCTTCTCCTCTAGTGGCACCCGTCGTGTTAGAAATACTAATACAAAAAGATGTATTATTGATTATTTTGATACATATATTCAAGCTTCTACAGAGGAAGTTCGAGAATGTATGACCAAATTGTTACATAGGCTGAAATGAAGAAAATAAACAAATATAGAAAATGGAAATATTATTGCATTTTTGATTAGAAATCCTTTCCAAATATAGATTCAGTCTTTCACAAAAGAAAGTCTCGGGAGGTATGATGTAAGAGCAAAAAATGCAATGAAAACGTAGATTTATAATTTAGTACTTACGAAGTGTTTCAATAATATTGTTCTTAAAATATTCTTTTCCAATAAAGATTTAGTCTTGCCAAAAACAACTTACCTTAAACTGTATGTGTGCCACTTAATTGAGTAAGCGGTCTTTTGTAGATCATTGTGTTTTGTACCGTTTCTTTTAGACATCAGTCACCAATCAATCAATCAATGTTTTAGTCATTGCATTGCCTGTCTTTTTAATTTACGGTATATGGTTGCTCCTTTCCTATTTTCGAGTTAACTAACATGGAGCGAGATAAACATTCTAAATGCTCGATCCAGGTCATATGTCGGCTCTATGAGGGGAATGTATGTTGACAAATATAACAACGTGTTCGTATTGGACATTAACAATAATGTTGTACGACTTTTCTCGCCAGAAGGAGTGTAAATGCGTAACGTATTTACAACAAAATATCCTGCCGAATTAACAATTGACTCTTGTAGGAATATGTGGTTGCACAGTTATACAGGAGTCATAGCAATATATTCTTCCTTCTAACAAATTTTAAAACGCTTTATGCCTGGTTGTGCTATCAAAGTGTTTACCCAAAGACATTAAGAATATAACTGTTGAAAGTGGTGTTAAACACCATAACCATTCTCTAACCATTAAACAATGTGGCATCATTCGAACACTTCCTGTTTTTTGGCTTCCCGTGCTCTTCCAATTTGAATAAATTTGAACAAAAGATGTTTTGATTGAATATATTTTAGGTTTTTTTTTCTATATTGTTGTAATTATAACATGCAGGATTTTACAGTTTCAATTTGGCGACTCCTTCTTAGTTACGGCGTGTAGAACGAGAATTTTACGTAGAATGTTAGCCAATCAAATATATCGATACAAACAAATTGCTTTGGAATGTGTTGTGTATTGTCTCTGTTGTACAATGTTGTAATCGTTAAAAATTTGAAGATGTCAAATGGGTTACGATCAGATGGCTTCAATCTAAGAATGACAGAAAACAACAAAAAATACAATGGCCAAAAGATAGGAAAAACAATAGTCTACAACACACTATTAAAAAACTAAAGACCGGGGTGAACTCATATGCCCCTGAACGTTAGGCAGTTCCTGCTATACTAGCGACATATGTCAGAAAGTAAGTTTTGACTAATAGTGTTATAGATACTGTTTGTATTGATCATTTCCATAAAAATACAATCATAAAACGTTATGAACTATATGTGTTCTTCAAAAACGTTAGACGATAGCTAAAATCTAGTGTTACTGCATAGACAATATTGTTTACTACAAATTATTACTGGGCAGTAGACATATTTCAGATGCATTCCAATAAATGGGAAATGTTCAAGTCGACGACAAAAAAAAATGTGTTCTTACAATTTATGAATGATTAATATGATAAAATATCTTTCCTAAAAGTAAAAAAAATATTTTTGAGAGAAAGAGAGCTAATGTTCTCAAATAGTGAATTATTATTATTATTATTATTATTATTATTACATTTTGGCACGTATAGGTGCGTTTTGTTTTCTAATTGCTCTAAATATCTAAAGTAACAATTCCTGTTAATAACAATGGCAAATATCACCTTCATTTAACTTCATATTAATTTATTGAGGTGATGGAATAGGTAAAAAAAAAAATAGTAAATAATTAATTTCACCATCAACAACAAAAGTAAATAAACATTTATCAATTGAACATACTCTGAAAATAAAATAATTTATCTTTGTGTTTACGAATAATAATATCTTTGTAGATCTGTTGATAATTGTCAGATTGTGTCAATAATATTTTCAGTTGTCATTTAAATAAGTAAAGGAGAATACATTCCAACTGTAGATTCTTAAAAATAATCAAGGAGACCCATAATATAATAACATTATTCTTATAAATTCCTGTATTTTATTTTACGATAGCAATTTACAAAATAATTATCGGGTTTATTGGGATATAGGAATATATGTCACGGGCGTATCCTGGGGTTCAATATTACAGAGGCAGGGGTTTTCCCCACCCTCCACCACACCCCAGAAACCACCGTCATTTTAAGTAAGGAAAACACTTTTTATTTAAACAAGTAGCCATGGCCTATTTGAATCAAATTTGTATTGTATTGATTCCATTACCACTGAGCATGTCGAATGTTTTTCTTAAAGCAAAATGAAATGCCTTTGATCAGATGACATGAAACGATGTATCTTAAAGGAGTGTCGAGTTATTGGATGCAATATAAAAAATAATGATAAACCATTTTGGTGGTCTCATGTTTATTGAATATATTTTTTTCTTCACATGTTAAACTACTCCTGTGCCAATTCCTATCTTTTTAACAGGATTCCTTGATTACTGATCAGCAACAACATTACATCGTTATACTTATTAAGTAATAAAGATGTTATTAGACCAATTTACATTAAAACAAATATTTATGCAGTTATTTTTTTACCGAGATAACTTCCTTGGTTGCCTCAATGGAAGATGCGCCACTTATCGTAGATCCCATTTATATAATTGTAGAAGTAATATTCTTGATAGTAGATTGTGGACGAGGACAAAATGTTACTTAACACGAGTAATTCAAATTGAGTTATCTTGCTTTGGATAGGTGCTGATAAACATCCATCTGAATACAGTATGAATAAAGTAAGTTGTATGAATAAGATAAGGATGATTTATAGAAGTTAGGCTTATGGGGTGTAACGCCATTTTCAACAATATTTCAGGTATATCGTTGTGGTCACTTTTATTGGTGGAGGAATACAGAGTATCCGGAGAAAACCACCGACTTGCCACAAGCCACTGACAAACTTCATCAAATACTGTTGTACACCCTCGCCCTAAACGGGAATCGAACTCACAACATCAGTGGGGATAGGCATCGATTGCATGGGTATGTATAAATCCAACTACCATACGATCACGTCCACGACGGCTCCCAAATTGGACAGGAATATTATGTTGTATGTATATCCTTATTAATATACCCCTGTTTTTTATAATCTATAATATATATATATATATCCAACGCTCTAATATCAAATCAATCATGACATCTGACAAATAAATGAATAGATGGTAAAAAAAATCTAGTTATATCCAAAATCTGAAACATTTATAATTAATTCACAACAGAAATGCTTTATGTTTGAATAACCGTATTGGCTTGTATTGTTGGATTATACCGTATGTGTGTACTTATTCTTCTATATTGCAATATTTTTAATACAACTTGTACAGTAACATATTGCGTTTTATTTAGCTTAAGTTTATGAGTTTTCCCCACGAACTTTAATAGTAACAGAATTCGTCCAAGATTCTCCGCTACAACGCCGTAAATCGAAGAAGGGCAGACAATACACTGATCAAAAGTACAAGATCAAAAGGACAAACAACGATCTACACAACGTCACACAGAAAACTAAAGGTCGAGCAACACGAACTTCACTAAAGACAGGTGGTGAACTCAGGTGCAGCGGACGGTCAAGCAATTCCCGCTCCAACTGTGGCACTTGCTATTTTAGAAAAACAAATATAAAAATGTTGATACATAAATTCAGGCCCCTATGGATGGAGTTCCAGCATTTCTTTACCAAATTGTTACATAGGCTGAAATGGAGAAAATAAACAAATATAGAAAATGGAAATGTTATTGTATTTCTCATCAGAATTCCTTTTCAAATATAGATTCAATCTTGCACAAAATAAATCCTCGGGTGGTATGGTGTAGGCACCTCTGTACACGTTATAATGGAGAAAATAAAGAAGAATAGTATTACCAACAACCAATAATGTAATGCAATGAAGTACACACGACACGTTTCAATAATATTGTATTTGGCATAAGCTATTGTTTTCCATTTAATCTTGCACACACACAAAAAAAAAAAAAAAAAACACCAGGATATATTGGGAGCTATCATTGACGATTTTGCTTAAACTGTAATATTTATAAAAATATTTATGCAGTTATTTTTTTTTACCGAGGCAGCTTCCTTGGTTTCCTCAATGGAAGATACGCCTCTGATCGTAGTTCCCATCTGTATAATTATAGAAGTAATATTTTTTTTATAGTAGATTGTGGACGAGGACAAAATGTTACTTAACTCGCGTAATTCAAATTGAGTTATCTCGCTTTGGATAAGTGCTGATAAACATTCATCTGAATACAGTTTGAATAAAATAAGTTGTATGAATAAGGTAAGTATGATTTACAGAAGTTAGGCTTATGGGGTGTAACGCCATTTTCAACAATATTTCAGGTATATCGTTGCGGTCACTTTATTGGTGGAGGAATAGAGTATCCGGAGAAAATCATCGGCTTGCCACAAGCCACTGACAAACTTTATCACATAATGTTGTACATCCTCGCCCTGAGCGGGAATCGAACTCACAACATCAGTGGGGATAGGCACCAATTGCATGGGTAGTTGTAAATCCAACTCACTACCATGCAACCACGTCCACTCCCAAACTTGGATAGGAATATTATGTTGTATGTATATCCTTATTAATATACCCCTGTTTTTATAATCTATAATATATATATATATATATGCAACCCTCTAATATCAATTCACTCTCGACATCTGAAATATAAATGAATATATGGTATAAAAAAAATCTAGTTATATCCAAAATCTGAAACATTTATAATTAATTCACAACAGAAATGCTTTATGTTTGAATAACGTATTGGCTTGTATTGTTGGATTATACCGTATGTGTGTACTTATTCTTCTATATTGCAATATTTTTAATACAACTTGTACAGTAACATTTTGCGTTTTATTAATTTAAGTTTGTGAGTTTTCCCCACGAACTTTAATAGCAACAGAATTCGTCCAAGTATCTCCGTTACAACGCCGTAAATCGAAGAAGGGCAGACAATGCACTGATCAAAAGAACAAGATCAAAAGGACAAACAACGATCTACACAACGTCACACAGAAAACTAAAGATCGAGCAACACGAACCTCACAAAAAATCGGTGGTGAACTCAGGTGCTTGCTATTTTAGAAAAACAAATATAAAAATGTTGATACATAAATTCAGGCCCCTATGGATGGAGTTCCAGCATTTCTTTACCAAATTGTTACATAGGCTGAAATGGAGAAAATAAACAAATATAGAAAATGGAAATGTTATTGTATTTCTCATCAGAATTCCTTTTCAAATATAGATTCAATCTTGCACAAAATAAATCCTCGGGTGATATGGTGTAGGCACCTCTGTACACGTTATAATGGAGAACATAAAGAAGAATAGTATTACCAAGAACCAATAATGTAATGCAATGAAGTACGCACGTCACGTTTCAATAATATTGTATTTGGCATAAGCTATTGTTTTCCATTTAATCTTGCACACACAAAAACAAAACCAACAAAAACACCAGGATATATTGGGACCTATCATTGACGATTTTGCTTAAACTGTAATATGTATGCTACCGGTGGAACAAGAATTGCCCACTCTTCCGGAGCACATGAGTTTACCCCTTGGATTTTAGTGAGGTTCGTGGGCTTTGTTTTCCTGTAGTCTTTTGTAGATCATTGTTTGGGTTTTGTATCTTTTTTGTAGCCATTAAATCGTCCGTCTTTTTCGATTGCTCCTTTGATATCTTCAAACTTATTTGTAATAATAACAGATAAAAAAATCATTTTGTGGAAGCCGCTAATGAAAATGCAAAATTTTGTATATGGCATTAATTAGTAATTGTTGTAATATGTATATATTTTATGTAGGTTACAACGGGAAATTCGTAATATCAACAACCAATAATTACATTATGTTTACATTTCATTGTAATCCGGCAATTTAATTGGTTTAAAAGCCTTCACGTGACTTGAAGCATACCACTTGATCAGGCAATGAAGCGCAAAACGCAATGGCCACGCCTACTTTTATTGATTAGCCGGAACTACTTTTGATCACAGCCGCCTACAATTTTGACGTGTTATTAATGTGTAAACGTGTGCGTAGCTAAGGTAAACAGGAACCGAACATGGAAAGTAGAAAGAAATTAATAAATTTCTCCAAAATAAGAAACGTACTAAGTTAAAAAAAAAAGAAGATAAATAAATAAAATTCCCCCACATTCCAAAGTATGTCCATTCTAATCTTACAAGATCCACCCGATTTTCTTTTCTTTCCATTAATAAAATATTTGCACTGTAAATATCGGAAAGGCAAAATTCGTCTGCTATAGTCTTTCAAAAATGTCTGGAGGCATCGGAAATTATATCGTTACCCTGCCTGAAAATATGGATATTTCGTCTGACGATGAGGATTTCATTTTGGCAAATTTGGAACTGTTTGAACTACAGCCATTAGGAGCATCTTCTGTTGGAGAATATGAACAAATGCAGAGAAATCTTCAGGCAGACAACCCTACTCTTGCTCCACAAATTGATTCCAGGAAACCTGCAAATCAGGAAATCTTGCAACCTATGCCTGAGAGTTCAATTCAACAAACTGACCCTAGCCCTCCTCAAAGTTATGTGCAGCCTTCTTCTGATTCTGCCCAACAGCTTGATGAGGTTCCTCAGCAACTTGATGAAGGCTCATCCAACATCATAAACATGCCAGAACCAAAAAGGTTCAAATCAATGAATGAAAGAGAACTTAAGAACCTTCAAGAAAATTACCACCAATCGAAGGACACTAAACAAAACACAAGATGGAGAGTTAAATTATTCCAAGGTGTGTTATATTCTCCATTTTGCACATACAAATAACAATACTATGGTCAGTCAATTTTGTATGATATTAATTTGGATTTTTGTACATCAAAACAGGAACAAATGAGTTATTTTTTCTTAAAAAAGCAAGTTTTTTAAATAATTTTTATGAACTATGGCTGAAATAATTATGGACTTGGAAATTATGTCAGCACTGAAATGTTTTTGATGAACATTTCCCAATAATGAAATATCGGCAACAGAATACCGAAGGAACAAGGTAAAGGGATTATTAAAAAAACGACAGAATCCAAAGACATGGTAAAATCAAGATAACACACGAAAACAACAAAAAGGAGGGGTACACAAACACAACAAAGCACAGAGAAAAAAAATACACATGAATAAGATGACACCAAAACTGAACTGCTGAAAAAATGCACAGATAATATAAAATCCAAAGTAGCATTGTTTTACCCTGGCAGGGATTCGAACCCTGATCTAATGTTACATTAACAGTCGTATTACCATTATACTACCTTGGTGTCTAAACAAATTCTTTACTAAATTACTAAACACATCTGCAATGAAAACTTAATTTAGTAATGCATGCACAATAAGTCTTTGCCAAAATATGACAATAAAAAAAACATGGAAATTGCACAAGATTATTGTTGGGAAAATTTTAAAGCATCTTCTAATCAACATGTCATTCGTTTAAGAACAGAGTGAAATTTATAATTGTTTCTAGTTATTAGGGGTGGGGGTGGGGCGGAGGGGGTGTGCACTCGACTCGCAGCCGTAAGTGATAAAGTTTACCAGTTGCTTGTCCATGGTCGGTGGTTCTCTCCGGCTTCCTCCACCACTAAAACTGGTCACTGTGTTATAGCTGAAATATTGTTAGGTTGAAAGTGGCGTTAAAACACCAAAAATATAAATTAAATCAATCTAGTTATCAGGCCAATCTTACAAAATTACCACACTCTGCAATTTATAAAGTCAAACTGATGTGGCCTAGCTATAATACTAATTACAGAACAAGAACTTTTTAACTCTTTTTTTTTTTTACCATTTCATCTTATTACTTTTTTTATCTTCTTTTTAGAGTGGTGTATGGAAACATCTGGGTCTATCACTGATTTTAACAACATAGAGAAACCAGAACTAAATGAAAAACTGCACCATTTGTAATTTGGAGGCAAAGCCTAAAAATATTGAAAAGAGAGCAAAAGCTATGCTAGTTGAACACGCGGTCTAGAGTTTCACCATCAATTAAACCTGAACTCTATTGACTTTCATGTCGATGATGAAGGTGATGAATACGCGACGATAAACCACGAAACACAACAACAAAATATACAAGGTGGAATAATGTGCGAGGAAGCACCTGCTGACAAATTGTTGTACGGGAACGCGGTAGATCAGAATGCTTTCCAGGGTTTGAAGCTAAGGAAATATTTTAGGGGCCAAGTGGGCCCCTACCAAATTAATTTTGGTAGCCCACACAATTTGTTAGGGGCCCAACAGGCGTGCATAGCAACCTCGCTTGCGAGGTGCCCTACGGCAGGGGGTCCAGGAAGCCCTGGGATAAATGGTGTAGAATCCTGCATTCTGGCCATTTCCTGGCAGCAAAATTGGCCATTCAGAAACTATAATTTAATACAGAAGATAACAAATTTCCAAAACATTTTCCTCAAAATAAGCTTATTTTACATACAACAATGCACTATGACTTCAGAAATTTAGTTGAAATCAAATTTCGGGGCGATTTACATACCTGTTAACCTTGGAAACAAAACAGTTCGGCACCCGTTTAAAAAGACAATTCTGCACCAAGACATTTCGGCACCCGTTGAAAAAGACAGTTCGGCACTGCATTTTCTTTCAAACAAACGTGATTACCTTTTTTAAAATAAAATCAACGAAAATTTAAAAAAAAATACATCAATGATCGTTTAAATGCAATCAAAACATAATTTATTTAAATATTCTTTAAAAGAAGCCATTATTAACTTAATTAAGATCAAAAGCAGTGATCAAATGTTTACAGCTTGTTTTTGCATTGGTGATTGTTTGATCTTTAAGCATATAATAAAAAGGAAATTACTGTGTATGGATTTTTATTTTGTTGTGCAAAATCTCATATTATAGTAATAAATTAGTCGAGAAAAAGCATAAACTTAAAATCTGTGAAATGTACATTTGTATATGATAACTGTACCGACTACAAATGTAAACACTCACATTATCATATATCTGTTAAATTGTTATTTGTTGATCTCTTGATATATTAAAATAAATAAAAATAAATTTATGTTTCATTATTACTGTCTAATATTTATTAATGCATGTGCAATGATACCCATCCAACATAGTCCTGAATAATACTCACCAGACCAAAAAATTGACATGAAAGAGTAACAGACTTATCAAAAAGATCTAAACAAGACTTTTAAGGAAAAAAAGACTGGTAAAATACATACGATAACAATCAAAGAAAGTGAAATCTAGAAAAAAAATATCAAAACATCAGAATCACAAATAAAAGAAGAGGTACAGTACTCAAAGTACAATAACAAGAAACCCAACAATAGATCTACACATATTTAAGAGAAGAAAAACTGTTAAGGATTGTATTCCTTTTTCATTCCAATGTTAAACCTATGGAAAATTTTCAGAAAGTCCCAAGAATTTACTATTCCTAATTTCATTTCGAAAATTCAGGACAAGAAATATGAAGTGTTTATGCATGCAAGGCTATTGGAAGTTTTGTACGTAAAATCAAAGAAAAAAACACAAGTGCCGAATTGTCCGGGTGCCGAACTGTCTTGGTGCCAAAATGTCTCACACAGGTGCCGAATTGGCCGGGTGCCGAAATGTCCTGGTGCCGAATTGTCCCGGTGCCGAAGTGTCTAGCATTAGTTAACCCTCCCCCTTTGCACGGGAGTCTCCTGCATAAGAACCTTATCTCCCGCATGGACTGGGTTTCCCGCGCCGGAGACATAAACTTCCCGCACATACCTTTTCCTCCCGCATGATCTCCCCCCAACAAAAAATGTGCTTACTTTCTTCAGTCGCCATATTTGTTTACAATCGATCGGCTATTTCCGTCAATCGTCGAGATGTTTCGTATCAATTTTGATCTAGTTTTTCTAGACTTTTCGTTCAGGAATACGAAACTGATTGTTGTTTACGTAATCGAACGTATAACAACACCAATTAGAAATGTACATTCTCTGTGAGTACTATTCAGATCTAGCTTTAAATAAGATTTGTTTCTGGCATTTTATAGCGATGTCTCAATCAACAAAGAGAAGGTAGAATTCGGGACTCCTTCTTCGACATCAAAGAAAAAGAAATACAATTGTAAATTCCAGGACGAGTGGAAAAAAATCACACCACTGGTTACAGTCAAGTTCGTTGGGAAATGATCTGGCGTTTTGCACTCTGTGTAGTTCCAACTTCAGTATTGCTTCAGGGGGACTATATGATATTAAGAGACACTCAAAGACCAGTTTACACAAGAAAGCAGTTACTGCTACTAACAAAAACCCCCTATTGCACCAGTTTATGCCAACAAAATCAGTTGATGATCAAGTGACCAGGGATGAAACTTTATTCAGCAACTTTGTAGCAGAACACAATTCATGTAACTAGACTGTGAAGCTATTAATAGAAGGGTCAACAATAAATTTGTATACAATGAATGTGTCTTTATATACCATTTTACATCATTGCTTTATTATCATTCAACTACAAGGTACAATTTTGTGCATTTAAAGGTGACGCACAAAATCTCCCCCTTAGAAGAGTTGGTGGGGGGAGATCTCACCCCTAGCAGTTCCCAGAGGTTAACAGGTATGGATTTAGAGCTTTGACATATGGTGTGGATGTTTGTAGCTTGTACATCCTGTAGTAAATGAATTTTCATTTTTTTTGTTCTTTGCAATATGAATAAACCATGCCGGTTTCAGTATCAAATAAATCACATAACATAAGCTCTAGTGAGCTTTTGAATCGACTAACCATGGACGGTTTTGTTTCCATTCCTTTAAAAATTGTCTAGAGCGCTTGGACTTTTCGTAATCTCTAAAATATTGTGTTCTCTGTTCATTTTGCCTTTTAAGAGGCCCAGAGTTCCCCAAAAAAGAACTGACTTAAATCGGCTTGGCGAAACATTTCGCCAACCGGATATTTTGAACGAACATGTAAAATTTAAAATCAAAGTCGGAAAAGTGTACTATAAAATTCCGTATTGTGACTCGACAGAAAACGGCATGGTTTGTGCAATATAAAGACAACAAAGAAATCGTCGTTGACGTTAAAAGAATTATTTGTTACCTAAATCCCTTTACAACAACAACTAAATTCTTTATTTCAATCCTTAAATGATGCAAAATTAATGCAAAAATTGACATCCTGATACAGAGGTGTTAAATTGAACAGCCGTAAATTTCCTTAACTGGAGATAAGATTCGCATACATCAAAATAAGCTGGTTCCCAGGCTACTGCACTTCGTTACTCTAAGTTCATAGAGCGAAGCGTAATATAAGCGGTTATCAGTTTAATATCAAAACAAAAAATCGATCGATGGAAATGTCAATATTTTTCGGATTTCGATCTTGGTGAATAGCAATTATTACATCTAGATTTACACTATTTTATTTTTTTCTAATTTTCACTTGCCAAGTGGACGACTGAGATGAGATTTTTAAGGGCCCACACTGAAATTTACTCGCAAATGGCGAGTGGGCGACCGCTAATTTCAAACCTAGTCTTATAATATATGATAAATGCGAGGTCATATATTATAGGACTAATTTCAAACCCTGCTTTCCCTCTGGCATCTTTGAAGATGTTTATCAGTAAGACCGAACCAAATGCCAAATCGTTGTTTAACCGTTGTATTAAAGATCTCAATGTGAATGAGCTGTCTGGTACACATGTCAACCCTTAGCTAAACGCACCTACAGTGGTTTCATGACCGATTTATGTAAACAAGCGAAATGCAGCAAAATTTACACAGCTCATTGCCTTCGTACCACTGCAATTCAGGCAATGAATGACGCAGGCCATGAACTCCGTCATATCATGTTCATGACAGGACACAAAAATGAATCGTCAATCAGAAGCTATAACCGTCATTGTTCAGTGCAACAAAAGAAATCCCTGAGTGCCACATTGTCAAGAGTTTTCAAGCTGTGTCTTCACCATAAACTTGCCTTCCGAGGCACAGAAATGAACGCTGTGTTTTGTATCTCGACAGATTAATGCGCGACAACGACACATAACCGTGACAATGTAGAAAATAGAAACTTGTTCTTGTTTTGACTGAATATGTATGAGAACTAATAGAAACAATTTTCTGCATAACTTGTTATTTGTTTTCAATTGGTTTTGCAGTCATTAAAATATATCATGAGAGGTTTATTTGATAGTCTTTAATGAACAAGGCAAATTCTCCCAACATCTCCACACAACGAAAACCAGGTGATACACAAAAGTACACAAAGTAAATACTGATAATCGAAAAAAAATACCCGCGCTTTGTCGCAAATGTAATTATAAGTATTGAATGCATTTTTTTATAGTTTTATTGGCTATCGCGCTTCATACAAAATCTGCTTCGGTCCACGCTTTTACACGCCAATAAAACTATAAAAAAATGCATTCAATTCTTAAATAAAGTTGTCTTGTCTTGTCTGTCTTTAGTTTTCATTACAAATTTTGATAGGGGGAAATTTTAGAATTATAGACGGAGAGAAAATTCGGCCGAGAGCCAGAAGGCCCTACTGGGTTCAGAATAAAGCCCAAGTAGGGGGTGCAGAGGGAAGCACCCCAGGATATTGTGGATTTGGTGAATTTGACTTGCTTTTGAGGGTGTTTCTAGCTTTAAAATTGTTTCTTTTTGCTTAAATTTACACTGTCTAACTTTGAGAAAAAGAAAAACGATCAGGATCTTCTTGACCATTGAACAATTTTTCATTAGACTAGTGCATTGAGAATGATTTCTCAAGATTAACAACCATCATTCATTTTCCATTGTTATTTCTGAGAAAGATGTCACATAGTTCTGCAATTTTTCAGGTTAAAGATAAATGTACAAGTTTGGTAGGCAGTAGAAATAAACTCGATCATTCGGAAAAGAAATAAGGACTTCCCTTATGATTATGTACTATTGAAAATAAAAATTTGGTCATATTCATGGTGTTTGATTCATTTCTTTGACATAGTATGAAGTTATATCAACATTCAGATTTTTTTGCAGTTTTTGAATACTAGTAACTAAAATAGCATCATTATGAAATTCTTATCTTAAAGCTTATATTATCATATTAAATGCACATTTAAAGAATAAACTTGTTCACATACTAGTCTTTTCTATTTTCTTACTGTAATTTCTCTCTTAAGATTTTGAGATAAAGTATGCATTTAACTTTTCTTAATAGCAGAAAAGAACATTCAAAGGTAAGTTAAAAACCAATAAAGAATTAAGAGCTTCTAATAAGGAATTTATTTTATTATAGCAAATTACTCGACGAATATTTTTACCCAATAAGTTGTGTCTTTCTTAACAACAATAATTACAGTATGAACGTGGTGATATTATATATAATTACGAAACAAAACACGTTGAAATTATAATTTCAAGCACAATATATAGCATAGTGTGTGTATTGAACATTATCACATATTTTATTGCAATATGTTCGTTTTTGCATGTCCAATAATAGATAGAAGTCAGTGTTGGTTATTTGCCCTCAAGGAAAATATCGGAAAATATTCGTATTTGCCCTCAAATATCCGTATTTGTCCTCATATGTCCGCATTTGCCCCCGAATTCAACTACCGGTATCTGCGCAGTGGTCTCAAAGATTATATGACAAAGTATACTAGGAAAGATGGTGCATATAATCGTATTTCTATCAAATTAATACATTTCAAAATATTGGAATAAAGTTTAAATAACTTGAAACGGAATAATTGACTCAAATATATACGTCGTGTTGAATAGGATTTGTGTGTATTGAACAGTATAGCCTGTAAGAACGTGATCATCGATCATTCAGGTGCATTTTTAAATATCTTATTTATCTTTGTCAATACTGTAATCTCGCATGTGAATTTAAATAAAATGTGAATGACATATGCGGCCTTTCAGCGTATTGAGTTTCAGTGTATTATTAACTTCGTAACCATGGATTTAACGTAAACTTCCTTGTTCTCTTTTAGATATGGCCGACAGTAATCATGACATTTTATCAAAATGTGGAATTTGTTTATCGTATTATACTGAGCCTAGATTACTTGACTGTTTTCACAAATTCTGTACTCCATGTTTAAACAAATTAGCCGATGGGAATGTAACGTTTAGTTGTCCGCTGTGTCGATCTAAAATATTAGTACCCGAATTCGGTGTCACTGGATTTAAAAGTTATCCGATAAGCAGAAAAGAACAATATTCAGATAAAACACAAGGAGACGTGAAATGTTGTCAAATATGTGATGAGGAAAGATTTGCAACCGTAAAATGTTTGAATTGTGAGGATTATTTGTGTAAACAGTGTCACGAATATCATACCAAGGTCAAAACCCTGAAGGAACACACGTATGAAATTGTGGTAAACCAATCACATATTTCACGCGTTCATGATTCAGAAACGCGTGATTCGGATAAAATCGAATGCAATATACACGGAAAAGAACTCTTATTATTTTGCAAACCTTGTAACAGCGTAATATGCGAGGATTGTCGTACAAATGCACACAAGCACCATGAAGTGAAAACGATCCTTCGAGCAGCATCAGTCGAGCGGGATCTCATCATTGCTGCTACGGCATGTCTAAATGCAAGAATACCTATCCTTGAAAATACAATCGAGTTAGCTGCCATGAAACGCGATAAACAGTATAAATGCTCGCTCCAGGTCAAACGAGACATTCGATCACATGCAGCAGGACTGAAAGAACGTTTCTGTAAAACTGTTGATTTGACGATGATTGAAAATCTAGAAACGGTTGATCAGATAGAAAAGACCGAGACCAAGAAATTAGATACATATATAGATCAGGTAACAACGGACAAACTTTCTCTTGTTAGTAGACTAAGAACAGGTGATGATATTGTTCAAAATTGTTCAGATAAAGATATATTAAGAATGTCAGCGAATCTTAAACGAAAGTTTATTGAAAGTATTGATGATAATGGAAAATCTATCGATCTATATAATATAGAATATGAATCACCGACATTAAGCGCAAAAGAAATAAAAACGTTTGTTGGAAATGTAAATAAAACTGGAAAGGAAAAAGTGAAACCTTTTTTTCGTGCTTTGCCAATGCCGAACCTACAACTAGTCAAAGAATTTAGATCGGTTTCGTCTTTTAATGTTAGTGCCGACAGTCTCGTTTCCACCGCAAATGAATCAGTATGGATTCTGCAAATATCATCTGCATCCTGTTGTTTGTACACTAAAGATGGCAATCGTCAGAAATATTATGATAACATCAAATTATCTCGGAACGCCAGACTGCTAAAAAAGCCGGATGATGCTGTATTGTTGTGGTCGGATACCTCTGCCAGAATAGTTAATGATACAATGAAAGATGACGAAGGAAATTTATTCAAAGTCCCCTTCAGTAATGGTATTGCTTGTTGTTTAATGCTTAATGGGAATCTGTTAGTTTACAATGTCAAAGAGAAAACATTTGTAGAAGTTGACGAAAACGATGGTGTCGAACGGAAAATAAAAAATAAAAAACTGTCTGCTATGCTTACCAGTGACCCTCTTTACGTTGTACAGACACCACTTTCAATTCTCATCATAGCCCAAAATACTAGGGTTGTGTCCATAAATAATATGGGTAACATTATCAATATTTTTTCCCATAAAGACGGCTCTATGAGGGGAATGTGTGTTGACAAATATAGCAACGTGTTCGTACCGGACAATAAAACTAATGTTGTGCGACTTTTCTCGCCAGAAGGGGCGTTTATGCGAATCGTCTTTACAATAAATAGTCCTGTAGAGCTAACGATCGACTCTTGTGGGAATCTTTGGTTGTGCAATATGCATCGTTCTTCTAATTATTCACCATATACCAGTACCATAGCAATATGTTCTTACTTATAACAAAACGCTTTATTGTTGGTTGTGCTATCAAAATGGTTATCTATTCTTTTGAGTCGTGTTGTGTTGCAGAATATCATACAATCAATTTGACCGCCACGATATAACTGAAATATTGTTGAAAGTGGTGTTTAACACCATAACCATTTTCTAACCCATAAACAACGTGGCGTCATTCGAACACTTCCTGTTATTTGGCTTCCCGTACGCTTCAAATTTGAATAAATTTGAACAAAAAGATGTTTTGAATGAATAGATGTTAGTTATTTTTTTCTATATTGGTGTAATTATAACATGCAGGACTTTACAGTTTCAATTTGGCGAGTCCTTCTTAGTTACAACATGTAGAACCAGTACCGTCTTACCCCATGTGCACACTGGACAGTTACCCATGTCCCACGCTCAAAGAGGTCCCATGCTAATATATGTATGTTGTGTACAGCATGTTTATTAATGCCTAAGCACTGATTTAGTTCCAAGGAAATACCAATAAAATAAAAATATGTTTAATTTCATCGACTCTTTACATTTTTATTCCTGTGAGTGGTTGCGTATGTATGGGAACCGGTTCACTGCTCTGCCCGGGGGCCTATAATACTGTTGAGACGGCCCTGTGGTAGAACGGGAATTTTACGTAGAATGTTTGCCAATCAAATATATCGATACATACAAATTGCATTAGAATGTGTTATGTATTGTCTCCATTGTTCAACGTCGTAAGAAAAGTTTGAAGATACCAAATGGGCTACGATCAGATGGCGTCAATCGAAGGACAGACAAAACAGTGGCCAAAAGATAAAGGACAAATAATAGTCTACAAAACACTGATAAAAAACTAAAGATCGAACCCAACTAAAAACCTGGGTGAACTCATATGCCCCGGAAGGATAGGCAGTTCCTGCTATACTAGTGACATCTGTCACTAAGTAAGTTTTGACTAATAGTTTGTATTTATCATTTCCATAACAATACAATCATAACACGCTATGAACTTAAATGTGTTTTTCAAGTATATTCATAGTTCGTTAAATACAGGTAGCATGTTGTAATGGTCGCATATTGCAAGCATATCATCAGACCGTCCGAGCCTTTCATCCGGGTGCAACAAGCAACACGTCATCGTTAAATGTGTCTCATCTCGGCAAAACAAAACAAAAAACACATTTTCATTATAAATAAAGCTTCCACGAATTACATGGGCAATTTGAGGACATTGTCGCAAATGACCATATTTACTTGTACGAGCTTAAGAAACAGGAAGAAAAGCGAGTCTTTGGCGAGTACAAATAATAACCTATTAAATGCACTGGTAACAGTATAAATAATATTAGCAAGCTTCGTATGGGAGAATACATAATTAAAAAACAGAAAAGATGTCTTTGTAATGTTTTAATTTTCCGTAATTTATCAGTTGTTTTATTATACATTAAGATCTATGTTTTCTACAAGATAATGTACTTATCCGATTGTTTTATTGGATTTTGGAAATGCCCAGACATTGTCGTATCCTTTCGTCATTAATTTTGCTACATTTGTACTATTCGTACTAGATCGTATGGTAGTTGGATTTACAATTACCTATGCAATTAGTGCCTATCACCACTGAAGTTTTGAGTTCGCATCCCGTTCATGCAAGGTGTACTCAATACAACATTATGTGATAAAGTTTGTCAGTGACTTGCGATAGGTCGGTTGTTTTCTACGCTTACTCCGGTTTCCTCCACCAATAAAACTGACCGCCACGATAAAACTGAAATATTGTTGAAAGTGGCGTTATACACCATAATCTTAACACCATACTATTATCTATCATCTATTGTCAAACATATGAATCAATTTCATCACATCTAGATAAAGACCAAGGTTTGTCGTTTGTCGTTTGTCGTCTGTCTATCCGTCATCTTTAGTTTTTTCACATCATACTCTTCTCTTACAACATTTTCAACAAAATGAGACCAAGCATGGCAGAGGTTATTCATTTGAAAAGGAAATTCCGATTTATATGAATGAAGTGTAACCTCATGGGGTAGGCGCTAGTGATGATGTTATTGCATTATCTAGTAAATATTTAGAAATATTCTTCCCACGAAGCAGCGATAGAAATGCAACAATATTTGCTGTGAAAGAATGGAATGTGCATATTTAGACCTTAAAATCAAAGGCCACTGTGTTGATTGGGTTCGAACCTTGGGGTGCAAAGATTGGAATCGACTGAAAACGAAATAATTTGAGGGAAATTATTATTTTAAGAAATATTAAAAAAAAAAAGTTTGAAGAAGCCGTAAGTCGAAGGCCAGGCGTTACACTGGGCCAAACGAAATGACAAATAATGTTCTACAAAACACTTCATTGAAAACAAAAGATCGAGCAACGTGAATCCCCCTAAACACTGGTGGTGAACTCTGATACTCCGAAAGGGTAGGCAGTTCCTTCTCCACTAGTGGTACCTAATACTAATATAAAAGGTATTATTCATTATTTTGATACATATATTCAAGCTTCTATAGAGAAAATTCGAGCCTGTAGGGCCTAAATGTTACATATAATGAAATGGAGAAAACAAACAAATAAAGAAAATGAAATATTATATTATTGTATTGATGACTAGAAATCGTTTTCAAATTTAGATTCAATCTTGCACAAAAAAGAGCCTCGGGTGGTATGGTGTGGGAACATTTATACACGTTGCAATGCAGAAAATAAGAACCAAAAATACAATGAAAACGTAGATTTATAATTTAGTAGCCGCTAAGAGTGTCAATAATATTGTACTTAAATATACTTTTCCAATAAAGATTTCATTTTGCCCAAAAAACTTAGCTTAAATTGTATGTATGCCACTTGTGAAGCAGAAATGTCTTATGCTTCCGAATCACCTGAATTTGCCCACTGTTGTTTTAATGAAGTTCATGTTGCTCAATCTTAATTCTCTAAGCAGTCTTTTGTAGATCATTGTGTTTTTGTACCGTTTCTTTTAGACATTAAACACCAATCAATCCCTTAGTCATTACATTTAGTCATTAAATCTTTTCGATTTACGGTATATGGTTGCTCCTTTGGTATCTTCAAACTTATCTGTTATGGGGGAAACTTAAAAAGACGTTTTTTTAAGCCGTTAATGAAAATGCAATTGTATATGCCATTAATTAGTAATAGTTGTGATATGTATATATTGTATGTAGGTTACTCCAGTACAATAGTAATCTCAAAAACGAAACATTGAAATGAAAATATGTTTGTCAACAAGTACAAATGAAAAGGGGCCTATGGTGTTCAATGCCACTTTCATCAATATTTCAGTAATATCATGGCGGCCATTTTATTGCTGGAGTCAACCGGGGTATCCGGAGAAAACCACTGACCTGCCGCAACAAATGAATAGGTAGAAGGCTGTTAGCCCTGAGGATCAAAGTAACATATATATTACGTGAAGTCGACAAGAAATTAATTATTCGTAAAACACAAATATGGAAATGGAATGTAGATATGTAGTCATGATTGCATAAAAATTAAGTAAAATGGTATATTTGGTTGACAATCTCATTATTTGGGCACCATGATTCGCTTAGATGAAAGTTGTCTTGTCTGGTCTATATGTGGAACGTGTCCCGAGGTTCAATGGTTTGTGCTAAAAACCATTAAAAAATGAAGAGCTTCTAAAATGGAATTTATTTCAAAAGGTAAATATATTATAGACATTTCGGAAATAAGGTGGAAACTATGGATATTTATGTGTTTGATTTGTGATTTTATGGATTGTTATACTTTTCTTTAAAGGGGTATTTTTTTTATTTTTTTGACGAGTTGAACGCTGGAGTGGAAGGGTGGGTGTTACATACGCTACATGTATGACCATGTCAGATTTGATGTGGAGATTATTATTAAATGCTCATTCTTTATTCAAAATAATAAATTGTGTATATTAAGTAAAACATATGTGGATCTTAAATCCTAGATTTAATTTGTCTATCATCAAATACTGTCGTACGGTGACGGACCATTATTTTTTTTCGCGATAAATTGTGACTTATAATATGAAACTTTTTTGCTGTGATTCACTTACACATGGTATTAGAAAAATATTCTGGGGACATTTTTTTTAGTATTAATTTCAATCCATGGTTCAAATAACATTTGTATCTTACTATTAACTGCATCGGTGGCGTATTTATGCAGTTATTTTTTTTTCCCGAGGCTACAACCTCGGTTGCCCCAATGAAGCATACGCCACTGATCGTAGATCACATTTATATAATTGTAGAAGTAATATTGTTGATAGTAGATTGTGGACGAGGACAAAATGTTACTTAACTCGCGTAATTCAAATTGATTGATCTCGCTTTGGATAGGTGCTGATAAACATTCATCTGAATACAGTTGAATGAATAACTTGAATATGTTTGGTTTTATGGTGTTTAACGCCACTTTCATCAATATTTCAGTTATATCGTTGCGGTCACTTTTATTGATGGAGAAAACAGGAGTACACGGAGAAAACCACCGACCTGCCGTAAGCCACTGACAAACGTCATCACATAATGTTGTACAACTCGCCCGAAGCGGGATTCGAAATCACAACATCAGTGGTGATAGTCACCAATTGCATATAGGTAGTGGTAAATCAAACTACCATGCGATCACGACCACGACGGCCCCCAAGCTTGGATAGGAATATTATGTTGTATGCATATCCTTATTAATATACATCTGTTTTATAATAGGTATTCACAGCTCTAATATCAAATCACTCACGACATCTGAAATATAAATTAATATATGGTTAAAAATAAATCCAGTTATACCCAAAATTTGAAACATTTATAATTAATTCAAAACAGAGATGCGCTATGCTTGAATAATTCTCAATATTACACATAAATAAATCTTCTTCATCCAGAATTCTGCGTTGTCATCTTCCGTTATTGTCGTGTTTTACTTTGTCCTTTCTTTTGCTTATGTGCCGTGATTGGTCGTGATCGTATGGTAATTGGATTTACAACTGCCTACGCAATCAGTGTCTTTCATCGCTAATGTTTTGAGTTCGAATTCCGCTCATAGCGAGCTTTACCCGATACAACATTATGTGATAAAGTTTGTCAGTGACTTGCGACAGGTTGGTGGTTTTCCCCTGCTACTCTGGTTCCTCCATCGATAAAGCTGACCGCCACGATATACCTGAAATATTGTTCAAAGTGGCGATAACACCACAAACCTAACCCCCTACTTTTATCTGTCATCTATTGTCAAACATATGGAGCAATTTTATCACATCTAGCTAAAGACCAAGACTTTTCGTCTGTCGTCTTTCTATCCGTCATCACTAGTTATGTTTATCACAATTTAGTCCCATCTTGCAGAACTGTTCAACAAAATGAGACCAAGCATGGCAGAGGTTATTCATTTGAAAAGGAAACTCCGATTTATACAAATGAAGTGTATCCTCATGGAGTAGGCACTAGTGAGGATCTATTTGCATTATCTAGTAAATCGTGAGAAATTTTCTTCTTACGAAGCAGCGATAGAAATGCAACAATGCTTGATGTGAAAGAATGGGCTATGTAGATTTAGACCTTAAAACAAAAGCCACTTTGTTTATTTGGTGCAAATCTTAGAGTTACAAAGTATGCGATCGGCTGGAAATGGAAGAATTTAAAGAAGATGATTATTGTACGAAATGATAAGGAAATAACGTGTGGAGAAGCCATCAGTCGAAGAAGTACAGGCAATACACTGGTCTAAAAGAAAAGGGACAGATAATGTTCTACAAAACACTTCATCGAAACAAAAGATTGATCAACGTGAATCCCACTAAACACCGGTGGTGAACTTTGATCCTTCGAAGGGTAAACAGTTCCTTCTCCACTAGTGGCACCTGTCTTGTTGGAAATACTAATATGAAAGGTATTATTTATTACTTTGATACACATATATATAAGCTTATATAGTAGAAGTTCGAGTCTGTAGGGCCTTAATGTTACATATGCTGCAATGTTGAAAATAAACAAATATAGAAAATGGAAATATTATATTATTGTATTTATGATCAGAAATCCTTTTCAAATTTAGATTAAATATTGCACAAACGAAAGCCTCGGGTGAATGGTGTGGGAACATTTATACACGTTGCAATGCAGAAAATAAGAACCAAAAATACAATGAAAACGTAGATTTATAATTTAGTAACCACGAAGAGTGTCAATAATATTGTACTTAAATATACTTTTCCAATAAAGATTTAGTTTTTCCCAAAAAACTTACCTGAAGCTGTATGTGTGCGACTTGTGAAGCAGAAATGTCTTAAGCTGCCGGAGCAGCCTGTTTTTTTCACAGGCGCATGGGGCATGGATTTCGTTTCCCCCTCCCCCCTTTTCTCTACTACCCCCCCCCCCCCCCCCCCCCCCCCTCCTTTTTACAAAATGTTCATATAAATCATTTCTTTTTCAAAATTTTCATAATCATTCGTTTTTCCTCATTTGACAATATCAATAGACGTCATACATCATGAATAATACGTGTATTCTGTGTCCACAGTTTTTCTACTGATACAGTATAAGAGAGAAGGTAAGCAACTCCATTTTCATATTTCGCGCCATATCGCTCACCTCGGTTGGGAAACCCCCGTGTTTTTTTTACACTTTTTACCTTGTTTTTTTACACTTTTTACCTTGTCTACATATGGCACTGTCGTATCAAACTGTTTAAAAGACACTTACCTAATTGCCCATGTTCGAATTTCAGTCGGTACGCCGATCTTTTCCAAGAAATCTCGCCGAGAATAGCGAAGCAGCGTCGTTTCTAGGTCAAGCTACATCATATTAGACGGAAGTGCAAGAACGGTAACCCTGGGTTTTTTACGAATGGAATACCTGCAATGAAAATCCCAGATGTGCTCCGAATAATTTTCCAGGAATGTTTTGGCGGAAAATATAAACCGCTGAAAAAACATAACAGCAGACGGGATTATTTCGTAAAAATGGCACAACGACCATCTGAATATGGAAACATTGAAATAATTTGATAGTAAATAACTGTTCAAAAAGAAATTCAAACTGAGAAATAGATATGATTGAATGTTTAGAACTGAAGTCAAAATTTCAATGAAAAAGAAATATTCAGCTCGCCTGTACTTCAAATTGTTAAAATCATACCCAAACAAATACATATACAACTAAAAAAAAAATAATAATAAAATAAACAAAAAAAAACAAAGGAAGAAGAAGCTGAGAACAGTTATTGAATGGGACTATGACATTTCACCCCCTTCCTCAATAAAAG
Organism: Bathymodiolus septemdierum; assembly: GCA_963383655.1. Lineage (NCBI taxonomy): Eukaryota > Metazoa > Mollusca > Bivalvia > Mytilida > Modiolidae > Bathymodiolus > Bathymodiolus septemdierum. The sequence continues at coordinate 53,581,133 of OY726523.1, forward strand.
GGCTCCCAACTGATAAAAATGTGTAAGGGAGCCGGAGGGACCATTTAACTAAGGGGTCTGTTTTTTTTTCAGGGGTAAAAACTAAATAACTTGTGTAACTATTTGAACGTGAAATAATAATTCATGAACTTCATTTTTCCCGTATTTAACATCCTCGCGAAGAAAGCGATAATTAAATACCCACCAAAATAACCACTTATAGGGTAAATATGATATTTTTTTCTGGATTTCAACACTGATTTCTGTCACTGCTGAAAAGTGGAGTTACACAAGTTATTTATTTTTTACCCCTGTAAGACAGATTATTGTTTTATAAAATCAGTGACATGAAATGAAAAAGAAATAGCTCCCTTAGATAAATGGTCTCTCCGCTCCTTTACACCTTGTTATCAGTTGGGAGTCCTTTTATTGAGGCACTGGAAGGAGGTAGAATGCCATAGTTACATTCAATAGCTGTTCTCAGCTTCTTCCTTTGTTTTTTGTTTTATTTATTCATTTTATTTTATTTTTATTTTTTTAGCTGTATATGTATTTGTTTGGGTATGATTTTAAAATTTGAAGTAGAGGCAAGCTGAATATTTCTTTTTCATTGAAATTTTGACTTCAGTTTTAACCATTCAGTCATACCTATTCCTCAGTTTGAATTTCTTCCAGAGAAATTCTTTGTATGTGTTAACAGTTATTTACCATGGAATTATTTCAATGTTTCCATATTCAGATGGTCGTTGTGCCATTTTTACGAAATAATCCGTCTGCTGTTGTTTTTTCAGCGATTTATATTTTCCGCCAAAAATTCCGGGGAAAATATTCGGAGCGCATCTGGGTTTTTCATTGCAGGTATTCCATTCGTAAAAAACCCAGGGTTATCGTTCTTGCACTTCCGTCTAATATGATGTAGTTTGACCTAGAAACGAAGCTGCTTCGCTATTCTCGGCGAGATTTCTTGCAAAAGATCGACGTATCGACTGAAATTCCAACATGGGCAGTTAGGTAAGTGTCTTATAAACAGTTTGATACGATAGTGCCATATGTAGACAAGGTAAAAAGTGTAAAAAAACACGGGGGTTTCCCAACCGAGGTGAGCGATATGGCGCGAAATAGGAAAATGAAGTTGCTTACTTTCTCTCTTACACTGTATCAGTCGAAAAACTGTGGACACAGAATACACGTATTATTCATGATGTATGATGTTTACTGTTATTGTCAAATGAAGAAAAACGAATGATTATGAAAATTTTGAAAAAGGAATGATTTGTATGAAAATTTTGAAAAAGGTGGTAGTAGAGAAAAGGGGGGAGGAGAAAACGAAAACCATGCCCCATGCGCCTGTGTTTTTTTTAATGAGGTTCATATTGCTCAATCGTAATTTTCTAAGCAGTTTTTTTGTACCGTTTCTTTCAGACATTAAACACCAATCAATCTTTTAGTCATTACATTTAGTCATTACATCTTTTCGATTTACGGTATTTGGCTGCTCCTTTGATATCTTCAAACTTATTTGTAATGGGGGGGGGGGGGGGGGATATAAAAAAAAACATGTAGGTTACAACGGGAAAATAGTAATCTCAACAACGAAACATTGAAATGATAAAATGTTTGTCAACCAACTGCAAATGAAAAGGGGGGATTATTGTGTTTAATGCCACTTTCATCAATATTTCAGTTATATCGTGGCGGTTAGTTTTATTGCTGGAGGAAACCAGAATACCTTGAGAAAACCACCGACCTGCCCTAACAAATTAATAGGTAGACGGGTGTTAGTCCTGTGGATCAAAGTAACACATAGATTACGTGAAGTCGACAAGAAATTATTCGTAAAAAAAAATATGGAAATGGAATGTAGATATGTAGTCATGATTGCATAAAAATTAAGTAAAATGATGTATTTGATTGACATTCTCATTATATGGGCACCATGATTACAAGGCTGTAACTATCATTGAGGCAAGTGAGGCCTCACTAAAAATAAAAAATTCCGTCATCTTTTTAATAAATGTTTTACAAAGGCGTCTTGTGCCTTGTGTGTCCTTTTATGTTGATTTTGCCTAAGTATTATCTCGTTGTTCCAATCGTATAATACTCTTAGTCAGCCTATTCCGTATGTTATTGTACGTCGGAGTTCACTACTGGAGACCAGAAATATGCAGGTGGAGAATGAAATTCCATGATGGGTTTGAAAATATCCCTATTTCTCTCCAGCAATCTTTGAGTTACGCGCATGACGACTTTTACCCCAATATTAGGCATATATATTTTATGTAGGCTACACCAGGAAAATGGTAATCTCAACAACCAAACATGGAAATGGAAATATGTTTGTCAACCAAGTACAAATGAAAAGGGGATTATGGTGTTTAATGCCACTTTCCTCAATATTTCAGCTACATCGTGGCGGTTAGTTTTATTGCTGGAGGAAACCAGAATATCCGGAGAAAACCACCCACCTGCTGCAAAAAATGAATATGTATAAGGGTGCTAACACTAAGGGTAAAATATCATGTATTATATGGATTCGACAAAAAATATATTCGTAAAGCACAAATATGGAAATGCAATGGAGATATGTAGTCATGATAGCACAAAATAAAGTAAAATGATATATTTGATTGGAATGCTCATTATTTGGGCACCATAATTGGCTAAAATAAAGTTGTCTTGTCTATATGTGGAACGTATTCCGAGGTTAAATGGTTTGTGCTAAAATCCATTAAAAAATGAAGAGCTTCCAATATGAAATTTATTATATTATAACAAATTACGTGGCGATATTACGAAACAAAGCACGTTGAAATTAAAAATTCAAGCACAATATATAGCATAGTGTGTGGATTGAACATTATCACATATTTTGTTGCAACATGTTCGTTTTTGCATGTCCAATAATAGATAGAAGTCAGTGTTGGTTATTGTCCTCAGGGCAAATATCGACAAACATCCGTATTTGCTCTCGTATGTCTGTATCTGCCTCCGAATTCAACTTCGGTATCTGCGCAGTGGTCTCAAAGATTATATGTCAAAGTACACTTGGAAAGATGGTGCATATAATCGTATTTCAATCAAATTAGTACATTTCAAAGCTTAAATAACTTGAAACGGAATAATTGACTCAAATGTATACGTCGTGTTGAATAGGATGTGTGTGTGTATTGAACGGTATAGCCTGCAGTAGCGTGATCATAGATCATTCAGGTGCATTTTTAAATGTCTTTGTCAATACTTCAATCTCGCATATCAATTTAAACTAAATGTTAATGACATATACGGCCTTATATGGTATTGGGTTTCAGTGTATTATTAACTTCGTAACCATGGATTTAACGTAAACTTCCTTGTTCTCATTTAAATATGGCCGACAGTAATCATGACATTTTATCAAAATGTGGAATTTGTTTGTCGTATTATACTGAGCCTAGATTACTTAACTGTTTTCACAAATTTTGTACTCCATGTTTAAACAAATTAGCTGATGGGAATGTAACGTTCAGTTGTCCATTGTGCCGATCTCAAATTATAGTACCCGAAGTCGGTGTCACTGGATTTAAAAGTTATCCGACAAACCAAAAAGAACAATGTCCAGATAAAACACAAGGCGACCTGAAACTTTGTCAAATATGTGATGAGGAAAGATTTGCAACCGTGAAATGTTTGAATTGTGAGGATTATTTGTGTAAACAGTGTCACGAATATCATACCAAGGTAAAAACCCTGAAGGAACATACGTATGAAATTGTACTAAACCAACCACATATTTCGCGCGTTCATGATTCAGAAAAGCATGAATCGGAAAAAATCGAATGTAATATACACGGAAAAGAACTCTTATTATTTTGCAAACCTTGTAACAGCGTAATATGCGAGGATTGTCGTGCAAATGCACACAAGCACCATGAAGTGAAAACAATTCTTCGAGCAGCAACAGATGAGCGGGATCTCTTCATTGCTGCTACGGCATGTCTAAAGGCAAGAATACCTATCCTTGAAAATACAATCGAGTTAGCTGACATAGAACGAGATGAACATTATAAATGCTCGCTCCAGGTCAAACGAGACATTCGATCCCATGCAGCAGGACTGAAAGAAAGTTTCTGTAAAACTGTTGATTTGGCGATGAAAGAAAATCTAGATGAGGTAGATCAGATACAAAAGACCGAGACCAAGCAAATAGATACATATATAGATCAGGTAACAACGGACAAACTTTCTCTTGTTAGTAGACTAAAAACAAGTGGTGATATTGTTCAAAATTGTTCAGATAAAGATATATTAAGAATGTCAGCGAATCTTAAACGAAAGTTTATTGAAAGTATTGATGATAATGGAAAATCTATCGATCTATATAATATAGAATATGAATCACCGACTCTAAGCTCACAAGAAATAAAAACGTTTGTTGGAAATGTAAATAAAACCGAAAAGGAAGAAGTGAAACCTTTTTTTCGTGCTTTGCCAATGCCGAACCTACAACTAGTCAAAGAATTTAGATCGGTTTCGTCTTTTAGTGTTAATGCCGACAGTCTCGTTTCCACCGCAAATGAATCAGTATGGATTCTGCAAACATCGAGGCAATCTTGTTGTTTGTACACGAAAGATGGCAATCGTCAGAAATATTATGATAACATCGAATTATCCCAGAACGCCAGATTGCTAAAAAAGCCGGATGATACTGTATTGTTGTGGACGGATACCTCTGCCAGAATAGTTAGTGATACAATGGAAGATGACGAAGGAAATTTATTCAAAGTCCCCTTCAGTAATGGTATTGCTTGTTGTTTAATGCTTAATGGGAATCTGTTAGTTTACAATGTCAAAGAGAAAACATTTGTAGAAGTTGACGAAAACGATGGTGTTCAACGGGAAATAAAAAATAAAAAACTGTCTGCTATGCTTACCAGTGACCCTCTTTACGTTGTACAGACACCACTTTCAATTCTCATCATAGCCCAAAATACTAGGGTTGTGTCCATTAATAATATGGGTAACATTATCAATAGTTCTTCCTATAAAACGGGAAGTATGAGGGGAATTTGTGTTGACAAATATAACAACGTGTTCGTATCAGACTATACCAATGGTGTTGTACGACTTTTCTCGCCAGAAGGAGTGTACATTCGTAATGTATTAAACATAAACAATCCTACCGAGTTAACAATCGACTCTTGTGGGAATATGTGTGTGTACCAATACAATATGTATACACATGCCATAGCAATATATTCTTACCTATAACAAATTTAAAACGTTTTATGCTTGATTGTGCTATCAAAATGGTTGTCCAAAGAACATAAGAATTGATGCTTACATATTAAATGTTTAGTGCATTAATAGATTATCCTTGTTGTATTTGTACAGAAGACTACTTAGTAGATGTATGTTAGTATTCCTCATTCTATTAATATATTCTTTTGAGTCGTGTTGTGTTGCAGAATATCATATAATCAAACTGACCGCCACAATATAACTGAAATATTGTTGAAAGTAGTGTTAAACACCATAACCCTACTCTAATTTATAAACAATGTGACGTCTTTTGCACACTTCCTGTTGCAAATGAAAACATCGGACGGTTTTTTGAGGGGTTGGTTTGGCTTCCCGTACGCTTAAAGTTGAATAAATTTGAACAAAAAATGTTTTGAATGAATAGATGTTAGTTATTTTGTCTACATGTATATTGTTATAATTATAACATGTAGGATTTTACAGTTTCAATATGGCGACTCTTTCTTAGTTATAGCATGTACAAGTTAGAACGGGCATCTTGCGTCGAATGTTAGCCATTCAAATATACCCCAGTATCACTACACACAAATTGCATTAGAATGTGCTATGTATTGTCACCATTGTTCAATGTCGTAAGAAAAGCTTGAAGATACCAAACGGGTTATGACCAGATGGCGTCAATCTAATAACAGACAATACAGTGGCTAAAAGATAAAAGACATACACTGGTCTACAAAACACTAAGTACTACAAAAAAAAAAGAAAGATCGAACCCAATTAAAAACCAGGGTGAAGTCATGTATGCTCCAGAAGAGTAGGCAGTTCCTGCTATACTAGCGACATCTGTTGCTAAGTAAATTTTGACTAATAGTGTTATAGATACTGTTTTTATTTATCATTTATCCATAAAAATACATTCATGAAACGTTATGAACTATAATGTGTTCTTCAAGTATATTCTGAGTTCGTTAAATACAGGTAGCATGTTGTAATGGTCGCATATTGCAAGCGAACGAAAGTCCCACCGATCACATAGCATCAGACCGTCCGAGCCTTTCATCCGGGTGCAACAAGCAACATATCATCGTTACATTTCTATCATCTCTGCAAAACAAAACAAAAAACACATTTTCATTATAAATAAAGCTTCCACGAATTACATGGACACTATGTGTATATTGTCGACAAATGGCAATATTTACTTGTACGAGCTTTAGAAACAGGTAGAAAGGCGAGTCTTTGGCGAGTATAAATAATAACCTATATTGAGTTACGGGACCATTTATATAGGCAGTAAATGTACTGGTAACAGTATAAATAATATTTGCCAACTTTATATAGGAAAATGCATAATTAAAACAGAAAAGATGTCTTCGTAATGTTTTTATTTCCGTAACTTATCAGTTGTTTTAATATACATTAATTATAAGAACTGAGTTTTCTACAAGATAATGTACTTTTAAAACAGCTATTAGTACATTTAATATTATTACATTTCATCTATCTGCAGGCATTTGTAATTTTCAGAAGAAAACCACTCGTAGCCTTTGACCGCCGGAAATTCTTGTTAAATAAAGAAAAAATATATATTAAATATTCCCACTTTATTTCCTTATTTACACGAGATTTTCAATATTTTTGTACCCGAAAATCGCAAACTATATGTTTTATGGAATTTAATATAAAATCCCTATTTTTTTTTTATCAAACTCAAATTAGTGTGCTTCTAAATGGAGGCCGTCGTGGCTGTTATCGTATGGTATGGCGAGGAGTACAACATTGTGTGATAAAGTTTGTCAGTGACTTGCGACAGGTCAGTGGTTTTCTCCGGATCCTCCGGTTTCCTCCACCAATAAAACTGACCGCCACGATATAACTGAAATATTATTGAAAGTGCCGTTAAACACCATAAAACAAACAAACAAACAAAATTTAAAGATACATTTTACTTGTTATTGATCTATCATACCATGCGATAATTGATTTTATTTTAATTCGCGCAAATGTAATGCCGATATGCGCAAATGTAGCACACCGAAACATATTTGTAAAAAACACACTTATTCTGTACAAAATTATATAAGGTCGACATATTTCTGAGAATTTTTTCTTTATTAATGATAAAATCATTAAATACAAACTACTGGGGAAATCAAAGACATAATGCTGGAGAAAATGGTGACATGTGTTTTCATTATTCACCGAGCATCGATTTATTGAATATTACTTCAACGAAACAGATTAAAGGGAATATTTTTTCTGAACGTCATCATTCATCCATAAATCCAGATCGAATTGGTATCTATTTTCTAAATTGTCGGTTTTTATTTCTTCTGTAATTACAAATATTGGCCGCATAACAAATAAATATGAATCCATATTATGAATTGACAGAAATGCCGAGGAATGGGATACAATATGTTACCATATATGTTCAATGCTCCACGCTGGCAACAGCTGATGTTGCTTACACAAGAAATAGATTACTATTAAGAAAATTATTGCATACAATCTATAATGTGTATTGCATTCTATCCTCTATGTTAAAATGTGTAGGAGTATAATTGTATTTTCATATGTTTGTGTATATGACAAATAGGCAAAGTATTCCTTGTTGGGAAATTTCTATAAAAAAGGGGGCGTATACATTTTATTATTGTTTGTTGTTTAACGCCATCTTCTATAATAGTTCTGTCACACCGATGAGTAGAACTTCAATATAACACACTAAAGGAAACAAGAAATGGGTAATGATAGTATTGGTATTATCAACATGCATGGGTAATATACATAGGCCAAAAAAAAATATATGTGTGTTTACTGTCACATGTCAAAAAAATCTATGGTCGGTCGGTCGGGATTAATTTTTTTTTTTTTTTTTTTTAATTATCGACAAAACCGGAAATAGTAGTTCCCGGTTCCGGAATCCGATTCCGGTATTTAATTTTCGAAAATTCCGGTAAAATGACGAATTATACAGTTTTTCTACCTTCTTTGCTCTCAATTTCGACAAAAAGCTAGCAGTTAAATAATAAAAACATTGCTGCTGGTTAAACAACAAAAATGGTTATCCGAATTCTGTGTAAAAATGCATAGGGTCGCTAGCAAAAATTAGGGTAGGTCGGGTCACCGTAAACACACATATTTTTTTTTGGCCATATATGTATACATAACCGCATCGGTGATGTAATAGTTAGTGTGATCGCCTCATATTGTGTGAAGAGCAACATTATGTGATAGTTTGTCAGTGATTTGCGGCAGGTCGATGGTTTCCTCCGGGTACTCCGTTTTCCTCCACCAATAAAACTGACCGCCATGTTATTAATAACTGAAATATTATTGAAAGTGACGTTAAACACCATAACCTTAAAGGCATACAGGCTGTCAGAATTGATTTTTTTTTATATTAAAAGTTGCCAATATTCGATGTTTTATACTAATTGCAGTTGAAATATTTCATATTATCATAGGTAAATAGCCTAGAACGAAGGAAATACGTCGTGGTTTTATTTTCTTGAATCCAGTAAAGAATCCAATGCTTACCCGCACAATATTCATACATTCATACGACCTACACAGTGACCTCATTCGGTAAAGCTTTTGCGCATGTGCGAAATTGTTTGTTGAAAAAATAGCACATGGCACAAACCAAAACATTGACGGATTCTACACGAAAACGACACAAAAAGGAGGATTCAGCAAGCTTTGTGTAAAAATTAAAAACAGATGTTATACCGACCTACTCCATTTTTCAACACGTAATCATAATTTAGTATCTTTTTTTCGGCCGAATCGTATTTTGACAGTAGAATTACATCGTAGGTTTTTATATATTCTTTTTTTCAGGAGAAAACGCTAGGTGATATCTCTTTTAAATTAGAGATTAAAATAATGAACTTCATGTCTGTTTTTTTCGAAAAAAATATAATCAAGGCAACTCAAGTGTTGTCAATAATATGCAATACAATTTGTTTACAATTTTCCCTTTATCAGGCCCCTTTGCAAAGTTTGGGTTTGTTTTTATTGATTTCATCACGTATTTCCGATTTTAAGTGTCATTCTTACTAAATACCGTTATATAATATTAACTGATTACCCCGGGATCCAATTTCATAGATATATTTCTTAAATTATATTAATTCTAACGAATTTACATGCAAAATTCTACCTGGTTATTTATAGCAGTTATCAGTATTCGGCAAACTTCAGAAATAAGAAGCCGACTTATAATTAGGTGTGTTAATGGCGATTCCACCAACAGACATTCGAATTCTTTTCGCTAATTACGACATTATAACATATTTTTTAAACCTGGCTTCTTGTTCAGAACATATTTATTAGTATGAAACATCGAATATTGGCAACTTTTAATATAAACAAAAAAAATTAATTTCTGACAGACTGTATGCCTTTAACCCCTAAAAAAGGGGTTTACAATTGATTATTGTTTGTTGTTTAATGTCATCTTCGGTAATAGTTCTGCAACACAGGGAAGTAAAACTTCAATACAATTACACTAAAATAAACAATAAGTTATGAGTAAAGGCTGTATTTATATAAACTATGGGTATTATCAACATGCTTGGGTGACATGTACATGACTTGTATGTATACATAAAACCACATCGGTGGTGTAATGGTTGGTGTGCTAGCATCATTTGTGGTAGATCATGGGTTCGGGCCCAGGTCGAGTCACATTATAATAAAATTGGTATTTGCTGCTTTTTTTAAGGATTAAAATTCCGGTTCCATGTGAAACCAAAATAAATTTTGTAGAAATTTTAGTTATTTTCATTTATACATTTTTGATAGTACTTAAACAAAACCCAAATATGTATTTCGTAAAATCGAGCACAAAAGAGTAAGGTCAATCGAGATAACGGTATTATTCTGTAACTTAGGCCTAATATGAAGGAACGTGAGTCGAATGTTAGCAGTGTATAATGGTCGACTGATCTTTATTAATATAAAACAATTCAATTTTGATTAATTAATAAATTATGTTGTAAATAAAAAGCAATTTCATTAAATGTAAAAAGAATTCGGTTGCTTAGTTTTAATTTTCGAAACAAACAAAATTAATAAAGACTGGATTTTCTACAAATTTACAATAGGTTCAATATAAGTACAAATGGGGAAACTTACAAATGTAATTGACACTTTTATATGTGTGTGTTTTAACTTAAAGAGGCATTAGCTACGATTTTGACCAAAAAATTATATGTTTTGGAAATTGGTAAATAGCTTTAAAATGAAGAAATAAAGGTAAATATTTCACATTAAACAGCTTATCGTACCACTTTTCGCCTTTTGAGAACGAAAATTACCATCGATTTATTATTTCCTTGCAAGCCAATAATTTGACCTCGCTTTCTCCGTATGCAACTGACCTTACTAGTGACAGGTAAAAACGAATAATTGTATTTTGTCGCTTATTAACTGCAAACTTGCATGGTTTAATTCTTTGTCCGTAATTAACGCCGACTAAAAGCAGATTAACAGAAAATAAGAAATTAGTGCATTGTTGTACTGATTTAATGACGATTCGGTGAACCCCGTAAACAATGCCGATAATTAATAAGATGGCGTCCATTTCTTGATCGATCTCAAAACACGAGCAGTTGCACCTTTGTCCCTCGATGCGCTTACATTTCATAACATTTATAAGTTACAGTAACACGTTTTATTAAGGTATCAATCATATCTGATAGTTTTTATGGTTAACAAAAATTTACGATTTTGGCAGATAATGCCCCTTTAAACGGGCTACATTATATAAGTCATTTAGAATTCTCATAGTCTGATGAATATAAACAAACAAAATATCTCACTGTTCCAATTAATATACCTTATATATGGCTAAAATAAATATGTTATATATTTGAATGAGATTTCTCAAAATATCCCAGATTATATTTAATTTAACACATATCGACACAAAATGTAATAGATCTAGATAACAGAAGATTAAACAACGTAAGCAGCTGTTACTAGTTTGTTTTTAATTGTTTTATTTACAAGTTACCTATTGATATTTTTGGCGTTAAACATCAATCAATCAATCATATTTTTGGGAAATCTCAAAATAAAACGAGAACCTTTTGACTTGATTACGCAAATTTTCCCATCATACCAGTTTGCATAAAGAAAATAAATTCCAAAATTTACCAAACTATTATTTAGAAATCATGAAGGACCATATTTTATTGAAATTAAAATTCTTGCGAAAATTGATTGCTATATGTATACTATCATCGTCGGAATCCAACAACTGATCATATTTCGATTACTCTCCACTCCGAACCGCATCGGTGGTGTAATGGTTAGCGTGCTCGCCTCGAGTGTGGTAGATCAGGGTTCGAGCCTCGGGCGGGTCAAACCACAGACTATTCAATTGGTATTTGTTGCTTCTCCGCTAAGCACGTAGCATTATGGATGGAGTGAGTGCAAAGCCTGGTTGGCTCGGAATCAGAATAATGTGACCGAGTGGAGCGACATGTCTACCCACGGACTGTTGTTTCAGTGAGCTAGCACTATAAAAATCCAACTTAGCGTGTTGGTCTAGAACAAAGCGGACCTCATCATCATCTCATTGAAAATTAAATTGTTCTCGTCATAATATAGCTGAAAATTGGCTGAATTGGCGTTAAACAACAATCACTCACTCTTCACTAATCGAAGCGTGATGAGCTGTTGGCTACTATTTTCGTTGCTTATATTCATTTAATCTTTTAATCTAACATCTGAGGGTCGTCGTGGTCGTGATCGTATGGAAGTTGGATTTACAACTACCTATCCAGTCGGTGCCTATCACCACTGAAGTTGTGAGTTCGAATCCCGATCAGGCGAGGTGTACTCGATACAACATTATGTGATAAAGTTTGTCAGTGACTTGCAACATGTACAGGTTGGTGGTTTTCTCCGTGTACTCCGGTTTCCTCCACCAATAAAACTGACCGCCATGATATAACTGGAATATTGTTGAAAGTGGCGTTAAACACCACAACCCTAACCCCCCCCCCCTTTTTAATTTAGAATCTTTTTATTTATGGTTTTACATAGGCAATATTTGACCCAATAATTCCTAGCTTACCATTAATATATTTTACATGAATAATTTCTTAACTAAATTTCATTAATATTATAATGTATACATGTATCTAATTTTTAATATATTAAATAAATTTCACGCCATGGCATGGGTGATTGAACATTTTTCAAAGATGGCGTAAAACGACAAATAATAATAACAATTTGCATCTCTGAATAGTTATGCAATGGAGAATGCAAATTATAAGTTGATGCGATATGATTTAGTCCTATATATATACATCAGTTTGTATGTGGGTTTATTATTTGAAATGGCGGCTGTATTTTTGTCCTTGGAATAAAACATTGCGAATTAATATAATTTTTTATTGAATCATTTGAATTTCTTTCTCCTCCAACAATTATAGTATTATCATACCCTTTTCTTATCAAATTTTAGCCGCTTACAGATGCAAAGCTAATTTAATTAAATCTGTTAATTTTTTAGGGTTTTTTTTGGAAAAAAAAGTATCAAAATAAGTGTAAATTTACAGAAAATTAAAAATTACCTGAGTGGTCCGTCGCCTGCATGGGTAAATATCTGTCCACAGTTCTGGGCCCTCGGGGAAACTTGATACTAGTAGTTCATGTGATGTATAGCTGTGATGTAGGTTTCTAATTGATTTCGAACTGAAGTGAGACTACGTGGCACGAGACATCAAGAGAACCTCTGTCACTGAAGCACACCTGGTGAGGCTATTTAAGGATATTTATTAATATCCATTTTTATACTTGCTGCTAAATATGTGTTCTTTCAATTAATCAAAATACTCGTATACGTATTCAATTGAAAATGGAAATATTTGCAATAATCTTGGGACGTTTTAAATAATAATATTTTGCCATCAATATTGTGTATTTCTGTATCATAAAGTCGCGCTCGAGGCAATATGATTTTTACGTAAATTAACCCCATAAGTTACCTCTAAACGAGGCAATACAGCTGTTTCAAAAACCGATACATACATCCAATACTTTGATTAGTAAAATATCTGTTTCTTTTTTGATCTGGTATATCGCCCTATAGATATTTGTGATGTATGTTTGTTTGTCTGTTTGACGCCACTTTCAACAATATTTCAGTTATATCGTGGCGGTCAGTCTTATTGGTGGAGGAAACCGGAGGACACGGAGAAAACCACCAAGTCACTGACAAACTTGATCACATAATGTTGTACACCTCGCCCTGATCGAGATTCGAATTCACAACATCAGTGGTGATAGGCACTGATTGCATAGTTAGTTGTAAATTCAACTACCATACGATCACGGCCACGAGGGCCCCTTGTGATGTATGCATATTACTTAAAACAAATGCCGAATTAAAAAAACGAATTTCCTAGACAAATAAAATCCAGGTGTTGGTGACACTAAAATTGTAATTATCGGTATGCACATCTTCGACGATGGGAGCACACAGGGCCGGATTAAAACCAATGTATGCCCTAAGCACAGGCCAACATTGGTGCCCCCTCACCTTCCACTGGCATAATGTAAAAACTAACACGACCCCTTGATGCCAAGACTCAACATAATTGTCAAATGCCTAATATTAAATTCAGAATTCAATTTGCAGTAAGGCCAAACCTCTTATATTAAAATATCTATTTTTCCTATTTATTTAACACAGTGATTGTACTCCATGATTTAGAGCAGACGACAGTATAAACAGATTATTTACTTATAACTAGGACAACAGATACAATGCAAGTCTTCAACTTGTTATTCAATTTTTAAATGTTATAAAGGGAGCAATACAAACAGAAATGCTGCATCGTTGTTCTGTTTGGATTTTTTTATACGCTTCATTTGAGAGAATGGGCATTCAGTTGTGCAATTTGTGACAATTAATGTTAAAATTAAACGCAAGCTAATCTCTACGTTTGGAAAAGCACACTCAATGTTGTCTTCTACAATTACTTTATTCACCATGACTGAATCTAACTTTTGTAGCTTTTGTTGCACTAAATTTGTGTTGAATATACAAGTGAAACTGCTTAAGCTCAGTAGATAAATTACTGTTCAAGTTATCTGGATAAGTATCAATTAGTTTTTGACAACACTCTGAGTACTTTATACTAACTACAATGTAGCTTCAGTAAATGAGGAAGTTGCCTTTTCTGGTACATCAATTAGGTGTACCTCCATTTTTATTTTATTTTTGGTGTGTTTTTGAGCCTAATCATGTTCTGGCTGATAAAATAATTGCCATGTGGCCGGATGTTTTGTGGTGCCCCTTGCCCCTTGATGCCCTAAGCACGTGTTTATTTTGTCTAAGGGTTAATCCAGGCCTGGGAGCACATTACCACAACTCATAAAAAAAGTCCTGGTAACTCATTACTGCGACTTTTTGATATGCATGTATACTTTACCACGACCTTTTAAGGTATACATTACCGTCCGCGACGTTTCTTAAGTAAACATTAGGTATCACGACTTTTTTCCACAGGTATGCTAAAAAAACGTTACATTACCGCGACTATGTTTATATCCTCGGTAATATCAGAAAATACTACTAATGAAACATATATTGTTGGCTTAAAAGTTGGCAGGCTAGCCAATCGGACGAACACTCAGGCTTCTGAACCCTCCCCCTTTTTCTCTATGATACCAATCTTTTTTCAGAACGGCATCAAGTCACCCAAGTTATAATTTGTTTTATTTCAAAAATACATGTTAATAAAATGTTTCTGTTCAAGTGGGTGAACTTTGCTCACCTAAATCGGCTACATTTGTAATCCATTGTTCACATTGAGAGAAATGTCACCCGGGTCCCACGCGGCTTTACATAATCATTTTGAAAAGAGGAACAGCTTCGATGTCTTATAATACTTTTGATTATATCCCTTTAATTTTAATTTTGACTGAGACACTACAAACATAGAAATTGCCTCGGCTATTTATTCACCTGTTTATTAGAATCGAAGCACCCAGCACTTTAACAAATGTGAAGTAGCATACTCACTCCAGCCCATGTTGTTTTTTTGTCAGTTTTTTCTTCTGTCTGGAACCTTTTTCTTCTTCCCTGTTTCTCTGTTTTGAAAGTTTGAACATTTTATTTACCTTAATTTTCTTTATTATTATCGTCTAAATATATTTCATATTGTAATAATAAATCAATAAATAAATGATACATAATAATAACTATTTAATGAAAAGAATTCAAGTGTAAACTTATGTGTATGATGTATATATATATATTTGTGTAAATCCTCTCTGCAGTTCGACCATTATTATTTTACACCTGATGGGTCACTGTGCTTGTTATATAGCATATGCATTCGAATGCAACTATTACTATGTCAATGATATGATTGAATTTTGATTTGTTTGTTTCATAAAATGTTTTCATCTTCCAATGAATGTAATCAATCAATAATCATTGTATTAAATTCTTTGTTAATTGTTCTGCCCGAAAGCACAGGCGCTCGTGGCACGGACCACCCCCCTTTTTTCTAACATTCTGCTTACACATTTATTTTCAATAAAATTTCTTTATTTCTTTATTATTTCATCTCTTTTTCCTTATTTTAACTTGTTCGTGTCAATATTCATACAATCTTATGTTAACATCAAATTGCATGTGTCGGCCCTATAGATACTAATAGTAGTATCTATAGGGTCGACACATGCAATTTGTACTATAGGGTCGACACATGCAATTTGATTTTAACATAAGATTGTATGAATATTGACACGAACAAGTTAAAATAAGGGAAAAGAGATGAAATAATAAAGAAATAGAGAAATTTTATTGAAAATAAATTTGTAAGAAGAAAGTTAGAAAAAGGGGGGTGGTTCGTGCCACGAGCGCCTGTGCCCGAAAGGTCTCCTTAATTGGAAATAAAAATATTTGTATTTGAATTTATATTTATAATTTATTTGTATACAATGCAATACAATAAGCTTTATTTAAAGACGGAAAACATCAAACATTACAACACAAGCTCTAATGAGCTTTTAAATCCGACATAAGAATATGCATATATAAACAATAAAACAAAAACATGCACATATAAATCCTTGGTTATCACCATTATGTGCTATCACTTTTGGTTTATTATTCTTTTTAAAGGGAAAGGACTTCACTAATGTTGTAATAATTTGTGTCATTTTATGCAATAATTTGCTATTTTTATGCGAATAAAATATGTTTAGTCCAATCATTCGTCGCCAGTATTCGGAAATTTGAGAGTGTGACCGATGTTGATTTTAAATTATATCTGTACGACATAAAATCAAAATGGTGGAAAATGAACGAAGTGATACGAAGACCTGAACAAGTTTCTCCTAAATCCAGTCCCCGGGGGTCAAGATCTCCTGCATACCCCCGAGGAGACTCAACTGGGACTTTAAAAACGACGATAAGCTTAGGCAGAATTCCATCTGTTATTCATTCGGGGCCATTTTACCTTGTCAAAGATATGGGAGCAGGAACACATGGAACACATACTGGTACAAAATACATGTTTTAAATACGATTTCATGCATTTAGCAATTAAAACTTTGTTGTCTGCATTATCATTTGACGAATTTAACATTGTTGAGCAAAATATAATGACATATTGAAAACTCGTACCACAGCACACTTGTCACTTCCCACTCCCAACATACATTTTTAAAAACTAAAGTATAACTTACAAGTTACAAGTCGACAAAGAAGAGTGTTGTTCGAACACATGAACTTGCATTTTATTGTTGACTATGCACAGGAATATGAAATTTTATCAATAAAATACCTCAGTCAGTGTAATTTTACGATCCATGTATTTTCACTATCACTGGGCTTTCGCCAGTTTCGGTGCAAAATCCTGCATTCTGGGGGCTTCCTGGAACATATTTTAACTTCCTAAAATTCTTATTTTTAATATATTTATTTTTTTTTGTTTTTAGCCTCCTTCCTTTCAAAATGTAAAGTTGTTTGGAATTTTGCATCAATTTCAAATTGCTCTGAGCTTATTGTCATGTTATAATATGAATTTATTTAAATGAGATATGATACTGTTTTCTGTTTTTATTCATATATCCTACCGTGACATCTGCTCGGTCATGCAATAAAGTCGATCACTTGTTTTGATTTACAATTCTCGCGCAGCGCGAGACCAATGACGTCATTCTGTATATTCATAGCGTACATAAACACTGAGGGAATACTTTTCAACGTCAAAATTACAAGATTAGATTAAAACAGAGAAGTTTGAATTGAATAAATTCCATGCAAGTAAAAAAGATCCTTTTTACTAATGTCTTTTTTTCCTGATCATTATGCTTGTTAAATATGTTTCCATCGATGGTATTCCCCAAACATTTGTATTTTTCCGGTTTGTTGACATAATCGTCATCACAGTTCATGACCGTTTCTGGAATGTAGGCCAAGCAAATTGTATTTTAAAATACTTTGAAAATATGATGATTGATCATTCAGATTCCACCATTTTCTAGAAAATGGCCGATTTTACCGGGAAAATACATGCAAGAGCTCTCCATTAGTCACAAAATGACAGATTATTTTGCATTTCCACTGCTGCTTTAATTAACAAATAACCCCTTACTTCTTGGGGTATTGAAATGAAATTCACAGAGAAGATAGAAAAAGAATTAATTTAACAGCAATAATCAAAATTTATAGCATAAATTGAACAGAGAATTAAATTAAACCAGACAGAAAAATGAGATTATCTGGGTTAAAAAAAACCTGTCATTATTACAAATAGCATCAACAAAACTGTATTGTTACCACTCTGTGATAATAAATGTGATTAAAATAAATTGAAATCAGTCATTAATTGTTTTACCAAAATATGTCGGTCTAATAGATTGTATTGACAAAAGCAAAAACACAAAATTCACTGGATTAAATACTTTTTATGTGGGTAAGCAAGTTTAATTTTTGCATCACATAATTAATTTTTAATACTTCAATTTCAAACTATTTAAAAAAAAACATCTTTTGAAATTTTTCAGACAAATCAATTACACTGAAAAAGCTAAAATACTCTACTTTCTTAATCTGGTTTACTTTTTAAGTTTGGTTGGCCTATGACAAAATCATGTGCTTTATTGAACTTTGACCGGCTTTATGTGACGTCATACGACGCCATTTGGAAAATGGATGGTAAACAAATACAGGTCAGTGTGTTATTATTATCGATCTTTTTTCCATGGAACTTTACACATGTGAGCAAGAATAGATGAGGAACATAATTAAAAAGAAAAAAATGTTTACTTTTCAAACATGAAAAAAATAATCAAACATTATCCAATGACTGACCGACTTATTGTCAGACGAGGATATTGTTGTTCTGTTTTTCTGGTAAAAACCTCTACAGATCTTATATTTTATTGTACCGTCATTAGGGTTACATAATGCGCATGCATCCCCTCTTGGCCTTGAAAATCTCCAGAAAAAAACTAGTTCATGCCTATAATGCGCATGGACTTTCAAAAAAAATTGTTTCATTTGCTGGGAGAATTTAAGAACCATTTATCTCTTTTCATCTTCAATAAAGTTGCAAAATATTAAATGTGTTGGGTTTTATTGGCGTTTTCATATGATGTTTTTAATATCCGGATGTTGTATAATGGATTCGAAATCTAGTACAGCATCGGTAAATATAAGTTTAAATTCCGGATCTGAACGTAAATTAATGCAGTTGATAGTTGAAGATGACAGAAACAGTCATGGAAATTAGCACCGGACTGACGGACCGCGTCCGATAAATTTCCCGGCGGTCCGGTAGTTTTCGCTATCTCACCGGACTGACTGTCCGGTAAATTGTTTTGTCAGCCGCTGCCTTTAAGAATAGATAAAGCAAGGTTCTCGGTAAATTCAATTTAAAAATATTTCTAGTTCTCTTTTATTTGTTATTTTTAGATCAAGAAAAATCTAAAATAAATAATACATATTGTAATTGATAATCACGAGTTTTGGCAAAGACACTAACTATTTACGACAATTATTGGCGTAAAATTTTGATGTCGTAAAATATTTTGTGTGACTACAGTGATCATGGTACAATGTATTTCGGAAAAATAATATTATTCTCTAGAGTTTTTTTCATTAACAATCGTCGTTAATTTGGAACATTTTATCACTTCAAAACACGGTGGTCATGGCTTTCTTGCAGTATAAGACAGGAGCCATTAAAGAGAAAAGTAACCTCAGAGGAGACGAGAGAACGGAAGAAACAGTATGAAAAAGACTGAGAACGCAAATTTATTGATTCTTGGAAGCAGGACCGACCCTGGCTTCATCACAACGTTGAACAAAATGTTATGGTTTGCAACTGGTGCATCGAAGCCAATGGACCAAAAGAGCTATATATATATTCTTTTGTAATTCTAAATTCTCGTTTCTAATTAAACTTTTTCTAGTGGCATACAGTTGAGCTATTATTTTATTCTATTTTTTTTTTTTACATATAACTAAGGATTCATTTGTTTAGATAGAATGAATATTTCATTTAGTAATTTTTAATGTCACAAATAGTTTTGTAATTTTAGAGTGGAAATGTACCTTAATGAATATGATCATGATGTATACAATAATATATTTATGGACATCAAATTGTCATCCCACTTGGACACATTATACTGATTCAGAGCCAACCAGTATTTGCTCTTTCTCCTTAATGCTGCGTACCTAACAGAGAAGCAAAAAATACCAATTTTATAGTCTTTCGTCTGACCCGACTGGAGCACGAACCCATGAGCACTCGCCCGCTAACCTTTGCGCCGCTGTCTAATTGTAGATATTGCTATTTGTGATTGCAAGTTTAATGCAATCAATATGTGACACTTAAATAAAATAGATCTATTATTTTAAAAAAATCATTATTTTATTGTCGGTCCTGTAAAATCTAGGTCGGTCCTGTAATTCTTCCCAGTTCACAGGACCGAATGTCCTGTGGATTCAAATTCCTAATTTCCTTGACTGCAGAAAATAATGATATAGAATAAAGAAAGGCAAACAATTGTCACTTATTATGACATTGTTCAGGGGTTTCAAAGTTTTTTATAATAGGAGGTACCTAAAAAATTAGGCTGAGGGCCGTAACGGGTCCAGCGGGCGGAAGCTCCTGAAATCTAGCATTTTGTGGACCAAAAAATGTACTTCAGAGACTGCAAAACATTATGTGTTTTTGAAAGAAAAATCCCATTAACTTTAGAGTTCAGATGTCACCAAGAGTGAAGACCATGCATAATGCCTGGATTTTTTCCCCCAATTTCTTTATTGAATATTTCAGTTTACAGACTTCAGCCAAGATTATTCATAGATAGTCCGCCATATATTAAAAAGGACCATAAAGAGCTACGGTTCCGCAGCTAGGCTTGACCAAGCCATTGTTATCAAAGCTTAAACTTCTCAAAATTCTTTTGTTGGCTTTGTTCTTTTCTTTTTCACAATACCTTGGCTTGTGTGTTTTTTTTTACTTTATTACCAGTAAATAAACTCATCAAAGACCATTGGCACAGATCAAGACATATAAGTGTCATAATTAATGAAACATATAAATTTAATTTGCAATCATCAATCTTTAATAAAATTTATAATTTTAATAGATCAATACAAATATAATTAAACAAAAATAATATATATTGTTACTTTCACGACTTATGTGCAAAAAAAATGTTCGAACAAATACGATTTGTGGGAAGACATTTATTAACATTTGCATCACAAAAGTTAAATTATTTTGAAAAAAAGTGGGGCCGGCGTTTTGACATTACAATGTAATTCGAATTTGAGCCATGTCCGGTCCTTTTTCAAGATTTCTAGTAATTTTCTATCCATAATTCTATCCATAAATCTCCTCGTACCCCCTTTTAAAAATGTTTTTTAGCACACTTTCATTTCTGTGAACAACCGTGGTAGGGCTCCGTCAAAATATGTAAATAAATTAGCCATAGGTTTTTATTTTTTATACCGGAAGTTAAACAATATGGACGGAGTTAAGCAACAAGACAGTACGCCCCAAAATGATTCGACCCTGGGTTTTAAATGGATAAAAAAAATCGCACAAAATATTGTGTAGTCATATATTCATAATACATAATGATCATACTTATATTACTGAAGATTAGTGTACTTATATTACTGAAGATTACACTAAATTGTGTTTGAACATTATTTGTAATCAGTCATTTTTTATTTTGAAATGATGTCAGCTTTGTTCCGGTCCGAGTTTTACACAAGGATGAAAAGATATTGGGGCGAAAACATATCTATTTACCGCATGCGCAAACTGCTAATTACGATTCTATTGGTAAAGTTATTTTTAAAACAGGGAATATCCCATCAACTTGGTCGTGACGCAGTTGTTCGATTTGAATGCGAGAATTCAGCAATTGACGTGATCATTAATTTTTTATGAAATATATTCCACAAGCCTTTCATACTTGTGGTTTTGACCAATGCTAATTTTGGGGGGGTTCAGTAATTTCTGCCGATACTATATACGATCTCAGACGGGTAAAAGTACCGGGTACCAGCCCACTTTGAAACCCCTGATTGTTGAACATTGCTAAGCTTGTGAAGAGTTGTTGAAAATACGGTTGTTACAGACATCAAAGAGCGCCAACAATTTTTTTGTTTTTTTAAAATTGACCAAATAATTAATGATCATGAATGAACTACAAACAATGCCTTATTATTTAGTGATGAAATAGCATCCAAGCCATGCAATCATAACAGATTGTTATATGTTGTAATTTTGTGTTAATCAGATTTAACTTCACCTGGGAACAATCAAGCTATTAGGCTTGACATAAAAATTGACAAATACATTTTATTGTATCTTTTCTTTTTATTTCAATCACTATAATCTTGTGTAAACACAGTCTGACAGTCTAATTATACACTAAGTAATTATGACACACATAGAAATCTTATTGGCAAGATAATTGATTATTTTATACATGGCTAGATATAGTCAGACCTTTATATTTAGTTTATTTTCATATCTATCAAAGGTAACTATTTACAAGTACAAAACAAAACTGCACTAGACAGTTTTAATTCTTCAATAATTAAAATATAGTAGATGCAATTAATTATTTTGTGGAATAGTGTCCAAACAATTTAAGAAATATTTAACTTTGCATGTTGACAATAGTAAACAAAAAAACATGGCGGACATGTGATTTCCCAGTCTGGGAAAGAGTGAAACACATTGTTCCTGTTTATAATGCGCACCCTTCCTACAAAATAAAGAATCTGGTCAAAATCCTGTGCATTATGCACCCCTAAAAACGGTATGTTATAAATTCTGACTTTAAATAAAATTTCTATATCTGGAAATATTAACATTATTTTTTTTATTTAATTATTAATATCAAATTTTATTGCTGTTTCATTTTACACAGACAAAAGCTTCATGCCAAATACCTAGAAAGATAAATCATTGCATCATTCCAAATGCCTGTTGTTGTGAAATTTTTCAAATTTTGACTTCTCTGATTTACAGATTAATAATCTGTGACTTTAATTTTATATCATCCGATAAAAAATTATAATTGAACAGATAATGTTTCAAAAATACATTTCTTTTCTTTTATTAGCCATTTGGCGATGGAACTCTGATCGGGGAAACTCAATTTTCATTATCGACATTTTGTGGTGCTTGATTAAATAAAGTCGAAGGTCGACTGGTTTTTGGTCGGTCTATAAAATTTGTTCATGCAAATGGCCCATGGGTGATTTTCAAAAAAATGAAGACTTTTCATTTTCAGAGAATGATTTGAATATTAAATGATATGAAAGGTAAATATCTTAAAACAAGCACAATGGTAACAGTTATCTTCATGCAAAAAGTCATGCAGATTGCTCTTCCGGTTAAAAAGTTATCCTCTAAAAACAGGTCAAATTTGTCAGGAGTGTGACGTTTTAACGTGACAAACTTTAAATTGCCTAAACTTACCACGATGATAGAAAAAATAAAATAAAAAATATATTAAAGAAAGATGGTATTCTATAATTTCGTACCATTTTACTTCAAATATCTAGATGTTTTGTGACCCTATGATTATGCGACAAAAAATGATTCTATTTTTTAAATTAGTGTACGTGAATAAATTTAACTTGGAAAATTATACAAATGTCAAATTAAACCTTAATAGTTTTTCATTGTTGAGACTAATTAGTTCAGAAAAGTCAAAATATGTTGTAAAAAAACATTAGTTATAATAATTTAGTAGTATTAGACTGGATGAATATGATAGTTGTAAAATTGGGCCTGCATAAGGAGAGACAAAAAGTGTCAGGAGTGTGACATTTTATCTTAGTTGTATAGTACTATGTTGTATGCTTTAATAGTTCACAATTTTCTTTATTTTCCAAAAGCTCCAGACCCAATCAAAGAAAAAAGTTGGAAATAGCTCCTGATATATGACATATCATAGCTAGGAAATCAAAATAACTAATGTCAGGAGTGTGACACTTTTAATAGGCATATCTTTTAAATAAAAAAAAAAATAAAGCATGCTTCTACAAACTTCCACAATGTTTTCAATTTAATTACATATATACAATAAGTAATAATTGTAGTATTTTTGTATATTGCATGACACCTTTCTCATAATAAGTGATTATAAAGGATTATATTTTCTTAAAACATGTCAAAATATGGATTTTTTTTTTCTAAGTGAAAAATTGATATATGTTGCTTTAGATAAACAGAATACTTACTTTAATATATCTTGCCTTTCATAAAACATTTTCATTCTTTTGATATAGCATTTTTGAAAATTTATCAATAATTTTTCATTCATCAGTAATATGTCACACTCCTGACATAAAAACATTAAATGTCAATTGCAATTGCAGTAGGAAGTTTTTTTGCAGAGTAAATTATTGAGAAACATGGGAAAACTAATTTGAAAACCACTAAAAAGTAATTTTATACTAAGAAAAGA
Source organism: Bathymodiolus septemdierum (assembly GCA_963383655.1). Taxonomy (NCBI): domain Eukaryota; kingdom Metazoa; phylum Mollusca; class Bivalvia; order Mytilida; family Modiolidae; genus Bathymodiolus; species Bathymodiolus septemdierum. The sequence continues at coordinate 53,605,352 of OY726523.1, forward strand.
TGATCTAGTTTTAATAAATTTCAAATCCATTTTAACCATTTTTGATGAGATAAATTCCTAAAGGGCAAATAATTAGCACACTTATCATTAGAAGAAAACAAATACATACTTTAGAATCATCCATTAATATTTACTGTTAACTGTAAGAAATATAAGCTTTTGAAGAAATATAACTTTTAGTTTGGAAAGAATAAGTTGGTTATATTATTTTCAGCTCGACAGGTTTATTTTCGAGAGGCAGTCAGGAGTAGGACAAATTTATTTAAGAAATAGATTATTTTGTAAGCATATACCCTCCATAAAACTGCTTGTAATTGTCTCGAGGGAATTATTTAATTCTCAATAAGCACTATACTCTTGAAAAGATGTATAAATGGTTGAAAATTGAGTTGTCATTTTTTATAATTATTAAAGTATTACTTGGAATATGATAAAATATGATTGAAATAACATCATAACAATGCAAAAATAAAATATATTTTAAGGAAACCTTTTTTCAGTCAAAATAGATTATGTACTACTACTTAAAAAAGTTATTGTGACCAACAATGATTGCATTTAGCTTGATATTTGGTGTATTTATCTTTTAGAAAAATGTGTCAGGAGTGTGACAAAACATCAAAAAATGGACAGCATTTTCATTTGGTTACCTCTAGTTTTTATCACCAATGATCAACTTAACTTAACTTTTGTTACATTTATTAGGCATATATAAATAATTGATTTACAACTATTAAGCCTCATTAGATCATATTTTTTATGCTTGTATGAAAACTCTAATTACCAGATTTTTTAAAATATACAGTAACAATAGTGTTTCTTTGATATACTGAAACTGTTTTCTCATGATATATACAAAGTTTGGTACCAAAATGTGCCTTTTTTCATATCATTATCAAATGGAAATAAACTTAGGTCTTTTACCATACCCAAAAGAAAATGATACCTTTGAGGAAGTAAGTCTGTATTTGTTATCATTTTAACACTGTGTTGCTAATAAAAGTTGGAAAAAAAAATTTGTCTTCATATATTGCACTGAGCAACTGAATCTGAAAAATATATCATATTGACATTATTTTACGACCAAAATTATGTCAATTTGTCATATGAAATTTCACCCTCTATGTCACACAAAGTCTTCATTTTTTTGAAAATCACCCCCATACAAAATTCTTTTTCAAGGGTACCAGACTTTCGCTGGCCAATGAAAAACGGCGACTTTTCTGCCTGTTTGGCTTGCATTGTTTACAATTGAGAGGTCAATAGTCGTGATGGTAATAAGCGATTGGTAATGGGGAAAAAAAAAACGTGGTTGTTGTCACGATAAAGGCTTTGGGAATATATTGCACATTTTTTATCCTTGATACATAAAAAGTAGGCGGCGGCAGAGTAAAGTGTAGATGTCGAATTTCGGCGGCAACCGGCTTCAAATGAAAGCCCAGCTATCATACATTTTGTATTCAATGCATTATTATTAAGATGAGCAGAACTGCATCCGTTGGATAATGCCAAGGGTTAGTGTGCTAGTCTCGAGAGTGATAGATCGTGGGTACAAGTCCTGGTCGAATCGATCCAAAGATTTTGGACAGGGTGATCATGAGTTCAGAATGGCCAAGAAACAAATTTTTGATTAAACTCTTGACTCTCCCAGAAGTCTCCCCACTTTTCCCCTTGAGCCATGGTACAGCAACTCTAGTGGCAGACACTACAGAGCAGATGAGCATACACACAGACAGTGATGATGTTCCGCATAGTGTACAGCCTTGTTGATATACCAGCAGAACACCACCTCAACCGCACCTTTCTTTGAACCAGAAGCCATTCACTACGTTTCCTGGTACCACACACAAGAACTATGTAGTGTACAGGACATCATTTTTTCCACAAGTCATACACCTCTGGAACCAACTACCAAGAAGTGTGGTGGAAGCAGACACCCTAGTCAGCTCCAAGGCTCAACTGTCTAGGGCAACTCTCATCTAAATTTACAACCGTTTTTATCCTTTTAACCTGCACTATTACATAGACGTCACCCCCACTCAAAAGTTTGAGAATACTTAATTGGTTTGCACTTCACCCTGAAGAAGAGAAGTCACTTCTTCAAACAATTTGAAAGTAGTGAAAACCCTGGACAATGACATATCCTTCACTTTAATCATTTTGAATGTAGGGATTTTATTCTTGTGTCCTAGATGATTTAACATGCAATTTTTGGTAATTATTTATACCGGAAATGAAAAAAGCGGGTGCATTTGGTCGGATGTCCTCAGAATTCTTCTTAATGTCAATGGTAGAGTCAAAGAATACAAAATATTTACAGACAAAGCAAGACATGTTTTCATATTTTACTCAGGTATGGCTCAACATAAACAGAAATTTTTTAGCGAAAATGTAAAGGCAAAATTAGCAAAGCGAGTTAAACAACTCAATGTCCCATTAGAAATAAAAATAGTGACCATGTGACATGTACATATTTAATGTGAAATCTCCATATTAGAGAAAGCCATGGATGTATTCATAATTTCATTCGTGCAAATTGTCACGGGAGAATATAAAACATGGACTGTTTTAACCTTGTAATGGAGTATGTTATTTGATTTTCAATGAAAAAGGGTAAGGAATGGGCATATAGAAAATAAATTACATGTTCCACAGTCCTCACAATGAGCACCGGTCTTCTGGACCAAGACCAGTAATCTTTATTCGAACCAGTAAGTTGTTCAGTTTTTATTTAGAACTATATAAAAATAAATTCAACAATTTGATTCGGACGAGTAAGTTCAACTTCAAATTTTCATTTCGAGGACTAGTATATATTTTGGAAAAATGGATCATGTGACACAGACTAGTACTATATAGGTTTGAAAGATCACTTTTCTGTGATCTAATTTGAATTGACGTGCCACCATACGGATGATTGAAAATGGGAAATCTTGAACAATGATGATGAAGTATTTTAGCGTTTGTTATGATAAAAAAAAAAATTATTTTCTGTTTCCTTTGATAAATCCAATATTATAGGTGTTATGATAGTTATTGGAATGTCACACCTTAAATAACAGTTGTGTGGGTTGTGGCCCCGATCGGGTCAAACTTAAGACTATACAATTGATATTTGTTGCTTCTCCGCTAAGCACATACCATTCAGGAGAAAGAGTAAAGACTAGTTGGCTCGGAATCAGGTTAATGTATCCAAATAGGGAGACATGTCTATCCGCGGTTTGTTGTTTCAGTGAGCTAACACTATAAAAATCCAACTAAGCATGTTGACCTAGTACAAAGCGGACCTTATCATCATCTCATTTAAAATTAACTTGTTCTAGCCACGATATAGCTGAAAACTTGCTGAGCTGACGTTGAGCAACAATCACTCACTCACTAATAAGCAAAATTTTGAAATCCAATATAGGTGATGATATCCATGATGTTATGATAGTTATAAAAATGTCACACCTTAAATAAGGGAGGGGGGGGGGGGTTGCGATCGTATGATAGTTGGATTTACAACTACCTATGAAATCGGTGCCTATCACCACTGATGTTGTGGGTTTGAATCTTGACCAGGGTGCGGTGTACAACATTATGTGATAAAGTTTGTCAGTGACTTGTGACAGGTCGGTGGTTATCTCTGGGTCCTCCGGTTTCCTCCAACAATAAAACTGACCACCACAATATAACTGAAATATTGTTTGTAAGTGGCGTTAAACACCATCAAACAAACAAACATTTAACAACGGTACTAGATTATAATAAGACATGTACTTTCTGTTGTTTACAGATACTAATGAGGTAACCGGAAGCAACAACCTGATGAGTCACTATGGGTTAGAGCATGCCTATAGTAGATTCTGTAAGAAGGAAGGTAAAGAAGAACTGAGTTCATTCCTGCCACATTTACCTGGGTATATTGATACACCTGGAATGCAAGATAACAGGTAAATTATAAGAAGAACAATTGAAAAAAAAAGTTTAAACAGTGATTGTCAACAATTTTTAATTCCAAAGAACAATCACCTCTCACCTCAAACCATTGAACACAAAAACAATTATTGAACGCAAAAAAAACACAGTACAAATGACATTGGAAATCCTGGACTGGGTTGTCGCAAACCTTAATTAAATTTAAGTCTGAATTAAACCTTTAGTGTTAATTAAATTCATGTACATTTCAAGTAAATTAAATTTTAATTGAGGATTGTGCAACCCAGTCCTGGTCTTATATTGTATTTCGGGATAGGGCCAAATAAAAAAATATGTGTGTTTACGGTCACCCGACCGACCCTATTTTTCAGCCGCCGACACTAACCTTTTTTATCGGCAATTATTCCACCCTAATTTTTGCTAGCAACCCTATCATTTTTTACACAGAATTCGGATAACCATTTTTGTTGTTTAATCAGCACCAATGTTTTATTTATTCAACCGCTAGCTTTTTGTCGAAATTGAGAGCCAAGAAGGTAGAAAAACTGCGTAACTCGTCATAAAACAGCTTCAACAAATGACGGCCTATCGGAAATTTTGAAAATGAAATACTGGAATCGGCTTCCGGAACCAGGAACGACTATATCCGATTTTGCCGATAATAAATAAAAAAAAAAATAATTAATGCCGACATGTGACCGTAAACACATATATTTTTTTTATTTGGCCTAGGAACAAAAATGTGACGAGTTAAGCCATTTATTGGAATTTCAACTCTCCCTTCTTGATAATTGGATCTCCAATGTCAATACAAGACCTGCACAGATTGAGCTGATTCAATTCCACACAAGTAGACTACATACTATCACAAAAGTGTCATTGACAACATAAAATTGAACAGTACAATAGCAGCCTCAATAAATACTTGTAGTAAATGTAATGCCTTTTCATTGGTTGATTTAAAATAAATATTCATATGTAAAAGTTCATCTGATTATGACCACTAATCAGATTCTGTCAAATGATAGGGGAAGTGTAGTATATATTTGTTTATTATAACAGTTGATTTTAATCAGACTGGTGAGTGAATCATCACTCTGTTTAAGCCATGATTTTTAGTGATTTCTATTGATTCATTCAGTTCATTGAGGTCTGTCATAGAAAATCCCCCAAAAGCGATGAAAGATTTGCAGCCATTGTCAGGGACGGCACTGTCTGGTTTCCGGTTACATCCAGGACCAGTAAGTTACATACACTTGATTATGCAGTTCACATTAAATATTTTAACTACATTTTAAAAAGGGTCAGATATATATCAGATATATGGGAATGCTGTTAGGGGGTTATGGTGTTTAACGTCACTTTCAACAATATTTCAGTTATATCGTGGTGGTCAGTTTTATTGGTGGGAAAACGGAAGTACCCAGATAAAACCACAGACCTGCTGTAAGTCACTGACAAACTTTATCACATGATGTTGTATTGAGTACACCTCGTGTGAGTGGGATTCGAGTGGGCCCGTCAGTTGTATGGGAATTGCGACCCCTTAGTAGTATTGATTTTAAATACAGTCAAACCTGCCCATGCAGTCACCTGTATAAAAAGGTCAACATTTTTTGTCCTGTCATAGAAAATTTTATATGAATCGAACTTCTTTTAAGAGGTCACCTGTCTTATAAGGCTGGTTTCTATTTGTCCCAACAGTGACATATTAATGCAGGTTTAACTGTACATGATTATGTTGCTTTAAATCCTGTTAAGTGACATTCTGTTAATTCTGCTAATTATATGATGAAAAATTATATTGACTACCGGTAGGTTTCACTTAATTCTAGCAGGGGACAGTCATGGTCGTGATCATATGGTTGTTATGCCCTCGCCAACGAAGTTGCGATGGGATATAGTAACGCTACCGTCTGTCCTTCTGTAAACATCCTTGTGAACACTCTAGAATCAACATCCTTCAATGGATTTTGACCAAACTTGGTACATACTTAATCCTTAAGAGAATCTGGAACCCTATTGATTTTCAAGGTCATAGGACAAATGTCTAATATTTACCCTGTAACATCCTTGTGAAATCTCTAGAATCAACATCTTTCAATGGATTTTCACCAAACTTGGTACATACTTAGTCCTTAAGAGAATCTAAAACCCTATTGATTTTCAAGGTCACCGGATCAATTTTTTTACCGCATAACATCCTTGTGAACACTCTAGAATCAACATCCTTCAATGGATTTTGACCAAACTTGGTACATACTTAGTCCTTAAGAGAATCTAAAACCCTATTGATTTTCAAGGTCAAAGGTCAAGGTCACCAGGTCAAATTATTTACCGCATTACATCCTTGTGAACACTCTAGAATCAACATCCTTCAATGGATTTTGACCAAACTGGGTACATGCTTAGTCCTTAAGAGAATCTGGAACCCTATTGATTTTCAAGGTCAAAGGTCAAGGTCACGGTTTAATTTTTACCCTGTAACATCCTTGTGAACACTAGAATCAACATATTTCAATGGATTTTCACCACACTTGGTACATACTTAGTCCTTAAGAAAATCTGAAACCTTATTGATTTTCAAGGTCATAGGTCAACGGTCATGGTCACCGGGTCAAATTGTTTACCGTGTAACATCCTTGTGAACACTCTAGAATCAACATCCTTCAATGAATTTTGACCAAACTTGGTACATACTTAGTACTTAAGAGAATCTAGAACCCTAATGATTTTCAAGGTCAAAGGTCAAGGTCACCAGGTAAAATTTTTTTGCACATAACATCCCATAGATGCCAACCATTACGATTTTTCTGTAATTGTTACGAATTTCGGGCCAAAATTATGGTGTTACGGTCAACAGTCTACTTGTTACGGATTTCCGATTATTGCCGGCCCGAAACCGTTCCCCATTTAAATATCATTGTCATCATTTAGACGCTTCATTGTATGTTAAAATCGCGTAATGATAAGCGCTTGAGGGATTTCGATTATTTAATCCTTTAGGGATTCTCGGGACTATCTATAGTAGAAAACGATCTATCCATTTCTTGTTTGATCCCGAGTAGTTAATGAACACAGCACGTTTTTTTCAATTTCGCGATGTCTGAGAGAACATGTGAAGCTTCTGCAGCGAAAAAAAGAAAATTGGGACAACGATTTCGTCCCGAATATTCTTCTCTTGCCTTATGAAATCGATACAAGAACATTATGCCTATTGCAAACAAGACTTGTCCATTCAGCACGGTGGTCGGGATGAACACACATATACAACAAAACAGTTCAAAAGTGCCAAGTCAACAACATATCAGGCACTCCAGAATTAGACATTAATTATTCCATGGGAGGGTGAGGGAGGGCCACTTCAGGAAATTTTCATTTCTATTGACAGTAAGTTGAAGCATAGAATACATTTGTAAGTGAACATACATGTATTAAAACTTAACTTTTTATTTCTTTTTGTTGCTCATCAATTTTACATCTAGTTGTCACAAATAAAGGAAATCATTTGCTCATCACTTTGTGCCTAGTCTGTAGTACGATTATCGTAAAATTTTATGAAAAATTATGATTACTGAAAAAAATCACAAATTACTGACATCTCAACTTTTTGTTACTGATTGCACCAAAAAGGGGTTGGCATCTATGACATCCTTGTGAACACTCTAGAATCAACATCCTTCAATGGATTTTGACCAAACTTGGTACATACTTAGTCCTTAAGAAAATCTGGAACCCTATTGATTTTCAAGGTCAAAGGTCAAGGTCACCGGGTCAAATTTTTAGGCGAGGGGATACGCCACGCTTTGCGTTGCCCTTGTTTGATTTATAACTACCTATGCAATCAGTGTCTATCACCACTAACGTTTTGAGTTCGAATCCCGCTCAGGTGGAGTGTACTCGATACAACATTATGTGATAAAGTTTGTCAGTGACTTGCAACAGGTTGGTGGTTTTCTCCGGGTACTACAGTTTCCTCCACCAATAAAACTGACCATCACGATATAACTGAAATATTGTTGAAAGTGGAGTTAAGCATCATAAACCCTACAGTCTATTGTATTGGTCAACTATGAGTTTTTATGTTTGATAAAATATATATATTTATATATACAGCATAAGTACTTTGTAAGAAAATATGAAATTTATTTGTACAAGCCTTAGAAACAATTTAATTTTATTTTGCCGACAATTATAAAAAGAAAGAGTAAACACTGATGGTCAACAATTCTGCCAATGGCAACAATTAAGGTATATTATTGTGCTTATCATGCCATGTCAAAAAGTCCAAAACAGCTGACAAATTTTACTAATAAGAGCAGAAACATGCATTGTTCTTATCGTTTTCAAGGGTGTCATCTATGAAGTAGTTGATGCACACTTTCTATTTTTACACCACGATATAGCTGAAATAATATTGCTACTAAAGTTGGATGTTAAACACCAATCTGTCACTTTCTATTTTTAATTATAGTTGCCAGAACAATACAGATTTATGAGTCAGATGCCTAAGAAGAAACACAAACCAAAGAAAAGGAAGGAGGAAAGATCTGGGGCACTACAAGATGCACAGGGTAAGTCATTAAATGAAGAAGAACAGTCAGAGGACATATATTGTTGAACTGAAAATCTATGTAAATTAGTGATCTAAGTTGTCTATGTGGGTCAATTCTAAAAAAATATTGTATATAATAAATAAGGTGTAAATCTGTAGTGGTATGGTGATACCATGTATTGTTCCTCAGATTACAATTCTCCTCATAAGAGAGAGAGAGAGATAGAGATCAAGAAAAGGGAGATAACTCTAATTTCCAAATAACAATACAATAACAAGTTAACAAGCAATTTTTTGACATGCTGGTTAGTGGTGCACCGATCATCGGAAACATCGACTAATCAGTCGGACGTCATCATACGATCCGATGATCGATTCTTATACCTTGTGGTCGATTCTGATTCCTAGTGCCTAAAATATATAGGCTATACTTTATTCGGGTTTTTTTCCTCATATTGACAAACATTTTGCAGTTTTATCCCAGCTTTTTTTTTTCTCATACTGACAAACATCTTGCAGTTTTGTCCCAGCATACTTTTGACACTCAGTCAATACACATCAGTATTTGGTCTAGTCTATTATTTATCTACTGCCCGGAATAGTCCATTTTATATCAGGTGTTACACATATGGAAACCAATGTTTTGTTTTGTTCTAAGTTAATGTTTAAAAATGAAAAAATTGTAGTTTGTAAATATACCATGCGATTTTATTCAAACCTTTACTTTTGTCAAACACATATTTGGACTAGTCTATTACACATATGGAAAACGATCTTTTGTTTTGTTAATGTTTACAAATAGAAAAATTATAGTTTGTAAAAATATGATACGATTTTATTCAAATCTTTTCTTTTGTCCAACATACTATTGAAATAAAGACTATCTGAGTAAATATAGTCAGTAAATACATTTAGTAGGTAATTGTCACCGATGATCGATCATCGGTCGATGTTGGTATAACGATCATCGATCTTGAAAATGTGACCGATTCCCATCACTAATGCTGGTGTAGAAAATTGTTGAACATATTTCAATCTCATTATGAAATATTTTTTAGATAACTCAGTTGAAAGTAAGGATGACAAAGGAAAGAAAAAGGCTAAACAAGATACTGAACAGAAGAAAGATAAAAAGAAGAAAAAAGACAAGAAAAAGAAGAAGAGAGTGAAAGAAAAAGATGAAGGTATCACGAAGTTATAGAGATATCTTTTACTGACATCTTTTATGTAGGGATCTTTTTAACCCCCAGCATCTCATTGAAAATTGACTTGTTCTCGCCATGAAATAGCTGAAAAATTGCTGAATTGGCATTAAACAACAATCACTAACTCGCTCACTTTAACTTCCAGAATTTGTAGACATTTTTCTGTGAATGTTTTTCAGTTAAAAAAAAATTGTTTGAGGTTGTCATGGTCATGATAGCATAGTAGTTGAATTTATGTTTACATATTCAATCAGTGCCCATCAACACTAAAGTTTTGAGTTTGATTCAAGCACATGGAGAGTTGTACTTGCAGCAGGGCTCAAACCCACAGAGCTGCTCAGCTCGTCCTTGGGTGGTGGTTAGTGGGATCCCTTTCAGTGAGGTTAAAATACAGAAAGCTTCACCATAAAGACCTCTTTTGTAGATTTTTATAAAAAAAAAAAAGTAGGCATACTGTCTGTAGACAGTTGATCCATCCCTTCCCTGATTTTTCATAGTTTTTTTTATAAATTATTGAACTTGTTCTAGTCATGGTTACACAGAACTTTCACTTATTTTGTTGATTCGACTTCTTTGAATAAAATTTATAAGACTTAAAATTGTCAGTAATAAATTAAACCTTTTATCCACACAAGCATAATAAAACATTTAAACGTAAATAATATGTACAGTTGACTCTCGTTATCTCGAATTTGATGGGACCATGGAAAAATTTCGAGTCAACCGTAGTTCGACTCAAGAGGAGCTACGAAAATACCAGAAGTGTAGTTTGTTTAACGATGAAAGGGAGACAACTCGAGCGAAATTTAGAAGTCCCAAAATTTATCGATTCATAATAAGTGCCGCTTGGGTTGGCATACATCAATGATTATGAAAAGTACACAACGGAAGCGTTTTATCTATTGAATTATTTGTCGGAAATTTTGATTAAAGAAGATGTATAATTTCTCAATTTTGAGAGATTTGAAAAAATGTTACTCTTAATTAACAGTTGTAATAAAAGGGGAAAAAAAACAGCAACAAAAACATCGAATAAGTTTAAAATCGTTCCGAGAATCGGGACATTGCTGGTAAACCTCTTTTATTACAACTGTTAATTAAGAGTAACATTTTTTCAAATCTCTCAAAATTGAAAAATTATACATCTTCTTTAATCAAAATTTCCGACAAATAATTCAATAGATAAAACGCTTCCATTGTGTACTTTTCATAATCATTGATGTATGCCAACCCAAGCGGCACTTATTATGAATCGATAATTTTTGATTGTACACATCTAACCTGTGTCATAATACCAAACCAATTCAAATATTATCACTAATTAATTTGACAGATTGTGAAATAAACATGTGAAATAGCCTAAGGTAAAAATGTCAGTCAATGACCGGATGTTTCACCTGTGATCCGATTTTGAGCCCAAGGTAATACACATGTTTTGACAGGTAAATTCGACTTAATGAATGTAAATAATATGGCTTTCTATATCTCGAGACCAAAACTTTTATTCGAGACAACCGGAATTTGGACTCGTCCGAATTCGACTCAACAGGAGTCAAATTATATATATTTATACACAACTTCGATAATAATTCGACTCAACCGGAAATTCGAGTCAACCGAGTTCGAGACAATGAGAGTCAACTGTATATAGAATAACCGCTGTTATGAAATGAAAGTCGAGACAGACAATATCGCCAGCATAGAAGCTGGTCTGATAGGACAAGCTGTGATAGTGGTGGTAATGTTTCTCAAGACCTTTAAAACCAAGATTGTAGTTTTTTATCGTTAAGGTCATAATCTATTTAACATCAAACTGACCGAACCGCATCAGAAGTGTAATGGTTAGCAAGTTCCATTCAATGGCGGTTGATTGTGATTTAGAGCCCCGGTCTGGTGGAACGAAAGACTATTAAATTAGTATCTGTTGCTTCTCAGTGCAGAATGCAGCATTAAGGAGAAAGAACAAATACTGGTTGGCTCGGAATCAGCATACATATAATCTGTGGAGCAACATGTATATCCGCATACAGTTCTTGTCATGATATAGCTGATACGGTCGAAAATCCGTTTGAAGGTATAAACTAAAAGTATTTAAGTTTTTAGAGCAGCTGTCATGGTCTTAATGTATGGTAGTTGGATTTACAACTACCTGTGCAATTAGTGCTTGTCACCACTTAAGTTGAGTTCAAACCACGTTCATGGTGAAGTGTACTCGATACAACATGATGTGATAAAGTTTGTCAGTGAATTGAAACAGGTCGTTGGTTTTCTCTGGGTACTTCAGTTTCCTCCACAAATAAAACTGACTGCCACGATATAACTGAAATATTGTTGAAAGCGGCACTAAGCACAATAAACCTTATTAAGGTTATGGTCACGTTTAAATGTTTCGTATTTTTATTCCAGATTCACAGTCCTGAGCATATTGTCATTTTATTTATTGTCACTATCAAACAGAAGGCAGCAAGAAGAATATGAAACATGTACATAAATCTCCGATAATGTGGGGAAAAATTTAATGAATTTGTTTTCCCCTGCACAGATATTGAAGTACAGAAATGTACTATAGAAAGTGCTCCAGTATATGGTGCTATCCAGGCAGTTTAGCACACAATGATTGGCTGTGTTTTGTAATATTCAGTGATGTTTACTCTTGATTTTCATAAACAAATATGGATACACTGAAATATTGAATTCAAAAGTGCAATGTATTATTTAATATAATTAGGTTCTCCTTTGATTATGTATTAGTATATTTGTAATAACTCTTTGATTTTATTGATGTCAGGGTGAAATTATCTGCAAAATTTTTACTTTTTTTTTTTTTTTTTTTGGCAAATGAACATATTTTTTGGGGAGGGTTGTGAATGGGTAAATGTTGTGAGGCATTTTTTTAACACTTCCAAAGATAAGTATTTTGTTCTATATTCAGATAAATTTTTTTTCAATTTGAAAACCGATTTCAGCATTTGGATAACCCCCATATTTCCGCTTTCTGTTGTTGCTTGTCAAAAATAATTTTTAGCATTGAAATTAATAACCATACACATTTTTATTTTATAAAAGAGAGTCTGAAACTGTACTGTTTCTGTTGATTTAATGAGTTATATTTGTTAGGACCTACATCAATTAGCTGCATTTAATATGTCCATAAATTTGATTGGGGAAAAATTGTCAATTTTTTTTGTTGTGTATTAAAATTTTGCAATTAAATACTGATGCACTTATAAGAGTTAATTTCTTAATTACAGCAGGAAAGTTTACCGTTAATTTGAAAGAAATTCCACTTTGACTTAATATTTATGGATCATTATTGTTGAATGAAAATTCACATGTATGGAATAAGGGTGATCGTGATCGTATGGTAGTTGGATTTACAACTACCTATGCAATCAGTGCCTATCACCACTAACGTTATGAGTTCGAATCCCGCTCAGGCGAGGTGTACTCCATGCAACATTATGTGATAAAGTTTGTCAGTGACTTGCGGCAGCTCAGTGGTTTTCTCCGGGTACTCAAGTTTCCTCCACCAGTAAAACTTACCTCTAGAGTATAACTGAAATATTGTTGAAAGTGGTGTTAAACACCATAACCCTAGCTCCACATTTAATACTCAGTGCATTATATACATATGGAATTCTCAAGGACAATAAATACACAACAACATTCCAATACATTACATTACATTTTGTGTGTGTGTGTTCTGTGCTATCTGTAGCTTTTTGGTTTGAACTTTACTTTAAGCCAGCTTTTATGTTGTTATGGTTAAAAAAATAAAAAAGTTAAACAGTATTATTTTACAATGACTTTAGATTATGGTCAACTTCTTGTTAACTTTCTATTTTAGATTTAAAAATAAAATGTCGGTGTTAGAAACTTCATGTTAAATATTATACTACTGTGAAGCCTGTCTAAAGAGAACCTCCTTGTGATCACCTTTTGTGTTCGAATTAGACAGGTGTTTAGTTTATACAGGTTAAAGTAATTAACAAAGATTTCTCACATTGAGACTTTACTGAAAGTTCAATTTGTACATGATTCTATTTTATTTATGATTCGGTGTAGATATGATTTGGGGGCCATCGTGGCTGTGATCGTATGGTAGTTGAAGTTACAACTACCTGTGCAATCAGTGCATATTGCCAACTGATATTGTGAGTTCAAATATTGATGAGGGCGAGGTGTACAACATTATGTGATAAAGTTTGTCAGTGACTTGCGACATGTCAGTGGTTTTCTCCGAGTACTCTGTTTTCCTCCACCAATAAAACTTACTGCCACCATATAACTGAAATATTGTTGAAAGTGGCGTTAAACACCATAAGCTCAAGCCTGTCCTACGTTGGGACTTTATTAAAAGTTCTATATGTACAGGATTCTCTTTTATTCATGATTTGGTTCAGATGAGGATTCACTGTATTTGTTTAAAAGCTAAATAAAACATACTTTTTGCGTGTCATTGTCCACACAGGGATAACGTTTTATTGCATCATGTTTTATCAAGTAGGTAAATGGACTTTAATAATACCAATTAAATCATTTTATTGAATTTGTACTGAGTCAATGTCACTTTGTTAAATTAAACATTAGAATTCAGAAGTAAAACAAAATGTGCTGAACTTGAATCATACTGTTTAAAGAACTGTTTATAATATATCTTTATACATGTATTTTTTTTCAATAAAATAAATTGTAATATTTTTGTTTTCAATGATGTACAGTTTATATATATATGCTTGTTTGATGGTGTTCAGTGCCACTTTCAACAATATTTCAGTTATATCATGACAGTCGGTTTTATTGGTGGAGAAAACTGGAGGACCTCGAAAAAACCACCGACCTGTTGCAAGTCACTGACAAACTTTATCACATAATGTTGTATATCTTGCCCTGATCAAGATTCGAACTCACAACATCAGTGGTGATAGGCACTGATTACATAGGTAGTTGTAAATCTAACTACGATACAATCACGGCCACAAACAGCCCTCGTCATAAATTATCAAATAACGGCAGTTTGGAAGGTCGAGACAGACATTGTCACATTGTGATAATGTAGGTTAATACAGTATTATACCTTTAAAACTATCGTTATTGCTTTTATCGGTATTAAACGTCAATGATGTTATACTTATCAATAATTTCCAGTATCAGAGTCACTTAGTTGATAGTCTCAATATCACTCTGTTAGATCAAAGGGAAAATGTCAAATTTACCGATCATCTGTAATATTATTGTAGACGTCTGTATCTGTCTCCATTTTTAATGATTTCCCGTTTCTGGGGGAGATATATTGTAATCGTCCAGTTGGTCACACTGTCACAACGGTTTTTAAGGAAAAAAATAATGCTACATTTTCAATGGAATTTCAGAAAACTTAGCATGCTTTCTTACTACCATATATTCATATGCATTTCATTATTGGACCATTTTAGAAGGAGTTATTTCCCTTTTTCACATAGAATATTCCATGAGAAGCTTACTCACCTAACTCTTACTTTTAAAAATGGGAATTCCTCAAAACTGTTATGGGGCTGTTTGTGGTCATGATCATATGGTAGTTGGATTTACAACTACCTATGCAATCAGTGCCTATCACAACTGAAGTTGCGAGTTCGAATCCCAGTCATGGTGAGGTGTACTCGATACAACATTATGTGATAAAGTTTGTCTGTGACTTGCAGCAGGTCAGTGGTTTTTCCACCAATAAAACTGATTGCTACGATATAACTGAAATATTGTTTAAAGTGCCGTTAAATACAAGAACCCACCCAGAAATATAGATCATTGAATCACTGCATGTCCCCCTGTAATGTTTTCATTTTTTTTGTGTCAATTGCAAGTCCAAAATGGCAGCAACTGCAGGACAAATATTAATATAGAACCTTAAAGAAAAATGATTATCCATTTGACAGCACTCTTGGCTGGAATGTAACATGGATGATTATGTCCAAATTGTATTGTATATGTTTTTTGTGTCGATCAAAAACAAAGCAGGACATAGGTATGAGAAAATAAATAAAATATTTGTTCCCAAAACCTGCAAGACATTGGATTGATCTGGCACTCCACATGAAAAATTATTGCATGTTTCCTTATAGCGTTTCGTTTTCATTTTTAGCTCACCTTGCCAAAGGCAACGTGAGCTTTTGCCATTACTTGCCGTCCGTCGTCTGTCGTCCGTTAACTTTTCATATTTGAATATTCTCCTCTGAAACCACTTGGCCAAATGAACTGAAACTTGGTGGGGAAGCATCTATGGAAGGTACTCTATGAAGATTGCACATTTTGTCCCGATCCGTTAACAAACATTGCCACCAAAGGCAATTCTTGTTTCTGATTGGTCGATTTCTAAAAAATCTTCTCCTCTGAAATCACTTTGCCAAATGAACCGAAACTTGGTAGGAAGCATCTATGGAAAGTCCTCTATAAAGATTGCTCATTTTGTCCCGATCCGTTAACAAACATGGCTGCCACAGGCAATTCTTGTTTCTGATTGGTTGATTTCTAAAAAAATCTTCCCCTCTGAAACCGCTTGGCCAAATGAACCGAAACTTGATAGGAAGCATCTATGGAAGGTCCTCTATAAAGATTGCTCATTTCGTCCGATCCGTTAACAAACATGGCCGCCAAAGGCATTTTTTTTTCTGATTGGCCAATATCTAAAAAAGCTTCTCAGAAACTGCTTGTCCAAATGAACCGAAACTTGGTAGGAAGCATCTATGGAAGGTCCTCTATAAAGAGTGCTCATTTCGTCCCGATCCGTTAACAATCATGGCCACCACAGGCAATTCTTGTTTCCGATTGGTTGATTTCTAAAAAAATCTTCTCCTCTGAAACCACTTGGCCAAATGAACCAACGCTTGGTAGACAGCATCTATGGAAGGCCCTCTATAAAGATTGCCCATTTCGTCCCGATCTGTTAACAAACATGGCCACCACAGGCAATTCTTGTTTCTGATTGGTTAGTTTCTAAAAAAAAATGTCTCCTCTGAAACCACTCGGCCAATGAACCGAAAGTTGGTAGGAAGCATATATGGAAGGTCCTCTATAAAGATTGCTCATTTCGTCCCGATACGTTATATTAAGAAACATGGCCGTCACAGGCAATTCTTGTTTCTGATTGGTTGATTTCCAAAAACAATCTTCTCCTCTGAAACCGCACAGCCAAATGAACAGAAATGGAATGTTCTGCATAATGTGTCCTCAAAGCAGAATGAAAGGTGAGCAACACAGTCTCAGCCAATTGAGCCTCTAGTTTGTGTGTTTAATCAGAAATCGAAAATGACCACAATCACAGGAAATTGTTGAACATAAGACCCTATTGACATGACGGTTGCCACTTGTGGAGCAGGAATTGCTTACCCTTCCTGAGCACCTGAGTTCACCCCGGGTTTTTACTGTGGTTCATGTTGCTCGATCTTTAGTTTTCTGTGTAGTGTTTTATAGATGGTTGTTTGTTCTTTTTGGCCATTGTGATTTACGACTTGATTACACCTTTGGTATCTCCATACGCAGGTGCTGCTGGAATGTTGCTACATATAAATGGACAGTTCACAATGAGAAAATTGAAATCATCTCTGTTGTCATAAAGTCTTTTTTTCCAATCAGAAACAGGAAATAAGAAAAATGTCGGATCTGTTGCATGCAGAACAAATATTGGAACATGCTTTCCAAAAAGCAGGACAGAATCCATATAAAACTTTATTACAATTGCATTTCATGATCTTCATCACATCACTAGTAGTTTCAGTGAAATTGTGTCTATTATCGCTCCATTAAACATGACGGTAAATGAATCCCAAGGATGTAAGTTTTGAAAGCAAGCAAACACCGGTTAAAATATCAGATTATATGATAAATTTGATTACATTGCCAATAGGATATGCCACTGCTGATATATATTATGTCAACCAACACATCTATTATGCATTTTTCAGTAATTATTGGATAAAAGAAACCATTCCATGATGACGAAATGTTTAATTTGAGAAATCGTACTCTAATCTATTTGTTTAACACTTCATATAATTAGAAAAAAACACGTTTTACCAGTATGATGTATTTTAATTTGATCAGAGTATAGGTCTTGATATTGATTGTGAAATAAAATATAGATGGAGACTGTTGTATTAAATATTGGAGGAACTCTTTTTGAAATTTCTAAGAAATTACTTGATAAATACCCGGATACACGCTTGTCAAAACTTCGTGAATGCTGCTCTGAATATCGGTTAGATAAGAAACAATATTATTTCGACAAAAACCCGGAAATATTCAACGTGATATTAGATTATTACAGGAACGACGAGATTCACCTCCCAGCGTGCATCTGCCCAAAATTATTTCAAAATGAATTTAAATTCTGGGAAATTGAGCTAAATATTGAACATTGCTGTATACATGCATACCTAAAATTTGAAACTCACAATCAGCTGTTTGATACAATACTTGGACCAAAGAATCAGAATAATGAGAGAGAGGGTGATCATCCTTGTGGAATTCCTTTTTGTAAAAAGATTTGGACAATTATGGAAGAACCGTTGTCATCTACGACCTCCAAGGTAAAGGTTCATACCAAACATGAATTTTTTATCATTTATTGATGTTTATTGTTTTCTTAGATTACAGATCAATAGTAGACAGTAAGTCAACACGAGGAATATTAACTATTCACTGATGCAATTATTTTGGAGTAAATGATTGTTGTTTAACGCCAAATGAGCAATGTTTCAGGTACAAATGTATATCATGGCGAGAACAAGATACATGCAATGAAATGATGATGACGTCCGTTTGTACTAGACCAATATATGCTTAATTAATAACTAGCTCGCTGAAACAACAGTCTGCGGATAGACATGTCGCTCAACTCGCACACGTTACTCTGATTCCGAGTCAACCAGTCTTTGCCCTTTCACCTTAAAGCAGTGTATTTATCGGAGAAGAAGCAAACGCCAATACTATAGTCTATGGTTTGACACAACACGAACTACCACAATTGAGGCGAGCAAGCAAATAAACGTTAGAGAATAGCAAAAGAATGGACAATCCAGATAAACTGGGAACATTGGGTACACAGCACAATATGAGTGTGTTGGACACAACTATACGCAAATAACGTGAATAAGACATGAGGTTGTGGTTCCTAATTTCACACCTACATGGTGATTCAGACCTAACTGGTGTTGCATTGTATAATTTCAGATATATATGATGTTGTATTGTATAATTTTAGACCTGCATTGTGTTGTATTGTAAAAGTTCACACCTACATGGTGTTGCATTGTATAATTTCAGACATACATGGTGTTGTGTTGTATAATTTCAGACCTAAATGGTGTTGTATTGTATAATTTCAGATCTATATGGTGTTGTATTGTATAATTTCATAACTACATGGTGTTGCATTGTATAATTTCAGACCTATATGGTGTTGTATTGTATAATTTCATAACTACATGGTGTTGCATTATATAATTTCAGACCTATATGGTGTTGTATTGTATAATTTCATATCTATATGGTGGTGTATTGTATAATTTCAGACCTATATGATGCTGTATTATATAATTTCAGACCTATATGGTGTTGTATGTATAATTTCATACCTTTATGGTGGGGATCAGGTCATTATTCCGACAGCCCATTATTCCGACAGCCCATTGCTCCGACGGCCCATTATTCCGACAGCCTATTGCTCCGACAGCCCATTTCTCCGACAACCCATTATTCCATCAAAAATGGTCAAAAGTAGTATAATTATCTTAAAATCTGTTGTTTTTCTTCTATACCTAACGGAAGACTGACTTTAATCTTTATACTCATTGGGCGGATTGTTTCTGTATTAAACAAAAGGGTAAATATGGGGTCAAAGTCAAATGTCATGGTGCTAGCAGATTCCTTACATCATGACGACATGAGAAATATCAGTACCACTTTCGGATGGTCTAACACTTCTACATTTTGAATTTAACCATGAAAAGTTTACACTGCCACCGTTACGTGAGAAGACACAAACATTATTGGAGGGGGGGGCGGGAGATTTTTTTTTTTAATCTCTTGCCCTGATTTTTACCGAAAAAAAAATGTGTCCGGACGAAAATCCCAGCCCCCGCCCCCGCCCGTCCATAAACCTTGTAACCCTTCAAAACCGTCCAAAGTATTCTTTTTATTAAACTTTACACAAAGGAGTACACCATATGTAGATGTGCATGAAATAATTATAAAGGTTTGTTCTGACATTAACGGTTGCATTTAGGATACAGAGCCATTGTGAGTGAGCTAGTCTAGTTTGATCCTGGATCTGGAGAAAAAAAATGCCATTACCGTACATTATGATTAATACAATAAAAAATGTCCATAAACTCCTGGAGGGGGGCTAAAATTAAATAATAAAGATTTAATTTTAAGCAAAATTCGGTTGTTGTCGGGAGTATCACGTCTAAACTCCCACAATTTGTGACCGGAGAGACAGTACCTGATGCTGTTCAACCGTATTGCGTTTTCTAATACGTTTTAGATACATTGTAAACCGATGAATGCCTCCTTCACATGTACATTTAATGCCCATTAAATGCGCATCGCATGCTTTAAGAGCTTCACACCTATGACAAGGAGTTTTCAGTTGGCATAAGTTACGACTGTAATAATACTATTTTTTGCATGTAGAGAAAATATAAATATTTTCACGTAAATAATGGAAATCGCAGACGTTTTGACGTACCTGTGAAGGCATTAACCATGTTGGATGCGCATTCAACTCGCATCATGAAACGCACGTCGGAATGCAGAATAAATGAACGTGTGTGGAAGCGGCATAATGCATATGGAAGGCATTCTATTAGCCGCATATGTTGGTTGCCAATCGTGCTTCAACAGAAGTGGTCGATGTATTTATTGACCTGAACAAGGGAACTGTCTACCTATCTCCGGAGCTTTTTCCATTCTTCTGCATGTACATTGTGCCCCCTTTCTCTCCTTTTCTACTATATACGTCCTTCTTCAATTCTTAACTCGCCTCGCTTCCATGCGTATTGCTATCTTCCATCATTTTGTCTTTCTCGTGCTTCTCCCGGTTTACACTTTTTTCCTTCACTCCTCTTTTCTGGTTCCTTTGTGCAATGTGCACAACTTTTTCTTCATTTTTTAACTTTCCTCATACCAGGTCGGTCGATCATAATTGCCTTGAACGGGGATGTACAGCCTAGGATAAAAGCTCCTTTTCCTTTCCAGAACATTCTGTCTAGGCCATGGTCCGTCAAGATTAGCCTGACCGACGGAACATCCTGTTGGATACACCTGGTTAAACCATGGATTTGTGGATTGAGTTCTATTTTGCATTGTCGGAAAAATGGGCCGTCGGAGTAATGGGCTGTCGGAGTAATGGGTTGTCGGAGTAATGGGCTGTCGGAGTAATGCTACGCATCCATATGGTGTTGTATTGTATAATTTCAGACCTATGTGGTGTTGTATTGTATAATTTCATACCTATATGGTGTTGTATTGTATAATTTCAGACCTAAATGGTGTTGTATTGTATAATTTCAGACCTATATGGTGTTGTATTATATAATTTCAGACCTATATGGTGTTGTATGTATAATTTCATACCTATATGGTGGGGGTCAGGTCATTATTCCGACAGCCCATTATTCCGACAGCCCATTGCTCCGACGGCCCATTATTCCGACAGCCCATTGCTCCGACAGCCCATTTCATACCTATATGGTGCTGTATTGTATACTTTCAGACCTAAATGGTGTTGTATTGTATAATTTCAGATCTATGTGGTGTTGTATTATATAATTTCAGACCTAAATGGTGTTGCATTGTATAATTTCATACCTATGTGGTGTTGTATTGTATAATTGCAGACCTATACGGTGTTGTATTGTATAATTTCACACCTAAATGGTGTTGTATTGCATAATTTCAGACCTATATGGTGTTGTATTGTATAATTTCAGACCTAAATGGTGTTGTATTGTATAATTTCAGGCATACATGGTGTTGTATTGTATAATTTCATGCCTATATGGTGTTGTATTTTATGATCATTCTGGTATCCACAACAGTGATTCTTCTTAGTTCCCATCCAAACTTCAGAGAAAAGAAAACTATATTTCTGCAGAATGATACAGAAACATTCGAAATGCTTGCATACTTACGGGATAATCGAGTTAAAGAGGAAGCAATTAGCTTTATTACTACGTCTTCAATTCCAATTCTGATATATTCAGAAAGAACTGCCGACATGTTTTTTCTAATAGAGATGGCGGTTCATTTCGCAGTTTGTCCAAGAAAAAAGTGTTTCTTCAAAAACATCCTCAATGTTATTGATTTGTTCATCAATCTTGCAGTAATATGTAAATTCATATTAGGAATGTATTTCATGCAAGTTTATTTGAGTCGCATACTGTACGCCATATTTGCTGGTTGTCACACTATTGCTATTTTTAGACTGACACGTGTCTTTCGTGTCGCTGTGCAATTCAGTGGTATTCGTATTTTGTTCTTATCATTGAAAGATAGCCTGAAAGATATGCTAGTGTTGGTACTTATGTTGTTAGCAATGGCTGTTCTGTTTGCTAACTTGATGTTTTACGCTGAATTCGACAGTTTAACGTTCCCTAACATGTTTCAAGGAATATGGTATGCCATTGTTACTATGACAACTGTCGGATATGGGGATATATTTCCGGTTTCAACTCTTGGATGCATTGTGGGTTCTGTTTGTGCTTTGTCTGGTATTTTCATAATGGCTATACCAATAGCGATTATGGCAGGAAACTTTACGACATATTACAAGAAACACGAGGAATTTAAAATGATAAGAAGAATTGAGAAAGCAAAGTTAAGACACACCAATATTGTCCAAAATGGAGAAAACAAAGCTTAGGCACTCCAACAGTGTTCAAAATGGCAAACAATGACTAGTGTGGTGTATTCTATTAACGAGGATTGAAAATGGAACGTCATTTTATATTGAAAGGCGATTTGTACATAATGATAATGAGTTGACATTGTAATGAAGACTTTAGAAAGGAATACCGAATGTCATACATGCATACATGTGAACCTTCCGGCGGGAGCATTTTTCTTCCCATTTTGAGGGCCCCTCCCGTCAACTTCCAAAATCTTCCGCCCGTAAAAAAAATCAAATACAATAAAATCTTGACCTACATTTTGCGATCAATATTTCTGGAAATTCCCCATTTGGAACTCCCGCGCAGACGAAAAACGCCGAGAGATACAAATGGCAAAGGTGAATGTCATATTTAATGATATCCGGTTATTAATCTGTTTGACACCTTTACAGGTAAATTGGGTCATGGTGATTAATTAAGGTGTTGATGATAATACAACAATTATCCACTGATTGACAGTTAATTGGGGATAAGGAAGTGGGTTTGTGGCACACGCTTAGATAATTAGAAGTGTGATAGCGGCAATTAAAAATAGTTATAAACCGTTGTGCAAACAGGAGTCGGACAATCTTTGATGACGAGGAAAACTTCTTATTTCGATCAAACGATGAATTCATCTCGGATTGAGTTGTTATGGTTTGTTTGGGACCAAAGCCGATCAAAGTATTATTTAAGGACTAAGTTCCAGGATGGAATTGATAAACCACAAAAATGCCGAAACGTATGCTATCACCCAACGCACCAGCAGCAAAGTGACTTTTTAATTTTAGTGCTCCATGACTTTATTGTTCAGAACATTCTGTCTTCATTGTTATTGCTTTGTTATAACCTTATGATTATGAGTGATTATGAATAAATTATAAATACAGTTTTTATCCTTCATTCATCATATGAAACACTACTAATAAGACAAATGTAAACAATATATATTGAAATGGGATGCAGTTGGTTCAATACTGAAACAAACAAAAGGAAAACATGTACATAATACCAATATATTGGCAATTTTTTCCAGTAAATGTGATCTTAATGCATTAATACACAACCGTCAAAACATTTGAAGAGGCAGGCTTAAATTAATGTAATTTGTCTGGTTAATAAAATATTTCATCATAGATACATTTTTGTACAGTCTGATGATGGAAGAAAAACAATAATGCATGTTTGTTTATTGGCGTGTATGATAATAAAAGGGCGAACATTCCGTATTGTCAAAATGGCTAATAACCCAATAGTTTCTTTTCTGTTTCTGTTTCTGCCATGTAATTGCCTCCTTCATCATGTTGAAGATTATGCAATGAATTTTTGGACTGCGCATTTTAGTTGAACTAATCAAGTGTGTGGGATAATGATTTAATGGGGCTTATTTACAATTAAAACTACAAATGTATATACATGTACATGTTGGGACTGCCTGGCGGCTAAAGGGACACAATCCTGGCCTTAAAGGCTTCAGGTGTGTCCAGCTCCACAATGTCTGGTGGCAGCAGATTCCAATCCCTCACTGTTCTTGGGAAAAATGACATCTTTCTGGTGTCAATACGACAGGATTCTATTTGAAATGCCCTGTTGTGTGTATTTCTAGAGCGTCGACAAGGTGGTATTAGTCTGTTTTCTTTTGTGATGGATACTAGCTCTCTATCAATTTTGTACATCATCATCAGTCTTGCATCTTTTCTCCTGTTTGCCAAAGGTCTCCATTTGAGTCTCTGGAGCATGTTGCTCACACTAGATCGGTTTCTCTGGTTGCTGACGACATATATAGCTGCTCTTCTTTGTACGGCTTCAATTATGTTTATTTCTGTTTTCGTATAAGGATTCCAAACAGTACTGGCATATTCAACCAACGGGCGAACAAGCGTTTGGTAGGCTTGTTCTTTAATCCTGATTGATGGAATTTTCAGGTTCCTCCTTAGGAATCCTAGAGTTTTATTTGCTTTGGCAGTTATATTGTTTATGTGCTGATCCCACTGCAACTTATTGGTGATTGTTAATCCAAGATATTTAGCTGATGTTACTAGCTCTAGAGTGTGACCATGCAGATGGTAGTTTGCCTCAGTCTTCTTTGTTTTATTTGTTACTCTTAGGACATTGCATTTATCTGGATGGAACTTCATACACCATTTATTTTCCCATTGGCCGAGCTTATTAAGGTCTTCTTGAAGTGTTGATGCGTCATCTTCATTTGCGATAGTGAGGTATATGATGGTATCATCAGCAAAGAGTCTGACTTTGGAGGTTAGTCTTGACTGGAGGTCGTTGATGTAGAAAAGGAAGAGTCCTGGTCCTAGTACTGAGCTCTGGGGTACACCAGAGTCAACACTTACTGCTTCCGACGAAACTCCATCTAGCACTACTGTTTGTTGTCTATCTTCTAACCAGTTTTGGATCCATCTTGTTGTTTTCCCATCAATTCCATAGTATCTCAGTTTATGTATTAGTAGACTGTGGTTTACTTTGTCAAAGGCCTTGGCAAAATCCATTATAAGTATGTCGGTTTGACGGCCTTCTTGAAGATTTTTTGAAATATCGTCTACAAATTCAATGAGCTGTGCCTTTTCGAAATCCATGTTGTAGTGGATATAAAATGTTGTTTTTTTCTGCATGTTGCATGATGTTTCTTGCAATGATATGCTCCAGGATCTTACAGCAAACAGATGTTAGTGAAATTGGTCGATAGTTTTCAGCTGCAGATTTTAGTCCTTTTTTGTATACTGGGGAGACATTAGCTGTACGCCAATCTGCTGGTACTTCTCCTGTATCTAAGGATTTTGTGTAGATAAGTTGGAGGAGAGGCGAGATCTCATCAGCTAGTTCTTTGAGTATTCTTGGTGAGAGGTTGTCTGGTCCCTGAGCTTTGTATGGATTAAGGTTCTTTAGTAGTTTTGTTATTCCATTTGTTGAGATATTAAATGGTTTCATTGTTTGATGTTTAATGCTAGGGTCCATTCTTTTAGATTGTATAAACTCTTTTTTCGTGAATTTAGAATTTACTGAGAATGCAGATTTGAATTGACGGTTAAGTATGTTAGATTTTGAAGCTGGATCACAAAACAGTTTGCCATCCATCATCAGAGAGGAAATTCCTATGTTGTCCTTACGTTTGTGTTTTATGTATGTCCAGAATTTTTTCATTCCCGAGTGTGGTTCTTCCTCCTTTGGTGTTACGATATTTTCAATATATTTCCAGTATGATTGTCGTGTGATCTTTTGAGTATGATGTTTAAGTTGGTTGTACTTTTCTTTTGTATTTTGGTCACCTGTCTTCTTTTTCTGCTTGTAGAGTCTTTGTAGCTTTCTCAGATTTTTTCGAATTTCTGTATTTACAAAATGAAAAGCAAAAATAATCCACTGCTAGAACAGTTCTAAAGGTCAATAGAAAAATTGTAGACGGAGGCAAAATCGATACGACTAACTTGCATGCATGACACATGACACATCTCTGTCCTGGCTTGTTACGGGTACTTAAAGGGGCCATAGCCAGAAATCATGGGTGATTTTGCTCATGAATATTCATAAACCAAATCGCGTCATATATGACGTCAGCAAATAAACGTTGAACCATATTTGGAAGACGCTGATGAAAACTCGTATCTATTTTTCTTAAGTAATATTTCATCACAGTTTTGATCACATAAATAACTTCATAATTATTTGTGATCGGATCAAAATTAATTGTCATCATATGTTTATTAGGAATCCGATGATATGTGCAAAAGATCGAAAATATATTTAATGCACTGCTGCCCCCCCCCCCCCCCCCCCCCCCTTTTTTCCACGAAATAACAGTATGTAAATAAAAAATATATTGTGCATTTTTCAATTTCTGCCCCACATAAGTATTAGTATGTCATTGAAATCGTTTAGTATATATATTGTTAAATTTTTGGAACTTTATATATCGGCAGTATTGTTACCAATTGTATTATAGTTAGATTTACATGTTCTTCTTCTGTTGTTTTGTCGAAATAAAAAAATACCCCATCGTCCCTTGTGAAGCTTTTTTTTAATGGTTTATTTACATTTACAATGTTTAGCAGAAGTAGTTTTACGAAATAGTAGATTTTTCTGGCGTGAACCCCTATTGAATCTCTACTAGAAAGGTAAAACAAACTTGTGAAGCCCTCTTTTAAATTATCGTGGGAACCTTTAATTTTTCAGCAAAATATTTATCGAAGAAAGATTCCTCAACAATGTTACCGGAACTGATCGAATTTGTCCCGGCAACTAGAATGGGGATTGTAAGAAAAGTGCTTTTAGGTCTTGAAAACCGTGCAGGATGCATTTTTTCACTTCTTCTCAATGCTTTTGAATGGTGCTTACGCTTCAAAATTTGAAACTGGGTGGGAACCTTGAGTTTTCATGGTACAGCTGTAATATTTTGAGATATTGTTCAAACCGGTGCATAGTTTGATTTTTTATCCCGGCAAATTGTCCGGCCCAAGCTAACAGAAAGTTTCCCGTTCAACTATATGTTAAAATCCAAATTCTCTTTGAGCCGCCATTTTGAATATGCAAATGAGCAAATCACCTATCATTTCTGGCTATGCATTATCTGCCAAAATCGTAAATATTTGTTACTCATAAAAACTATCAGATATGATTGATGCCTTAATAAAACGTGTTTCTGTAACTTATAAATGTTATGAAATGTACGCGCATCGGGGAAAAAAGGTGCAACTGCTCGTGTTTTGAGATCGATCATATAGTATATTGAAAATTAAGAACAATACACAACATAATATACTGTTTGATTTTAAACCTACAGATGTTGACACTATAAACAAACTGGTTAGCAAAATAAACATCAAGAAAGCTACTGGTGTAGATCAGATCTCATCTAAACTTTTACGTGCTGGTGCACTTGTACTTAACAAGCATATAACAACACTTGTTAATAACACTATCAAGACCAGTGTTTTTCCAACCAGGTTAAAAGAAGCTCAGGTTGTTCCACTACATAAAAAAATGACCCTTTAGACAAAAAGAACTACCGACCAGTTAGCATCTTACCCACAATTTCTAAAGTTTATGAAATGGTTTTATCTGACCAACTAACTGATTTATTTGAAAATACTTTTCATACTTTTTTATGCGCTTTTAGAAAGGGTCATGGTTGTCAGACAACTTTGCTGAGACTCCTTGAAGATTGGAAAACAGCTCTAGATAAAAATCAGTATGTGGCAGCAATTCTTATGGAGCTTTCGAAGGCTTTTGACTGTCTGCCACATGACATTCTCCTTTGTAAGCTGTCTGCATACGGCCTATCTCCAAAATCTGTGCAATTACTTAGAAATTATTTAACTGGTCGTAAGCAACAAATCAAACTTCAGGGAGATCTCAGCAGTTGGGCTGATATACAAAAAGGGGTACCTCAAGGATCTATACTTGGCCCCTTGTTATTGAAATTTTTATTAACGACATCTTTTATTTTATTGAATATGGTACATTGTATAATTATGCTGATGATAACACCTTGTCTTATGTAAATGATAATTATGAGAAATTAATTGATATACTTGAAAAAGAAAGCTCAGTATTGATAGACTGGTTCAAATTCAATTGTATGCAGGCTAATCCAGATAAGTTTCAAGCCATTGCAGTTGGCAATAAGACACATGCCAAGACACCAGTATTTAAAATTGATTCAGCTGAAATTACTTGTGATGAAGTGGTAAAATTACTAGGAATAGATATTGATTACCAACTTAATTTCAATTATCATATTAAAAACATATGTCGTAAAGCTTCTCAACAGTTGAATGTTTTAAAACGCATTAGTTGTTTTCTTTCAAAATTAAATAAATTAACAATTTTTCATACTTTCATTTTGTCTAATTTTAATTTTTGTCCTTTGGCATGTCATTTTTGCAATAAAAGTAATACCTCTAAATTAGAAAAAATCCAGGCGAGGGCTTTACGATTTATATACGAGGACTATGAGAGCACATATGATGGGTTATTAGAAAAAGCTAAAGTTCCATCTCTGAAAGTTAGAAGAATGCGTACCATGGCTATTGAATGTTTTAAGATTTTAAGCAAACTTTCACCATCTTGTTTACATGATTTAGTTGTTTTTAAAGATTGTAAATATAATTTTAGATATTCCAATATTGTAGATATACCTAGGGTGCGAACATCTACCTACGGTAAGAATAGTTTTAAATATGCAGCAGCTGTTTTATGGAATGACCTACCTGATGATTTTAGAAAATTTTCCAATTTTAATCAGTTTAAGAATATTTTAAAATCTTGGAATGGAAATGTATGTAAATGTTCAGTTTGTGCTGACTTTTAAATTTGCTTAAATTTCTACCATCTAGGTCATATCCAGTTTTTATTTATTGTGCTTATAAAATTGTTATGCTCTGCTCATAATATCAGCTTTTAGTTGTTCATAGTTTGCTACATTAGCTCTTGGTATGCTTAGCTTATAACATCAGCTTTTAATCTGCTTTTTTGCTTATCTTGTAACTGTTATTATTTTACATGTAGTGCTTACTTAGTCTTGTATTTTAGCTGTGTGTTGCATGCTTGTTATTTGTTATTTATTCTGTGTCTGTGTATGTCGGTTAAAAGTTCAACAGAGCTTATGTTGTATGTTGTTTTAACCATGCCGACTCTAAATAAAGCTTATTTATTTATTTATTTATTTATCAAGAAATGGACGCCATCTTATTAATTATCGGCATTGTTTACGGAGTTTGCCGAATCGTCATTAAATCAGTACAACAATGCACTTTTTTCTTATTTTCTGTAATCTGCTTTTAGTCGGCGTTAATTACGGACAAAGAACCATGCAAGTTTGCAGTTAATAAGCGACAAAATACAAATGATTCGTGTTTACCTGTCACTAGTAAGGTCAGTTGCATACGGAGAAAGCGAGGTCAAATTATAAGCTTGCGAGGAAATACTAAATCGATTGTAATTTTCGTTCTCAAAAGGCGAAAAGTGGTACGACAAGCTGTTTAATGTGAAATATTTACCTTTATTTCATCATTTTAAAGCTATTTACCAATTTCCAAAACATATAATTTGTTTGGTCAAAATCGTAGCTAATGCCTCTTTGAATGAAAAATGGCGTCGATAAGCTAGTTGTATTAGTTCAAATCGTCCCTCTTTGTGAAATGATGTGGTCATGTAGTGTTTTCTACATGCGAGCATTTAAAATGCCAACCCTCGCATATTACCGGGCCAACAGCGTTATTGTAAAGAACCCTAATCTTAATTCTGACTTTTATACATAACAATCTAATCTTTGTGACTCAGAAGTTATCATATATTTAATTTTAGTTCTATTAAAGAGAGCCAATAGCATAACCATTATGTAAATATTATACATTTACTGTCTTTTGATGAGGTAAATGTGTTTATTTTGACTTTTGAAAACAAATTATTCACTGAGCGTTTATCGACAAAAGTAAAGAGTACCGCGTCTCAAGTGTAGGTTAGTGGCTGTTTTACACTCATTATATTTAGGGTACGAGTTAATCGTATTGTTGAAGACCCTACTATGACTGTGAAATGTAGAAGCGCCATTCGTTTACTCTAATTCGTGTCTAAGGGTAATGGTGGATAGTATCTCATGTACATTTACATCCATATCATTTCTTACTAATTATGGGAGGGGGCCGGGGTGTCCTTACTAATTATGGGGGGGGGGGTTCTTACTATTTATGGGAGAGGGTGTCCTTACTAATTATGGGAGGGGGTGTCCCACTCTCATCTATATCGGTCTATGTTACAACATTTAGTTTACTAGGATAATTGTAAACAAATATTTACTAAATATCATATGTTTTAGAATATTAATATCTTCAAAATTTTGTAAAATTCTAGTAGGTCATTTTACATTTTCATAGGAAATATATGAATGGAGTCAAGCATGCTGTCTTCAGATCATTTTAATAAATAGGGTTAGAGTTACTCCAGGTATTGATTTCAGAGTCAGACTTGTACACTAATGTAATGTTCGAAATACTCCAACCTTTCAGAATGGTCTTATATTGTTTAATTGTATTCTTGAAAAAAAAAGGGGGAATCTACTGAGGACAGGCAAGTTGTTTTCGAAAGCTCTCTCTCTCTCTCTCTCTCTCTTGTGGATATTAATTTTCTCATGTTTTCAAAAATAAATCTCGGCAAAATATTATACAGGTATATCATGTTTGGGAGGGGTATTTGCGAAAAATACCTGTCGAGAGACGAAAAATTTCCCGAGCCGAAAGGCGAGGGAAATTTAGTCTCAAGACTGGTATTTTTCGCAAATACTCCTCGCAAACATGATATATCTGTTTAATTACACCGAATATTATTTAGAACACTGGCTAAATAAATAATACCTTTTGTTTGTCGTTTTAAGGACCTAACATGATGTATCTGTTTAATTCTACCGAATGATGTTACATAAAACGCACAACTGATAACGTTTTACAAATTTTGTTACAAGCGTCTCGGTGAAGGGTAAAAACGGCAAATACGATTGTTACATAAAACGCACAACTGATAACGTTTTACAAATTGTGTTACATGCGTCTCGGTGAAGGGTAAAAACGGCAAATACGATTTGACAAATACCATGAAAAAAGTTAAATCTTATGCAAATACACATACATGAAGTAAATATTCTGCAAATTCACAATGCAAGGACTGAATTTGTAATAAAAATATCACGGCTATTAACCAATCAGAATCCATCATTCTTATATAAGGTGTAATTAATAGAAATATCTGTTCCAATTAGATAGATAGGTTTTGTGAAGTCCCGTGAAATTCTGCAAATGTTGGTTTTTCATTTGACTTGGTAGCTTTCAGGATTGGTGGCGCATAATGGGTTGGTTGGTTAGTTTATGGTGTTGAACCCCACTTTCAACAATATTTCAGTTATATCGTGGCGGTCAGTTTTATTGGTGGAGGAAACAGGAGTACCCGGAGAAAACCACCGACTTGTTGCAAGTCACTGACAAATTTTATCACATGGTATTATTACCCACGAAAACAACGAATGCCTGACCGACATTTGAACATTGTAACACTCGAATGTCAGTCATAGAAATTAACCCGATACTGTACAGCTGAATAGTCTAATTTCAAAAAGCGTGACTTAGGTATAAAAGTGAGTGTCATGCCTGCAGGTGGTTCTCGGGTGTTTAAGGTTTACCCTATGCACCAATTTGAATTATTAATATAATGTGAGATTATGCAAGAAATAAAACGGTTTTTATTTTTCTTTCACAAATGTAAGGAAAAAAAGGGGGGTTGTTACGATAATTTACGATGTTATGCAATTCACTGACCTAATATATCACTAGTTTAACTTGTCAATACAAGAGACCTTTAAATTTATTAAACTTTCTTATTTACACACATAATACAATACTATCCACACATTCAAGTAAATCGGTTATGTGTGATGACCGCCGTATTGATCGTCACGTTTTTCGATGGGCGTAAAGATATTTTTATATAATTATTGTATAACTTCTGCTGTCTGTGAACGCAAAAATGAACCTGCAACTATGGAATTTGTTATTGATTGTGCACCAGTTAGCAAGCTGTAAGTATTATTTAATTTAATATATTGCAGTATAACTATTGTTTTTACCTATATGTTACACGATTACGCTCTAGAGGATTCTTGTCTTCTGTGTAGTATCTATATAAAATATTAAACATGACCGATGAACACGCTACACGAAAACAGACTCTCTTAAAAATAAAAGTAAATTTAATAACATTATACAAATCAAACGAGATTGGAATGAATATACCACACGTGATGGTAATGGATTAGGTTTGTTATCAAAAATCAAATGTTATATTTTAAATTAATTAAATTGTTAGATACTGGCTATTTATATTGTGAGTGAGTGATTGAGTGATTCTTGTTTAACGCCAACCCAGCAATTTTTCAGCTTTATCATGGCGAGAACAATTAAGGTGATTTTCAATAAGATGATTATATAAGTTCTAAGGTCCCTAGTGACCGTCTATCACGAACCCTTCAACTATTTACTGACCGTCCAAATAATCATAGTCGGTCACGGAAGCTTAGAACATTTTTGTACGATGTTGCTGATCTATAACTTGAAACAGTAACTAAGTTTTTTCCACGAACTATGTTTGACGGACTTTCGTGGAAGTTCTAAGGCTAAATACGTAATGGTCACTAGACAAAATTAAGCACCGTCCACTGACCTTCTGTAATTTTCCGTCTGCATCGTTATTTTTATGAATGGAATTTTCTCCTGTTCAGGTAAGGCGTATTAATCTTATTCTCTAGATTTCCATATATGGCTCTCCTTTCTATCGTTATTTTTAGGAATGATTTTATCTAACCATAGGTCGTCAAATAAATACAACATCGTACAATGAGATATAGACCAACATGCTTAGTTGGATTTGTATTGTACTAGTTCATTGACACAACAGTCCGCAGATAGACATGTCGCTCCACTCGGACACATTATCCTGATTTCGAACCAACCAGTCTTTGCTCTTTCTCCTTAATGCTGCGTGCTTATAGCGGAGAAGCAACAAATATCAATTTTATAGTCTTTGGTTTGATGCGATCGCGGCCCTAACCCACGATCTAGCACACACATATTTATATTGTAGTTCCATATAATTATGTTTATATATGATATATTATAGATGGTTTACTTAATTGCACCAATTTTAATGCAACTTATGATTAGTTCTGCCTATTATATGTAATAGTCGATTTCCCATCAACTTTTGAATGCAAATTGAAGAATGTTGATATTGGATCCATCCGTCCGTGCGATCGCTGATATGACGTCTGTTCGACCACCAGACTTTTGTGATTTGAACTCTTCATACCCAGTTCTTTTTATTCCCGATATTTTGTTTTGTTATCATTAATAATTATGTGTGGTGTGTATATGTGCGGTGTTGGCTGTTCGCTTGTTGATTATGTGTGGTGTGTATATGTGCGGTGTTGGCTGTTCGCTTGTTGATTTTGTGTGGTGTGTATATGTGCGGTGTTGGCTGTTCGCTTGTTGATTATGTGTGGTGTGTATATGTGCGGTGTTGGCTGTTCGCTTGTTGATTATGTGTGGTGTGTATATGTGCGGTATTGGCTGTTCGCTTGTTGATTATGTGTGGTGTGTATATGTGCGGTGTTGGCTGTTCGCTTGTTGATTATGTGTGGTGTGTATATGTGCGGTGTTGGCTGTTCGCTTGTTGATTATGTGCGGTGTTGGCTGTTCGTTTGTTGATTATGTGTGGTGTGTATATGTGCGGTGTTGACTGTTCGCTTGTTGATTATGTGTGGTGTGTATATGTGCGGTGTTGGCTGTTCGCTTGTTGATTATGTGTGGTGTGTATATGTGCGGTGTTGGCTGTTCGCTTGTTGATTATGTGTGATGTGTATATGTGCGGTGTTGGCTCTTCGCTTGTTGATTATGTGTGGTGTGTATATGTGCGGTGTTGGCTGTTCTCTTGTTGATTATGTGTGGTGTGTATATGTGCGGTGTTGGCTGTTCGCTTGTTGATTATGTGTGGTGTGTATATGTGCGGTGTTGGCTGTTCGTTTGTTGATTATGTGTGGTGTGCATATGTGCGGTGTTGGTTGTTCGCTTGTTGATTATGTGTGGTGTGCATATGTGCGGTGTTGGCTGTTCGCTTGTTGATTATGTGTGATGTGTATATGTGCGATGTTGGCTGTTCGCTTGTTTGCATTTAAGTCAAGGTTTTAATTTGGTGAGAGGAGCCGTCGTGGCCGTGATCGTATGGTAGTTTGATTTACAGCTACCTATGCAATCAGTGCATATCACCACTGATGTTGTGAGTTCGAATCTCGATCAGGTACAGCAATATGTGATAAAATTTGTCAGTGACTTGCGACAGGTCGGTGGTTTTCTCCGGGTCTTCTGCTTTCCTCCACCAATAAAACTGAAATATTGTTGAAAGTGGTGTTAAACACCATCCAAACAAAACAAAATCAATTTAGTGAGAAAAACACACCGAAAACGTTGTTACATGCAGTTGAGTTTACTATATCAGAAACATAGAATTGAAATCCACCCGACACTCAAGTAAACCAACATTTGAGGAATCAATTTAGCGTCACGCCATTGGTCTATATCAGATTTTCAGTGAGCGTGACGACTTATAATTTTAGATAGACGTGAGTCACATATACTTATATATGGTTAAAATTGATAACTGACATTCGTCGCTTTTCTTGTGTCTGTTTTTCTCAAAACCACTGATCAAAATTATCAGCATGGTAGTGTGCGGTCTTTTTGATTGATGATTGATTGATTGATTGATGGTGTTTAACGCCACTTTCAACAATATTTCAGTTATATCGTGGCGGTCAGTTTTATTGGTGAAGGACCCGGAGAAAAACACCAACCTGTCGCAAGTCATTGACAAACTTTATCACATAATGTTGTACACCTCGTACTGAGTATTTGCGAATTTGTGTAGTTTTTGGATGCCATTGGAAGGTTAAACCCCGCCACATTTGTGTGCCTGTTTGCTTACTGTTCACTTAACCATACTATCTAATTTCAATATTAGGCATTCTAACATTAAGAAAGATAATTGCAACGCAACATCGGCAAAAACATCTTGCAGTATTATTTATCTTGTCCTCAATAACAAAGGTCGACACGTGACACTTGAACTCTTTCAATTGACCGATTTTTTGTGTACATGAATGTATCCATTTTATTTACATAGCTTTAGCCAATGACTGCTCTGAATTAAATATCAGCAACAATCTCCAGCAATGTTTGACGAGTATTTGGACAAAGGCTAACGACAAAAATGCTTTCTGGTTTGGTACACAGTGGGCCAGTATTTGTGGATACAATCCACTTGATTCACCGTACTGTAGCAGTCTTCAACAACCATACACTCCTCACAGTCTACTCAACACCATATATGGTTTGGATTGGGATTTGAGTCAGAATCCGCTCACACAATTCTTGAATGTTACATATCACACACAAACAGGTAAGTCGACGTTTTAAGTCTTCATTTACTATAGGCTACCACACAAAAACAGGTAAGTCGACGTTTTAAGTCTTCATTTACATGTAACATATCACAAAAAAACAGGTAAGTCGTCGTTTTAAGTCTTCATTTACATGTTACATATCACACAAAAACAGATAGGTCGACGTTTTAAGTGTTCATTTACTATATGTAGTGCAGATGTCTTACACAGTCACGTGGTGTTAAATAAATTTAAAAATAAACTTTCTATAAAATAAAAACGTAGATATCAAATTTAGTGCGCACGACGCGTTTGTTGAATAACATTCATCAGGTACGCTCGAAATCGAAACATTGGAAAGCCAAATAAGTTATCATGACAATAATGTTTAAACGATGACGGTAAAAAATTCCATCAATATCAACACAGTCACATGAAGCTAAATAAAAACGAAATACTTTCTAAAGTCCTGGTTTGGAACAGGTACAACAATGTGGCGGATTTAGACTGGTTAATCAGATTCCAAGCCTTGGCTCTTGATAACTGTATGTATATTCTAAAATAATTTATTTAGTATATTTATGCATTTCTCAATGAGTTCAGTAAAAAAATAAGTCATTTTTCTATAAATAAATTAATAATATATATAATCCGAGTTATTTGAGAAATGTTTTCATTAACATATTAATTTTGAAAATCAACGATGAAATCAACCATGCATAAACATATAATAAAATTACTCACCATTAACACTATATATAGTGTCTAACTTTCCAATAAGTCATATATTACTGTAACAGGATATTTATCAAACATTTTTGTTGCATCAAGTAATCTTAAAAGAAATAACGAATTTCTAATGTATTTTCTACATTATGAACATACAAAGGTCAACTTGATAATTATATATAAACGTTAGAGAAAACAGAAGGGACAATCAAGAATGAACAATCCAGAGAAACTGGCAACATTGAACACACAAGACACAGAACGACGACAAACAAAACACAACACAATACAGAAAAATAAAAAGATAAGTAACACGGCCCCACAAAAAAAACTAGCGCTGAACTCAGGCGATCGCGGAGGCCATTTGCACATTTCCGGCTTGATTCTAAAATTATAAGCTTGTACACGTTTTTATTGGAGCTATCTCCCTGTAAAGCAAGAAAAGATGTCACCATTCGTGTAGTAAAGCTCACGATCGATCATATGATAATAACACTTATTTCCTCATAATCTTGCAACAACTTGTGAATTTTCTATTTGCTATTAAATTATCCACTGATTTTCTCAGGGTACAAATATGAACAAATTATCAGAAAATTACATAAATTTGTTTACTTTCCGTTGCTCTTACCAGATCTGGTACTATTTTATACGTCGTAAGGGAAATAACTCCTACAGAAAAAACGAATAATTTTAGAATTAAATCTTGAATGTGAAAAAGGTTTATTTAATTATGACCTAATTCAGTATCAATAGAACAGTGTGTTTCTTGTAAACACGCGATATCGATTTTCTTTTTTCGACACCAACAAAACACCGCATTCCGTTTTTTGTCGTCTGCTATTCCATTAACATTTAATGTAACAATACAAAGGGACATATTTACAAATTGACAGTGAAAGGTCACAATTTGGAACTCACCTCACACAGGTGACTACAATTAAACATAGGTATATTTACAACAAGTATGACAACAATAATTATACAATAAATCACACTCTTTATATTGTTAAAGTAAATTACAAACAAATCAATCGGTATTATATTAGACACGAATAACATAATTGTTATAAAATAAAACACTTCAAACAAATTTATATTGAAGAGATCAAGATGTGGGACGCCTCGCTTAGTGACACTACAAATAGATACCGGATAGGTTATAAATTAGGATGTTTGTCACGTGTAAACAAAGTACATGATTTATATTATGAAACATTCAAAAATAATAATTACTAGGAATGTCAATGATCAAATATTACCATGAGTATTTTGTTTAAGTGTTACTATAGCTTCAAAATGGTTTGGGAATTTTTGATTGTTGTTTATCTGTTGAACCTGGGGTTGATGTTGAACTTCAGATACGTTTTTTTTTAGTATTTGGAGTCGTGTATTCGCCTTCTACTGGTGATTTCACATAATCCAGTATTATGTCACTTATAACACTATCTCCTGCTTCACGAATGTGTACACCATGTGGGTCATTTAAATTGTAGAGTGCTCTGTTTGGTACATTGTTTGGAGTGAACTCTGACCACAAGTCAGTAAACCTCATCTTATTGTTTTTCAAGCACAATTTGTTTTATGAATGTGTTAACAGACGATGCTACAGAGTTTAATGCTTGTATGTGTGTACCTTTCCCTCTTCTTGGTAATATGTTACATACACCTATATTAGCATTTGAATATTTATGTTTCACATTGTGGTTACATTAACAATAATTTGTTCAGTATCATTTCTATACTGTGTTACATCATTTGTACCAACACTCAATACTGCACTATCAACATTTTCACTATCAACTTGTGAATCAGACTTATCTAACAGTTTTTGGACTTGGTATAATGTAGTACCTGACACAGAGATGTTATGTACATTGGGGTTTTCAAAGACAAGCCTTGTACAATTTGATGCTCCAAGGATGACACTTTGTGGTGCCATAGCTGGGTGTGATTCATTAGAAAACACACAGTTTGTAGTTGTATTATCATCATTTGTTATTTCACCAATTTCCGGGGATTTGTTATTTCTATCCATATCAGCTTCCCATCCCTCGCGGATGTCATGCATATAGTCCCCATATAGATCATGGTTTGTCGCCTCACAGTTCCGTCTTATGTGGCCTTCCCTGACACAATTATAACATACGTTATCAGAATGGGGACAATCTTTAATAGTATGGTCCTTACTGTTACACCTGAAACATGCCCGTGCTTTTGCCATCGAAGGTTTTGTCACGCAACGGTATGATGGGTGGTTGGTTTGTGAACAATATTGACATTCAGTTCTGTTGTTGTCGGCGAATATTCGCAACTTTAGCGAGGTACACATCTCGAATTTCACATTTGGTGAAATCAGAAAGCCAATATATATTAATAACGTTTTATCTTTCAGGATCGTATAAAAGCTGTGGAAATAGTTACACGATAACAGAAGCTAAAACAATAGAACTTGAACCTCTCATGTCAAAGAATTACCACCCGTGGGACACTATCACAAGGCCAGATATTACATGGACGCCATCTGCAAACATTCTGTACACTCTGATTATTTTTGACGCAGGCGCATACATATCGCATGGCGTCTACATAAATATCGAAGGAAACGATATAGACAATTCAGAGGTAAAGATATTAAGTCGGTCAATCTCACAACATGTATTTTAAGAGTGGGTGGGATAAGGAGTTATGGTTATGGTGTTTAACGCCCCTGGACGTCAACAACATTTCAGTTATTTTAAGAGTGATTTGAAACGGTAACACTCGCAAGATATTATTGAATGATTTATTTCAGAAACGTATCGCGCGCACTAGATTAGATATCTACTTTTTTATTATTGGTTTTAACGAATAACAATACCTCTTTAAATATTTCGAAGCGATTAGCTATTTTGATTAGAGACCAAATTTTCAGAAGGAAAAGTATCAAGGATCGCAAATACATTGTGAAAAAGGAAACCGTCCATTACAGGTCGACCGCACAATGCGATTATCTAGATGAGAATATAATTATATGATAGATAGCCTGAACTACTTTATAAAATACAGCAAAATTAAACACTGTATTTCATACAAAGAAATAAATGATTTTTAGTTTAAACATATTTTTATTTGCTAAATATAACAAGTGTGGACACAGAAATGTGCTGTCCAAAAGACAAGTGTGGATGTCAATATTTCATATTATTAACTTTAAAGAAAAAAAAATCATGGACACAAGGGTCCTGGATTTTTTTTTAATAAAAACTAATTCTGGATTATCATTTTTGCTTAAAGTCCAGTCCTGTGTTTTTATTTCAAATTTTCATCATAGCCCCTCTCCCCCTCCCAAGAGATATAAAATTGCATCATTAATAATAAATTAATAA
The DNA here is from genome assembly GCA_963383655.1 of Bathymodiolus septemdierum. Lineage (NCBI taxonomy): Eukaryota > Metazoa > Mollusca > Bivalvia > Mytilida > Modiolidae > Bathymodiolus > Bathymodiolus septemdierum. The sequence continues at coordinate 53,645,026 of OY726523.1, forward strand.
ATAATAAATTCAGATTTTCTATTTAAAATAAATCTCATTTACAAAACCACTGATATTTGTTCAATTTTTAACGCTGATTTAAGCTTTAGTCGCAACATATTTTTATTTTTCTCTTTAAACTGTCGAAACATAACATTTATTTAACTGTAAAATTCACAAATAAAATTTCTCCCCCTTTTTTTCCTTTTTTTCTTGTTTAAATCAATGATCAACAATATTCCAGAATCAAACAAATGAATAAATATAACATAGATTTCTTTTACATGCATCTTTTTACCATGCGGGGTCAGTGTGTTTTAAATCGGTCATCCAATCAGGACGCTCATTATTCTTGTCCAAGATAAAAAATACATCGTTAAAATTACCTGTGGGTGTTTCCCCACTTCAACTTGTAAATTTACATAGAAATCGCAAATAGTTCGTCGTAAAACTTCAAACATGGTTTTGTCTATCATATAACAATTGATGAAATCAAGGATGTTCTTCTGAATTTAAAATTAGGAAAAGCAGTTGGTAATGTCAAAATTAGTCATAATATGTTAAAACATACAGCATCTACTGTCTGTAAGCCTCTTGAGATTATTTTTAACTGTTCTCTACAAACTGGTAGATTCCCACAAATGTGGAAATCTGCTATAATTATTGCTTTGTTTAAAAAGGGTATCAAATCCGATCCTACAAATTATAGACCAATTTCCCTGCTAAGTTGTGTTGGTAAAGTGTTTGAACGTGTGATTTTCAAATATATTTATAATTTTCTGATAGACAATTCCTTAATTTATAAATATCAGTCAGGTTTTATGCATAAACATTCCACAGTGCATCAATTAATAGAAATTTACCATAATATTTGTTTGGCTTTGGAAAATCATGAAATAATTTGTTCAGTGTTTTGTGACATATCCAAGGCATTTGACCGTGTCTGGCATAAAGGCCTTATTAAAAAAATCGAAGGTTACGGAATTACTGGAAACCTTTTACGTTGGCTTGAGAACTATATAAGTAATAGGTATCAGAGAGTTATCATACGGAATTGTCTGTCTGAAAAGGGGAATTTAAAAGGTGTTGTTCCTCAAGGGTCTGTCTTGGGCCCTTGTTATTTCTGTTGTATATTAATGATATTGCAGACAATACTCAAAGCTTCTCAAGGCTGTTTGCTGATGATACATCATTATTATATTCTTCTAATAATGTAAATGAAATTGAAGTTATAGTTAATTCAGACTTATCTAAAATTTATAACTGGTCAAAAGAATGGCTCGTTGACTTTAACCCAAAGAAAACAGAATGTATTATTTTTTCTACTAACCAAGCAGCCAATAAGCCTTGTATTGTCTTCAATAATGAGAATGTAAAATTTGTAGAAAACCACAAACATTTAGGTGTCACCTTTTCCCACAATTGTAAATGGCATTGTCATATTGAAAATATACTAAAAAGCACGTCTAGTCAACTATCAATGTTGCGAAAATTTAAATTTTCTTTAAGCAGACACAACCTGGAAGCAATTTATTTTACATATATTTTGCCCCTTTTAGAATATGCTTGTGAATTATGGGATGGGTGTACTCAGCAAGAACATAATAAAATTGAACAAATTCAGCATGAAGCTGCCAGAATTATAACTGGATTACCCAAATTTTCGAGTTTGGAATCGCTTTATTTCGAAACTGGATGGGAACCACTTCACTCTCGTCGAAGAAGAAGAAAATTAAATATGTTTTACAAAATTCGAAATAACAATGCACCTTCGTATTTATGCGACTGTCTATTACCCTTTGAGCGAAACGAAAATGCTTACAATTTGCGTAATCAAACAGATTATAGTAACCCATTTACTAGGTTACAATTGTATCGCAACTCATTTTTTCCTTCTTCGATCAAACTTTGGAACAATTTGACATCAGAGATAAGAAGTGCCCCGACAGTTAGTAGTTTTAAAAAGTCACTAATAAATGATGTTAATTTATTGAAACCATCTAGATACTATTCATATGGTTGTAGATTGTTAAATGTCCTACACACTAGACTAAGACATAGATCTAGTAACTTGAATGCCGACCTTTTTAGGGTAAATTTAATTAATGACCCAGGTTGTGTCTGTGGATGGGTAATAGAGGATGCGATTCACTTTTTTCTAGAGTGTTGCTTATATGTTGAAGCTCGTGAACAGTTGACAAATAATCTGCAATTTCTTGACAGTTTACTTATTGAAACTTTACTATTTGGCGATGATAGCTTATCTGAGGAACAAAATGCACAAATATTCAAATCAGTGCAGTTGTACATCAAACAAACGAAACGTTTTACCCCACAGTGATCACACTTCATATATTGAATTTAACTATTTTCTTTTGTGAACATTTTCTCCATTGTTGAATTACCCCCACGAATATGACAATTCTGTACTGTTATAACTCAATATATTATATAATTTCAAAAATCTTTTTTTCTTTTTTTTTTCAATGTTGTTATAAAATGTAATTGTTAATTATACATTATTACTTGCTGGTGCATGGAATATAAAATTGTATGTACATATGTGGAGAGGACCTTTGTAAGTTGGAATAACTTGTGTCCGATCCAAATGTTATATAGTTAACAATAAAATACGTTTAATCTAAATATTTCTTGAAGACAAACATAAAATTGTATTGCATTTATCAATATTTTATGAGGATCAACAGTTTTTTCAACACTGTATCTGTTTCGCGATACAGCCGCCCGATAACAGTGACCCGTGACCCACTTAGCACGTTCTACCAGTTTTTCCTTAACGTTGTTTAACAAATAGGCATCGGACACAAGTTTTTCCAACTTATTTTGCAATATGTATTGTCATGCGCAATGAAATGATATAATATGTATATAATATGCATAGAGATAAATAAACAAAGAATGATTATATACAGAAACATAGGTTTAGACAATATACGAAAAAAGAAAAAAAGAAAGGAGAATAAATACTTTTGGAGATGTTTGTTTGTTCTTTAGATCATTTAGACAATTGTAAATCTTTTGGAGTCTTTAATATATTTAAAAACATGTTTAAAAATAGTTGTATTTTCTTGATATGTTAGGAGATCACTTCCTTTTGTCAGTAGATTTACATCAATATTAATGTTAGAAGGTAGCCAATTAAGACTATTAAATAATATTTCCCTATTATCTGTATATTTATCACAATCAAAAAAGAATTGGTGAGAATTTTCAAATGGTGCGCCACAGTTACAGGAAGCATTTGATACAATTTGAACTTTACATAAATCGTAATTCAAGAAGGATGTATTGCAGCGAAGCTGTGTTAGAATTATATTCAGTTTTCTAGGACCATATGAATAGTATCTCGGAATTGGCATAGAGATTGAACTGCAGATTGCCTTTTTAAATTTAGATAATGTGTCAAGATTACGCACTGAAAGATTAAGGCTATTCCATTCCCTTACTGTAGCTGGGACAAAAGAATCTCTGATTAAAGAAAGTCTACAGAATGGAACAATAATATCGTTACCATTTCGAAGGGGATAAATAGTCGTGCTTTGGATTGTTGGGGGAATAAGATCGAGTAAATAATATAATTCTATGATAGATAGCCTGAATTACTTTATAAAAAACAGCAAAATTAAACACTGTGTATTTCATACAAAGAAATAAATGATATTTTCATTTTCATTTTCATGCAAATCTAGCATACATGTATTTGCAGACGATTTAAAACAACATTTATCATTTTCCTCAACGGCTTTATCTACTTGCATCGCATAAACGTATACGTAGCACATGTTTTTAGTTAGGTCCAGGAGGAGCACAGTTGGCAACCAAAACAATACCGATTGTCTCTTGGAAAAAACGTCCACCAAACATAACGAATATGTTGTCAATCAAAATCTTGAGCAAGCATTTGGATGATCTCAATTTCAGAGAACATTTTGGTAGCATCCGTGGATCGAATAATTCTCCAACATATTTATAAATATGCAATACTGTGATGTAGATTTATTATTCTATTTGATAGTTTAACTTTAAAATGTTTGTATGTTTGATGGTGTTTAGCGCCACTTTCAACAATATTTCAGTTATATCGTGGCGGTCAGTTTCATAGGTGGGAGGAAACCGGAGGACCCGGAGAAAACCACCGACCTGTCACAAGTCACTGAAAACTGTATCACATAATGTTATACGCCTCGCCCTAATCGAGATCCGAACTCACAGCATCAGTGGTGATAGGCATTGATTGCATAGGTAGTTGTATATCCAACTACTATACTATCACTACCACGATGGTCACTATGGTTACAAATGGTAACATCACAAATTGTAATAAAATGAAAAACCAAAAATACCACACTTTTGGAACAGTTCCAAAATCATTCGGAAAATCGTAGAAGGAGACAAAATCGATACCCATAGCAAGCATATACATGACCGCTTACTGTCCTGGATTGGTAAAAATTATTTTGGGAATGCAAGCAAAAAATCCCTCTTTTTCACTGAGACCATGACAATGAAAAAATGCTTTGTATTTCGTGTTTACATATATACCATCGTAGGCTGTCAAGGTGTACATTGGACCAAAAAATGCATCCATTAGAGAACAACCATACGTCTTTCTCCTGTTTGAACAGACGGATAGAATAAACTTGACTGGTGAATGGAGACAAAAACTATCACAGACAATGGTTCGTACAGCTTATAACTTCACAGATGTGTTTCGAGATCTCCAGTTAAAAGGTAATATCTTTGTGTGCAAAATTGAAATAGACTATACATGTTTCATCTCGAATTTATGTTTGATAAGATTAATACGACGGGTTCCACTAGTGTGGTATTAACTGCTCACCCTTCCGGAGCATCTGATGTCATTCCATATTTTTAGTGGGGTTCGTGTTGCTCAATCTGTAGTTTTCTGTGTAGAAATTTGTACACTGTTGTTTGTGTCCTTTTGTTCTTTTTATTTTGGCCATTGTTTTGCATATACTTCTTTTGTTTTCGGTTATGGACAAACCTTTGGTATTTTCAAACTTTTCGTATTCATGAATTTGCATTTCGTCAGATTTATTAATTATCAAATTGATGGAATTAGTCTGAACTAATAGATAGAAAGAGACAAAATCGATACTCTTAAAACACAAATACATGACCGCCCACACCAATAAACAGTGGCGATGTTAAACTAGTTTTATGGTCCCAAAACTTCCCCTCGGGAAATTATGTGCTCATGCAAATGCTTTCCACTTTGAGTAAAGCGTCAATCCTCACCAATAATGGGGTGAACAGCTATAATCTTGGTTTGAATTGTATATAAATATAGTTTTCTAACAAATTATTGTACATAGATTGACATTATCATGCAATGTCAAAAAGTTCAAAACAACTTTTCTGAAAAAGACTAGAAACAGCGTTGAATCGTTTCAAATGTATCAACTACTATGTCCGCGCTTATTCTGTTGCCGTTTCTTATCGTACGATCTACATGCACCGGTTACCAATAAAAGCTATTATTTGTTCAGTAACCAACAAAAAATATCCAGTCAATGTAATTTGACTGTTCAAATATAACGAGTGCATATTTACTTATCCTCTTCATCCCCGATGGGACATAAGGCATCAACAATAACGAGTGCATGAAAACTAATATTCATGTTAAAATAGAAAATATTCAAATGTGTTATAATTGCAGGTCCTAAGGCGATGAACTGGATACAGGTTGTAAAAGATCCATATTCTGTACAGTACTTTAGAGATACAGGTTTAAGAAATAACTGTCCTAACATGGTTAGTGAAGGTGAGTCAGTTTACCCTATATAAAACAGCTTAAACCTGGTAAGAAAAATCCAAATTATTCATGGTAATAAATGTGCTGTTTGTTTGCTTGTTTGATGGTGTTTAACGCCACTTTCAACAATATTTCAGTTATATCGTGGCGGTCAGTTTTATTGGTGGAGGAAACCGAAGGACTCGGAGAAAACCACTGACCTGTCACTGACAAACTTTATCACATAATGCTGTACACTACGCTCTGATCGAGATTCGAACTCACAGCATCAGTGGTTATAGCCACTTATTGCATTGGTAGTTGAAAATCTACCAAACGATCATGGCCTGTAATATATATATTCAGATATGTCATTAAGCACCAACTTTAAATATAAATCCATTAGAAAGTTAAATCCAAATGGAATGTTCGATGCTCGTTTATTTAAGATAAAATGGCGTGTTTGATTAAATATACTTTAGTTTAGATAATCCATTTGAATGACTGTTAACATTATTTTTTTTCATGTCTCCATTTAATATAAAATATGTATATAATATCATATAAACTCATTCTGTAGTAATGCATGCAGGTATTGCAAAAAATTTGCGAAACTTGTGTCCTATCAATTGTTTATTATTGAACGATAAAATATGTTTAAAGTAGATATGTGATTTGCTATAAGTGGTCGTCGTGGTCGTGATCGTGTGGTAGTTGAATTTACAATTACCTGTGCAATAAGTGCCTATCCTTGTGTTTGGTAAGTTTGTTTTTATGTACATAATAAGAACCAAACCACGTCTTGGAGAATGATCTGGTTAAATACAAAATGGAGTGTTAAAACAAAATATTCGGGAGTCACTTGATCAGTTGGACCGCGAATATCAGCTTCCTTTTGCTACATATATGACATCCGTCGTATATTTCTACACGTATATGGTCATCTGCTCTACATGCCGATCATTAAGTGCTATATACATGAAAAAGCAAAAAATTGTAACTGAAATTGGATTATAAAAAGCATTTATCAACACATTATTAAATTATTGACATTTCTATGGGTACAAACTACCGACCAACAAATTATTCGGGATACGTTTTGATCTTAAAGTAGTTGACATCAATAAGCAAGTAATTATTTGACAGAAGCAGTCCCCTGTTATTTAATTGGAGCATTGTCAAGAATAGCGGAATGCAGTGATTAGGAAATGATAATATATCACACACAATCGAATCTGATTGTAGCGAAGTTAAAAAGACAGGTGGATACACATCGAATGGTCGAGTATTCGATTATACTTCGAATGGTCGAGTAGATGAGTCATCAGTGTAAAATTATAGAAAAATAAAAAAATGTGTTGGTACCAAATGGGTAGTCAGAAGCAGTCATTCGAACAAGGTCAGACATATTGGCCAAGGAAAAAGGACAAAAAATCAACACTAAGACGTTCCTGTTCCGATTCCTACTCCACTAGTGGCACCCACCGTCAGCATGTTTGAAATAGTCGCGCTAATAACGTTTGAACTTACATGACACATTTGACAGTTTAAGCTCACCTTTTTGGGTTTGGTTTGTTCCTCATTATGAAAATGTGTTGCATCTTTCAGCTCTGAAAAACAAAAGTGTAAGTTTTATACCAGACGATGTCGACTTGTCAATGACATTGGACATTGAACTGCAAAATGCAGCTTTAGAATTTGAATCTTGTTGTACAAGTTATAGCTACCCGTAAGTTTATTGTAGATATCTGTAAATATAGTTACGTCCGCTTAGAATGAAACCGGTTATAATGAAAACTCTGTTATATTGAACAAATATAGTTTAGGCCACTTAGAATGAAACCGGTTATAATGAACACTCGGTTATATTGAACAGATTGTTCATCTCAATTAATTATTTTTACTAATAATCATGTCTTGTTATATTAAGGTTCAGTTATGATGAAAATATTTCATTTCTACAATTTTATTTTAAATGGGCTATGATGTCATAAATTGCTTACAGTTAGATAGTTTAACTGCAATTGTTTTAGAGTTAGAATTAGAATTTAATACACAATGTCCTTCAGTAATAACTCTCAATAATATGGATATGGACCTGCTTGTACTTAATATTTCTCGTCATAAGTCTCTATATCATTATATCATTTCAGAGAACATACAGCTAAGCTTAATCCTCTGGGTGATGGCTATATTAGTCCAGGAAGATCACGTAGTGATTCCGAGATAACAATGAGACTTCAGAAGGAAGGACTGTTATTCATACCTACTCCAAGTATTTTTGTATTCAATACTGCAACCTCAAAACATTTCTGTAGCTAGTGTACAACATAACTTGTCATACCTTAATGTGTATAAACAAACAAATGTAGAATACCTTGTACAAGACGAGTTTGAAGATACCAAAAGGGTAATCAGAATCCGTATATGGAAGAAGAACAGACAACACAATGACCAAAGAAAAAGTACAAAACAAAAGGACAAACAACAGCTACAAAACATACACATAAAACTAAAGATCGAGTAACACGAACCCCTCTAAAAACCGGGGCATAGACACATAGAACCCACAAAAAAATCGATTTAACATTACGTCCAGGTGAAATTTAGACAACCCAATGAAAACGTCGCTGACAAAATCTTGTTTTCCGGTTCGGGTACAGGATATATAGAATGAAATGAAAACAAGAAAACCTCCTTCAAAAACCGGAAGTGGCAAAAGATTCTATGGAAGTATTCAGAATATTGTGGCTAACAACTTTACAGTTATTTCATGCAGGTCAGCTTTATTGTTTGAGGAAGCATTTGTATCAGGCAAACATCATCGGCCATCTGGAAATCATTGGCAATCGTTATTAATTGAAGTGAAAATTGAGGGGAGAGCCAATAAAATATCAAATTTAGTGTGCAGGACGCTTTTCAGAAATAACTTTCATCAGGTACGCTCAAAATCGAAAGATTGGAAAACCAAATAATTTAAAATTTTGTGAGCAATACAACCATAGTGCCTAAACAGGATAGCCAAATTCGGCTAAGTTCACCTATGCCTGTGGGAGTCGAACCTTCGTTTTATTAATAATTACATTATTTAAGAACGACAGTAGTTGTAGGCTTGTCAACAGAGGTCGACGACTTTAACAACCCATACCTTTGATTCCAATTGAGACCACTTCAAGTGGTGTTAAAGATAACACACTCGCCTAGAATAAGGAAGATCGTTGTCGGGTCGAACTAAAAACAATAAAATATATTGTTGTTATTTCTTCTCCGCAAACCCTTCAAAGACTAAAACACTGTTGGCTTGCTATTGTGGACTAGTGCTATTGTGGTGCGTGTTGGTCTAATATCAAGAAGGCATTCTTCTCATCCAATCAAAAGTTAACTTTATTTTTTAGTTTTCTGTATTGTCATATTATGTGTCTTTACGTTTTTAGTTCCGTGTTGTGATTCAAATAATATAGATCATATGACCGTTAGTTTTGAAAGAAAACAAATTTAGTTAAATTTGCAAAAATGTATCCGATGAAAAATAGCCCCTCCATTCGATTCGTGTATGTGACATCCATCTCATTAATGTTAAAGGGGAAGAGGTGTCGAAAAGTAATGGCGGTGTTATAAAAGACATACGGTATAAGTTGCATTATTCCCGTACGGAAAATTTCGCTTAATTTACATTTTGATAAATGCACAAAAATATATAGTTATTGTATTGGTACTTCCAACAAAATCAATGTTTACACATTAAAAAATAGCCGTACACAACATACATATATTAGCGTGGGGCAACTGCCCGGCGTGCCCATGGGTTACGACGGCACTGATAACATCATATATTCGAATACCTGTTTGGTATATTGTAGGTGCACTACATACGTTAGCCTGTGTTGATATATCTGTTCCTATCCCTGCTGCTGGTACACCAGATTTGCCTTTATTGCACATGCTTGTTACAAACATCAACGGAAGTGACTTAGGTTCCGGTGACGTTATTCAACCCTATCAAGGACCAGCTCCACCCGACCATTTGAACCATACATACATGTTTCTGTTGTATAGTCAGAAGTTAGTACATTCTGAAAATGAAACACGTGATTATTTAACGGAAGGATGTTCAGCGAGACTTTCCGGTCGGTAAGTAATTCAGTATTTTACATATAACATCAAATGATTCCGCGAGTACCACTTATTGTTAAATATGATGCCCATATTAAGCATTTCCGATTTTGGATTATGTACTATGAAAGGGTTGTTTAAACAGTGATGGTCAACAATTTCACCAATATCAAGAAAACGAACAACCACTTCTCAACAGCTTAAACTATTTAAGGAGGTAACAAAACTGACAATTGGATATCCAATGACAATAGAGATATAAGCAATTTTTTTTTTAAAAACGTCCACATATCCACTCCCACTAAAAAAGAATATGTGTTGTACACCACTATGCGCAAACAATCACAAATAATGTAAATCAGACGCGAGCCCTCCTATAAATAACTGCAGGTAAAGACTCACCGGACATCGTTTTAATACGGAAATGATAACGGACATCACAACACGGAACAAAGAACGTAAAACACATTATAGGACAACACAAACTTAATAACAAGATGAGCAACACGGACCCAACAAAAAACCGGAAGTGAACTCAGGCACTTGCGAAGGGTAAGCAGTTCCTTCCTGTTATAAGACACTATGTTTATTCTATTGATGTTTTTATTGTTTTCTTTCTAGGTGTTTATTTAATGTGACGAGATTTGTAATGGGAAATAATTTGAATCTAGTTGGCGCCACGTGGTTTATAGCGACAAACGACGAATTCGTTCGTTATAGCTACATTGGAGGTGGACAGAATCCAGATGCCATTTGTAAAAATATAAATGGCTACGGAAATCCATGCCCAGTTGGAGAAGGATATGTTGTGAAAGCAAACTTAATTGCCATAGCGATACTAGCTATTTTTTTTTTTTTTTTTTTCTGATAATCAACAATTTAATATGACGTGAGACATACGATCTCAATACTTGAATTGAATATACTGGGTAGAATTGAAGTTGAATTATCTAACTGCTACACTAACTTAATCAATATCGAGCATACCGTTTAATCATGATACCAAAATGAGGTTCCCAGTTCCTTATTAATGTAATTATTATTAAAACTAAGGTTCACCTCCCTCAGGCATAGGTGACCTTAGTCCATTTTGGCTATCTTTGGCCCTTTGGTTTTATTGCTCCCAAAGTTTAAAATTATTTGGCTTTCCAATCTTTCGCTTTTGAGCATACCTGTTGAAGGTTATCCCAGAAACGCGTCGTGCGTACTAAATTTGCCAGATCTACGTTTTTATTTTTGTAAGCTATTTTGTTCGGAATTATACCATTATTCAGAGACACACCGTAATAATTATAATTTTTAGCTCGACTTTTCGAAGAAAAAAAATCGAGCTACTGTCGTCACTCCGGCGTCGGCGTCAACGTCAGCGTCTGGGTTTGTTAAGTTTTCGCTTAAGTTTTTTGTCAGAGTCCATTTCTCAAAAACTATCAAAGGTATCTATTTGAAACTTGGAATACTTGTTCACTATCAACAGAGGAACCAATTACAACAAGGCAGATTACCATGTGATTTGCATAAACAGAGTTATCTGCCCTTGTTTCGACATCGTACATAGAAATTAGGGATATTTTTTTAGTATAATTAAATTTTCTCAAAGCTATTAACTTGAAACTCAATACACTTGTAGAAAGTGTTGACCCCAATCTGGTGACAAGAGAAGACAACTCCATCCAGCATTTTATTTGAGCTATTCCCCCTTTTTGACTTTTAATTTCTTCAAAAAATACAATTTCTCAATAATTATGATAGGCATTGAAATGAAACTCAACATACATGTTCACTATCAAATGGGGAACCCATTACAACAAAGCAAGTGATCCTGTGATTTGCATATCCAGAGTTATCTGCCCTTGTTTCGGCATAGTACATAGAAATTTGGGATATTGTTTTAGTATAATTAAAATTTCTCAATAACTATCAAAGCTATTAACTTGAAACTCAATACACTTGTAGAAAGTGTCGACCCCGTTCTGTTGACAAGAGAAGACAACTCGATCTAGCATTTTATTTGACTTATTTCCCTTTTTTTACTTGCATTTTTTTCTAAAAATACAATTTTCTCAATATAAACTATGATAGGCATTAAAATGAAACCCAGCATACCTGTTCACTATCAAAAGGGGGAACACATTACAGAAGGGTAACCCGCTGCCCCCCACCCCCCAATTTTTTTTTTTTATTTTTTATTTTTATTTCATATGCACTAAAATAGTGTTACAAGAAAAGATTATACCCCTCTGATTATATTTACCAATCTTGCAAGCATATTTGATTATATGACCATCATAGTTAGAAGTATGTATAGCTTTGTAAATTTCTTGCAGTTTAATATCAGATACGAAAAAGTCGAGCGTCCAGCACCCGTGGGCGGTGCTCTTGTTAACTGTTACTATACAAGCATATTTTTAGACTAGGAAGGGCTTCATTAGTCCAATGTTAGATACAGAGGGTAGCATGGGTCGACTGTAGACCCCAATGGTTATCATCACCAGTCTACTGCAAGTGACCGAGGGTATCATTACCTTACTGTCAAATTCCGTCGGTATTAGCAAGCAACTGTTAGACGTCAAAGGCATTGTCAGTTTGATGTATAGCCCGATGGCATAACCAGTATTTCGTTAGTCCCAAAGAGTATCATCAGTATACTTTAAGTCCAAGAGGATATCATTATTCTCTTGTTAGTCTCAGAGGTTGGTAAACACCAACTAGCTGTTATTCCATCAGGAAAACGCTTTTTTAATGTTAGTTCCAGATAATATCACAAGACTACACACAGCCAACTGCAAATACCAGCCTATTGCCAAATCTTATTGACATCATTTACCTATTACTACTGTGGGGTATAGCACAAACCTACTGTTAGTCTCAGAGCCAATCGTTGACCTAGTCTTATTCTGATGAGTTACATTAAACATATTATTTACCGACGATATCATTAGTCTACCCCTTGTCTTCGAGATAACACCAGGCCTACTGGTGTTTCCTTGGGTACCACAAGCATACTATAACCTCTCAGCCTATTGTTTGTGTTCAGGGTAATACGAGCATGTTGTTGCCTCCCTTTGATTTCATAGACATTGTGTTAATCTATTGTTAGTTCATTGGTTAGTACAAGCGTACTGTAGCTCCACAAGGGTATCATCAGCATTATCTTACCGCGCGTAGATATCGTCAGTCTATTGTTATTTTTAGGGAATCCTCATTCTATTTTTACTCTACACATATACCATCAACCTGTTTTAAGTTTTCAGGGTAATACCAGAACACTGGTACTTCCCGTGTGTATCGTCAGTATGCTGTTAGTCTTCAGGGTTATAACAGAACACTGTTACTCCCCGTTTGTATCGTCAGTATGTTGTTAGTCTTCATGGTAATAACAGAACACTGTTACTCCCCGTCTGTATCGTCAGTATGTTGTTAGTCTTCAGGGTAATAACAGCCTATTATTAGTCAACTGATTCCCCGTGTAAACTTTAAACTTCTGGTGTTTCCTATGGGAATCATGAGCCTACTTTCACTTATTGTGGGTATCATCAGCTTATTGTCAGTTTTCATTGTAATAATAGCCTGAGCTGTTACTCCCCGTGGATATCATCAAAATAGTGGTGTTCCTTGTGGGTCTCGTCTGCCTATTGTCAGTTTTCATTGTTATAGCAGCCTGTGTTGTTACTCCCGGTGGATCAAAGTAGTAGTGTTTCCTGTGGGAATCGTGAGGGTAATGTTACTTTCTGTTGGTCACATCAGGGTATTTTTACTTTTTAAGGTAGTACAGGAAAACTGCTACTACTCCTAGCTACATTTTGTATTATAACCGTATCGTTATTCCCCGTGATAATCTTCAGTAACCATTCAATAGAAATGATAGTATAATATTACATGTAGTTCATATGCTATGATATTACAAATACAGAAGAACCATTGTACAAGTATAATTTATCAAAGCGCTCATTTCATTGATACATTATCATTCTGTCAAAAACAAAAATGTCAAATATATTTTTTTTATCAATGTGTGACGTAAAAATGTTTTTGATATTCACATCACTGAGTTTGGTGCTATTATGACAACTGTTTTACCTGTTTTGTTCAAGTATTGTTATAAATACTGTTATAGTGACAGCCTGAAACTTTGAGCCGTAAAGAAAGGGGAGCGGGAGAGGGGGGGGGGGGGGGAGGGGGGTTTGGCGCTTTAAAATCTGATTCAACCCACCATTTTTTTAGAAATGCCTGTACCAAGTCAGGGTCATTACGGTTTTCACAGTTTTCCGGTTGTTGACTGATTTTGTCTGTTTATTTACTTATGAGTTTTGACTTTCCTTTTGTAAGATTACTCGGAGTACGGTAATTTTGTTATTACCCTTATATTCTGTCTATAGCACAAAATTGATAACTATTTGATGGTAAATGTGTACATAGATCGGCATAATTCATGTGTGTATCAAATGTAAGAGTAATAGTCAGGATTGTTTAAAACATACGCATTTTTAGGATATGAATTTTGTCCATTTTTAAAGACCTTACTATGATTGTGAAATGCATGACAGCAATAAAAGCACTAATCCTTCACTTGAATTTGTGTCTAAGTGTAATGTTGAGTAGTCTCTCATGTTCATTTTCACCCATTTCCTTTCTAAACTAAGCACATATACAATATACGTACATTGTTGGAAATTATGAAATATATTGGTCCGAGCTTAACGCTGCTCTACATAAACCGGATACCATAAAAACTATATTACTCTATTAAGTGTTTAGCGACACTTTCGTCAATATTTCAGCTATATCGTGGTAGTCAGTTTTATTGGTGGAGGAAACGGAGTATCCGGTAAATCCTTACCGAGCAGGTCAGCGCAACTCACTGATAAACTTTATCACATTATGTTGTATCGAATGCACCTAGCCATGAGCGGGATTTGAAATCACAACTTTAGCGGTGATATGCACTGATTGCATAGGTTGTTGTAAATCCAACTACCCTAAGATCACGGTCATGACGACCTCTGAAGAATAAAAATGAAAAAAGTTTAGTACCATATGTCATAAAAAGCAACACAATAAGATGAACAAATCATCATCATGAAACGATGATATCAATGATTTATACTGCGTAAATTGAGTGTAGATTGGAAAATGGATGACAGTTACAAAACTTGTGGTTCCTATCGGGATTTCCTTGATAGGGGGTTGCTGCTGAGCGAAGTGTTACTAATGGTTAAGTTATCTTTATCTCGTTATACGGTCGCCACCATGACTTGGTTAACCGTTACCTTATATCAGTGTCAAAATGACAAATATGTTCATTTTGTCGTAACCACTTCCCGGTCCTTTCCTTATTCGGGGTTATAACTAAAGTAACAGGACGGGTGCCAATATTGGATCAGGTTTTTAGTAGGGTTCGTGTTGCTCGATCTTTAGTTTTCTGTGTAGTGTTTTGCATATCATTGTTTGTCCTTTTGTCCTTTTCCTTTTGACCATTGTGTTGTCTGTTCTTCTTTAAAATACGGTTTCCTATTACCCCTTTTGGTATTTTCAAACTCTACCTTCATTTTGACAAGACCATTCCATCACTATCCATGTTGGTATGCTGTCCACATACATATACCTCCTCACAGGCCATTATGCAGCATTTAAGAAAAACACAGCCATAAACTGCCGACTCAGTGACCAACGGACATTGAACAATGACACATTATAATTTTAAATGGTAGTCTAAATTTATAGTAAATTTCCATGATAAACCTGCTTTTCTGCTATTAGATTTTAGTACATACCATATAAAATGCTTTATTATGATTGCATGATTAGTGTTTGCTATTTTTGAAGAGGTGACCAGAAACGTTGACTATACTAGTTTGAAACGATTTCCTAAAGTGGACTATACCTGTTGAATAGATTTTCCCGCGTAGGTATATATAGTGTCCTTGGCGTTGGTTTAGGCACTATGCATCATCAGACAACACCATAGGAAACAGTTCCCTCAGAAGAAGACGATAATGTAATAGTAGTAATATGGGCAGGTTTCCGTAGTTTTGTATTTACATCGCTCTCTAAGTACACATATATTGCACTTCGTCTCATTACTGGTGGTCTCTATGTTGATGTTGTTCAAAGTTAGCTGTGTATTCGTATGTCCCTTTGAATTTTTGCAACCCGCCTTTGTTTTATATCGTGGCGGTCACTAGTGCAGCAGGAAATGCTAACCCTTCCGCAGCACCTGAGTTCATCCCCGATTTTTAGTGGGGTACATATTGCTCGATCTTTAGTTTGCAGTATTTTGTAGATCTTTGTTTGTTCCCTTGACATTTTTTCTTTTGGACTTCGTATTGTATGTCTTTTGATTTACGGATTATGATTGCCCCTTTGGTATCTTCAAAATGTTCTTGTCAGTGACTTTCGGCAGGTCGGTGGTTTCCTCCATCAATGGAATTTTGTTGAAAGTGGTGTTAAACACCATAACCATATACTCCCTTTATTATCTACATGTCTTAATTATTTATAATCATAATCAAAATTCTTCATTTTGTGCATGTTACATGTAAATACAAATCCTGTGTTCGTATGTCCCTTCGAAATCCTTCATTGTATGCATGTTATACTCGGAACAAATCATAATCCTATATAAACTTAATCAATGCTAAATAAAAATGAACCAATAATAAAATACAATAAATTTTATTTAAAGAAAAACATGGACGGACAAAGTAATCTACATCTTTTAATTATCACGTTCTTATAAAATTTATATCAATATTTAAATAAATCTGGTTAAAAACAGATGACCAAATACAGATGAATCAATCTGGACCATTAATTTTTGTGATTTGATCCTCAACTTCATCGATTCAATTGAATCAGTTGTGTCAATGTTTTGTTTTTGTCATTTGCTCCTAAACTTCTGCGATTCAATTGAATCAATTTCGTCATTTAATTGTCATTTGCTCCTGAAGGCCATTGTTGTTTTCGTTGTTCTAGTTCATTAAATAAGACGACTAACAAGTATTGACATGACTATGGAATAGAAGAACGGACTAACATGGCTGCTGTTACTTTTCGGTGTTGTGGGAGACTGTGGTGAGAGTGTAGTCATGGATCCGGTGCCTAGAATAAGAACATAACATTAAATTCATATAATCCAAGTGAGCCACATTTTACTTTATAAACCTTTGTAATTGTACACAAAAATTCTGACCGTGGTTTCATAATGAATTTCATGGATAATATCATGATTTTAGATTGATGGCTGTCAGATGAGATATCATGGTTTAAGCTATCACTTCCGGAAGTCTATATCATATATAATGACTTAATGGATCAATGAATACTGCATTTTGTAACCCAATGGAGACACCTTTCCTATGTACATATCATTATAAATATACATTTATACGGTACATTTTCGAAAACTATCTAATTTACCTGTACGACCTTTAGAAACAGGTAGAAAGGCGAGCCAAAATAACTGAAAAATTATAGCGAAAAGGCCGGGTCGTCACTTTAAATTGTGCTTGTAGTGCAGTTTGTTTTTGGGACCGATTCGTCCATGTGCCTTATGTTTGTATTGCGCTTGGGTTTGTCACCGATAGTTCCTTTATTGTGTGCTTTGTGCTGCTGATGGTTTTGTAGCATTATCTCCCTTTTGATTATCAATCTTTTTGTTCTTCGGTAGTATCAGCTTGACTTAAACTAAAATATTTGTTAATTAAAAAGTGCATAGAAGTGAATTTGCTCCATGAAATGAAATTTGTACACGTTCAATTGTAGACGAAGACAAAAGGCATATTTCTGACCGTCAACATATGCGCATTGTACTTCATTTGCATAAACATTTGGGATAAGTGTGTATGGCTGCTGCTGCTGCTGCTGCTGCGTGAGAAAGAGGAAATTGGTGGTATTGTGATGTGAAGTAGAAATTAGAAACAGAAGGAAAACATAAACGGAGAGATAAACGAAAAGACAAAACACAAGAGACAAAGAGAATTAAACAGACTGTGTCGAATGTCACAGCACTTCGATGACTCATCGATTTATTTTTAGTAACATGCCGTCACCTATAAAAGCCGACTTGACGCGAAACATTCTCATTCTGCGCCCAGACACCGAAGTAAACAGACGTTTTTAGAGCTCAGAGCAAACGCCAATTAGACAGCAGATGTAAGTCATACATGTAGTTTTAATAAATGCAATTTATCTGACATGTAGTTGAACTGTTTGATTCATGTTGTAAATACCTATGCATTTGTTTTTTACAGATGCATTCTTGTGGATATTGTCAGCAAACTTTTGCCAAGAAGAGTCAATTAATGGAGCACCATCATCTAAACAAACACCATAATACCTTTACCTGTGGAGTATGCAAGAAGCGTTTTACTAGAAAGGATAAACTAGATAGACACGAGAGAAAACACTACGACAGCTTCTTTCCATGTAAAGAATGCGGATTGTTGTATAGACGAAAGGATAACCTATATCACCATATGAAGGAGAAACATCAGAGCGGATCCGGTTTACAAAGTCAACCCGTGGATATCAACCACCCTGATCAGTATTACACTATTACTAAGGAGAAGGGGAAGAAGATGTCTCGATTTAACACCGAATCCAACGAGTACAAAGTTACGTTCAATGAATTAAATGTCCAGAGTGTACCAGACATATTGAAAACCCTACAGAACCTATTTGACTCCGTTTTAAATGATATGACCAAAGGAATGCAGGAAGAAGATTTAGTCCAAGTTACCCTTGAATGTCCCGATTTGGATTTTCCCATCAGATTACCTTTCATGCAGATGAACCAACTGACCAGTGAACTACTACTAGCGGAAATAGAAAGAGTGCTACAGTCCAACGAACAGTTCGTCCTGGACCATTGTGTACAACTGAATATAACACACGTCAGCCTTCCTAAGGGTGGAACTGGAAAGAGATGTGATTACGTGGACACGGAGAGGTTCCTGAAAGATAAACGTTGCATCATCCAGATACAAAACAAAGATGACATGTGTTGTGCCAGGGCCATCGTAACGGCCAAAGCTAAGATCGACGGACACGAGCAATGGAATTCTATTCAAAGAGGTCGTCGTATCCAAGAAGAGTTGGCGTTGGAATTACACACCAAGGCGGGAGTACCCCTACATCAATGCGGAATCGAAGATGTAAAAACGTTTCAACAATTCCTGGTAGGATATCAGATACATGTGATATCGCGAGAGTATTTCAACGGAATTGTTTACCAAGGACCCACAGCCGATAAGAAGATTTATTTGTACTACCATGACAATCACTACGATGTGATTACCAGCATGACTGCGTTCCTGAGTCGTAACTACTTCTGTACAAACTGCTACAAAGGTTATTACACCAAAGAAGAACACGCTTGCAACAGCGTATGTCATTATTGTCGAAAGATTCACGATCAAACTGAAGATGATTGGATACATTGTCAAGATTGTGGACGATACTTCAAAGGACCAACATGCTTTAATCTCCACAACAAGACGACGCCATTGGGAAACTCAACGTGTACCTCATATTACAAATGTAAGAACTGCGGACAAACCGTGAACAAACGAATGGGAGATCATACCTGTGCAAACGTCTATTGCAAGACTTGTAAAGATTATTAACCATCTGAACACCAGTGTTACATGCTACCTGTGGATTACAACGATAGAGAGAAGAAACAGACTTACATCTTTTTCGATTTTGAATGTACCCAAGATGACATGATCCAGTGTCAACAAGGATACCAATCGGATGACAACGGAAAATGTATTCATTGCAAATCACCGAGGTGTGGAGCTTTCGAACATAAGCCTAATCTATGCGTAGTACATAGAGTGTGTTTAAAATGCATGGATCAAGGCGTCGATAAAGACAGTATCTGCCAAACATGTGGAAAGAACGAATTGGTGTTTGCCGGACCGAACACAACTGAACACTTTTGTCAATGGTTGTTTTCCGGAGAAAACGAAGGGGTCACCGTCATTGCACACAATTTCAAAGGATATGATTCATTGCCCATACTAGGGTATCTGTACCAAAACGGTGTGAAACCAACGATTATTGCCAATGGTGCCAGGAACATGTATATCGAAGTACCCGGATGTCGTATTAGAATGATAGACTCCATCAACTTTTTACCTAGCGCATTATCGGAATTACCTAAGATGTTTGGATTGGAGGAGGTCAAGAAAGGATATTTCCCACATTTGTTCAATAGGAAAGAGAACCAACCAGTCGTACTCAATCATCTACCAGACGTACACTACTACAATCCGGATGCCATGAAACTGAAAGACAGAAAAATCTTCTACGTGTGTTATGAGACCAACTACAGACAACGATTCGATTTTCAAAGAGAACTATTAAGTTACTGTCGCTCCGACGTGGACATATTAAGAAGAGCCTGCCTAACGTTTAGACAACTGTTTTTGGAGATGACGTCTGACGACGGACACAGAGGCATCGATCCTTTTCAGAAATGCATCACAATAGCCTCGGCCTGCAATTTGGTCTTTAGAACGAAATTTCTACGCCCCAATACCATCGGTATCATTCCAGTTCAAGGATACCGTCAAGAAGAAAAACATTCCATCAAAGCCATGCAATGGATCAAATACTTATCGACAACGGAAGGAGTCTGCATACAACATGCTAGAAACGGTGGGGAAAAGGAAATTGGACATTATAAAGTGGATGGATACTACGAAAACGAGAACGGACAACAATACGTCTTGGAATTTAACGGAAAGTTCTGGCACGGATGCTTACACTGTTACAATGACAGCACCGTCAACCCGGTCAATGGTATGACCATGGGTGATTTATACCAACGAATCATGGAGAAGAAACGTTACCTGGAAGATCGAGGGTATATCTACGTTGGAAAGTGGGAATGCGAGTTCGACAGAGAAGCTCGAGAAAACGACACTTTACGAAACTTGTCCAGCAATCCGAGATGATCAACCCTTTGGAACCTCTAGATGCTTTTTATGGAGGACCCACCGAAGCGTTTACATTGTTTCAAAAAGACCAGGATATATCATACGTCGATGTAACCCCCCTGTATCCATATATCAATAAGACCGGAAAGATACCCATCGGACACCCTGAGATCGTCACCGAGGGTTTTACAGATATACAGCAGTACAAAGGACTCATCAAATGCAAGATCCTTCCACCAAGAGGACTGTACATACCCGTATTACCAGTGAAAATGAACAACAAATTGTTGTTTACTCTGTGTAGAACATGTAGAACATGTAGTGAAAATCATCAACAGACACGTGTCAACATAATGACGAAGAAAGATCATTGACGGGAACATGGGTCACGGACGAATTGAAGAAAGCATTGGAGAAAGGATATGTAGTTCAGCCCATCTACGAAGTGTGGCATTTCGATGAAATGGAACGGTACGATCCGAAAACGAAAACTGGAGGACTCTTTAACGATTATGTGAATACCTTCCTCAAAATGAAGCAGAAAGCCAGCGGTTGCTCTGAGTGGTGTCAGAACGAAAACGATAGATGGAGGTATATCAGAGACTATCACGAAAAGGAGGGAATACTCCTGGCCTACAACGACATAAAGAAGAATCCTGGATTGAGAGCATTAGTCAAACTGATGCTGAATAGCTTTTGGGGGAAATTCGGACAGAGATCCAACATGCCTCGGATAAAATACATATCCGAACCTGCCGAATATTTCGACATGTTGACCAGCGACGAGATTCTTGTGATGGGTATAAATTTTGTCAGCGATGTGATGGTGGAAATAAGATATCAATGCAAAGAAGAGTTCGTCGAAGAATCCGGGAGAACCAACGTAGTTATAGCAGCCTATGCCACAGCTCAAACCCGTTTGAAGTTGTGCAGTTATTTGGAACAATTAGGACCCCGTGCCTTATACGCCGATACAGACTCAGTCGTGTATACCTATAGGCCAGGCGAGTGGAAACCAGAACTCGGTGACTACCTAGGAGTAGAACATTGCCTACAAGATTGCCAAACCCGATAAGGATGGAAATACGACCATATGTAAAGTGAGAGGCATCACTCCCAACTACAAGAACTCCTTGACCATCAACTTTGATACGATCAAGGACATGGTTATTAACAACAGAGATGACGTCAAGGCCGTGAAGGACGACTTCAAGATTAGGAGAGACCACAAGAGTTTACTTACCGTACATCAAGACAAAGACTACAGGATAGTCTTCGACAAAAGCGTCATCATGCAGGAATATAGCACGCGACCGTACGGATTTTAAGAGGGTCGTCTATCCTGTAATGGCCACAATAAGGTTTTCCGGCAGTTTACGCCCCTGCACGAAAGATAGCATACTGTTGGCCCTTTCATGAGGTTGAAGATACTGTCGGAAGGTAGACGATTCTCAATTGTGAATAATTGTTGAACATGTTGTATGAAAAAAAAATAAAAAATAAAAAAGAAGGTTAATGCAGCCTCACAAGCCAGTCACAAGCCTGGATAAATGCATAGTGACCTTCTATTGGGTAACTTTATATCTCCTTTAATAGATGTGTACAATAAACAGACTGAACAAAATTATTCGAGAAACATATATCAATGCATACATCCCCTAAATCAATTCAAATAATATTTATCATGACACTACATATATACATGCATAATTATGGAACATGACGTATTGATATATACACTGCTGTACAAACAAAAGCAATACCAAAGGGACAAGAATAACCCAAAAATATCCTGTGGTCAAATAGGATTTCATTTCTAAACGAGATATATTGGTAATTAAAACACGGTATAAAAAAATATACAATACTTAGATTATTAGAATGAGAGGTTGATCAACACAAATTTACTCGGTTTGGATTTCTTCATTATCGATTAAGACAGGTAAGAGCCGTTATTTCAGGAAGTTCAGGAGGTAAAAATGGTTCAACATAGGGGTCAATAGCGCTATACGGGCCCGATTCACTACTGACGTTCACACGACCATGCACCCTAGGTTTTGGTTAACTTATGGATATACGTCAAGATCTTGAATATAATAAATGGTATAGTCACGATAGTACATTAATGATATT
Source organism: Bathymodiolus septemdierum (assembly GCA_963383655.1). Taxonomy (NCBI): domain Eukaryota; kingdom Metazoa; phylum Mollusca; class Bivalvia; order Mytilida; family Modiolidae; genus Bathymodiolus; species Bathymodiolus septemdierum. The sequence goes on from OY726523.1 coordinate 53,667,970, forward strand.
TTGCATTGGATAATGCCTGATTTTGTCCTTGATATGTCATTGTTGCCTCCGTGTTACCCTTAAGCACCATTGCTAATTATATAAGAATAGGTTCAATTTTCATTTACTAGATAGGTATGATTAAGCAATGGATTTTGATAGAAAGCACAACAGTATTTACTAATGGTTAGGTCACTGTTAACTGAGAGTTCGAATAAAATGCTGTGCCTTTAAGACTAGACATCAGCTACTAGATATAGCTTAACAATCATATGCGGGCATTATATGATTCCCCGATAGTACATTTCTTTTGGCCATTGTGTTGTCTGTTTTCCCCCACTATAAGATGTTTTATCTCGGGTATTATTAATTTAAAGAAAACAAAATATCTGAACCTCTAGCCATAGTGATTTCATAGGTTTTCATGATTTATTTTATTTTTAAGTATTCTAATTTTTTTAAGGTATGCAGGTAAAATAAAATTAAGAAGATTTGACATCTCAAGGTCTACGTTAATTTGTCATTTTTTCTTTTCTGTTTGATGTTTACGTGTTATCTCGTTCGGACGAACTTACGCGACGTACGTCCGTCCAAACGATGTTTCCGTACCATAACGTTCGAAGCCTCAACCAATTGATTTGATATAATATCCCTATGAATTTGTTGTTTATAACAACAAATGACAGATCAACTAGATTTTGGAGTAAATTGGGTGAAGGGTTTTTCAGGGCATCCGTGTCTATGGATACATTTTAAATGGTGTATTCTAACATGACCTCCTTCTTTCACTTTGTTAACAAACGAACTAATTATTCATACGGTATAATATCATTAGCACATGCGCCGGTGAATGTGACTGACTTTTCCATTGGCAGCATAAATTGTTACCTGAATAATGTCGATAGAGGGCACAGTATTATTCCAGTTACATAAATTGTGATTTAAAAAATAAAAAGATCAACATTCGGTTATGAAAAGAAGAAAAAAAGCAATTTACAGAGCTCAGCATTGACGAGTTTCTGCGGTTGCTAGGGATAATATTAGGTTACTAGGGACATTGTAAGGTTTAATGAATTCTTATAATATATATTGGTTAGTAAATGATAAGATGTCTCTAGATCTGCTAAGGTGCTGTTGTAGAATTTTTTTTCTTGATTAAATAAAAGGTCCATGAGATCTACAGGAAAATACTGTGCATAGGGAAACCTGTTGCATAGGGAAATCTGTTGCTATAACAATGAATAAAAATATCAAAATGTATTTTTGAAATATGAAATGATATTTGTAGTGTGTATAGTTTGACAAAAATGTACCGCTTAGTCAAATATCAAGTCAAAAGATCGTAGATGTCAAAATTCAACCATTAATTGCAATAATATAGGCCAATTTAATGTTTACAAAACCGTTGCTAGGGTGACAAAACTACACAAAAATACTATATGCTACCATAGAGAGTTGGAATATTATTTTTAGAGTGTATATACACAGAATATAACATTTTGTCAAAAAGACTATGCAAGATATGTAAAATAAAATCACCATATTTGAATTTCCAATGATTAATTGGACCCTCCTCCATTTACGTTGCTAAGCAACAAAGGACAAAGTCTTACCTTTCAATGATTGTGTTTAATATTATATCTATATAAACAGTTTCTGAGATTGGACCAAAATCGACCCTTATCATACCCACACTCCTTTTATCACATGGTATTATTACCCATGTAAACAACGAATGCCTGACCGACATTTGAACATTGTAACACTCGAATGTCAATTATAGAAATTAACCTGATATTGCACAGCTGAATAGTCTAATTTCAAAAAACGTGACTTAGGTATGAAAGTGAGTGTCATGACCGCAGGTGGTTCTCGGGTGTTTAAGGTTTACCCTATGCACCAATTAGAATTATTAATATAATGTGAGATTATGCAAGAAATAAAACGGTTTTTTTTCTTTTCTTTCACAAATGTAAGGGAAAAAAAGGGGGGTTGTTACGATAATTTACGATGTTATGCAATTCACTGACCTAGGACATCACTAGGTCAACTTACCAATACAAGAGACCTTTAAATTTATAGAACATTCTTATTTACACAAATAATACAATATTATCCACACATTCAGGTAAATCGGTTAGGTGTGACCGCCATTACTGTGATCGTCACGCTTTTCGATGGGCGTAAAGATATTTTTATATAATTATTGTATAACTTCTGCTGTCTGTGAACGCAAAAATGAACCTGCAACTATGGAATTTGTTATTATTGATTGTGCACCAGTTAGCAAGCTGTAAGTATCATTTAATTTAATATATTGCAGCATAACTATTGTAAATTTATATTATTTCTCATTATCGTTATTTGTATACGCTATAAGATATTTCATTAATGTTTTCGTTTCCTACCTTTAATTTCACAAAATTTATGATGGTGTCAATGTAGGGGCGGATCCAGGATTTCAAGCTAGGGGGGGCACACTTAAAAAAATTGCGCCGAGCGGAGGGGGGCGCGAAAAATTTTGGGGTATTTCGTGTGAAAAATAACGATTTTACGCGAAGAAATCTTATTTTAGGTGAGGGGGGGGGGGGGGGCGACGGATGTTTTTACCTATATGTTACTGTGGTTAACTTCATTGATTACTCAGATATGGATAAAATGATGGACATAAACAATGACAAATGCTAATAATGAGATTGAAGTCATCAAATAAAGCTATAAAAAGTAGTCTATATGTGTAATTAAAGTACACAAACCCTGTGTAATGCTTATATACATGATAGTTTGCACTGGCGTGCCACCATGAATAGCTTTAGACTTGCTACAGTGAAAAACACAATGCTTATTTACGTACATTCGTTCCGGTTTTGCTTATGTAAAAAATTGAAAGAATAGCGAAAACAGCTCAATATCACAATTATGTTTCCTTTTTGTAATTTATTTAAGGTTCATTATAACACTTGTCAAGGGTATGTTCGACTTGCAAATTGATAAAAAGAAAAAAAAAATTTAAATGAATAAAAACAACAGCACACAGTCAAAATATTTTACATGTGGATGTTCTATATAACATTAAAAGAAAGAAATACAAAACGGTTTGTGCAGAATTGGCCATCGCCAAGTCACCTTCGACAGAATGGTCATGAATTTGTATAGAACTTGTAATTTTTTTTCTTTATTTGCTATGCAGTTGGATTATTGCAATATTCAAAGAATGTTTGATCAAAAGTAGGAAGCGCGAAAATTGTTGGGAATTTCGTGTGAAAAATCACGATTTTACGCCAAAAAAATCTAATTTTTTCCAATTTTAGGGGGGGGGGGCCGCGCGCTGGGTGCACCCCCACTGGATCCGCCCCTGTATATAGATATCAAGTAACTCTTATTGTTTTGGATTAATTTTTGTTTTCAAATAATATATTGAAGGACAATAAAAAAAATTGATTAAAGAAATTAATAAAAATAAAATAAAAATAGGGAACCGCATCGGTAGTGTAATGGTTAGCGTGCTCGCCTCGAGTGCGATAGATTGTGGGTACGAGCCCTGGTTGGGTCAAGCAAAAGAATATAAAATTGGTATTTGTTGCTTCTCCGCTAAGAACGCATCATTAAGGAGAAAGAGCAAAGACTAGTTGGCTCGGAATCAGAATAATGTGTCCAAGTGGAGCGACATATCTACCCCATGACTGTTGTTAGCTCACCTTGCCAAAGGCAATGTGAACTTTTACCATCACTTGGCGCCCGTCGTCCGTCGTCTGTCATCTGTTTACTTTTCACATTTCAATTGTCTCCTCTGAAATGCCTCAGTCAAATGAAGTGAAACTTAGTAGGATGAATCTATGGAAGGTTCTCTGCAACGATTACTCATTTCGTCCCGATCCGTTAACAAACATGGTCGCCACAGGCGATTCTTGTTTCTGATTGGCAGATTTTTTTAATCTTCTTCTCTAAAACTTCTCCGCCAAATGAACCGAAACTTGGTAGGAAGCAACTATGGAAGGTCTTCTATAGAGATTGCTCTTTCATCCCCATCCCACAAACTGAACACAAATAGGACTTGTCCCGCATTTCATGAAACGACTCCTCAACAGCTGTTACAATGATAGGATTCATCTGTAAAGTAAATTTAATATATAGCAGATACTAGTAAGTGAATGTTGAATGTAAAGATAAACAAACATCTGTATGGAGCTCACAATATAATATAAACGTAGCAATCAAATTGTCTGAAGCTTATACAAATAAAATGAGGGTGATCGCAAGATTGAAACATAAGATGTTTCAATATAGTATTTCTTCGCTGCCCATTTAATGTTTTTTTCATCCTGCACTTGTTCTGTTCAGTAGTCACATTGTATTGATCGGATATGTTTTGCTATACATTTGTATTTGGTTTCTGACCAAGATATCTTTTTCGGGTACCTGATTCATGTTGAGCGACGGTAAGAAACAGTAACAACATTTATGCTTATAAGCTTATAAACTTATAAGCGCGGACTTCATAGAGGTCACAATCAAAAACAATTAGAACAACGCTTGTTTCTGCTCTCTTTAGAAAATTTGATACACTAAATACAATATACGTACATTGTCGGGAAATATATAAATCATTTCCACTCGCTGCGAAACAGATAAGAAAAACCTCGTCAAAACTCGTATATATAAAAATTTTATATTTTCGACAATGTATATAATTATATTGTCTATTTTTTTTTCTCCCTCGTTTCACTCCTCCGAAAATGTTTTTTTTATTACCTAAAATAAGTAATATAAATACAACTCGACACAGTGTAGGGTTGTGCGTTCGTTACAAGATCGCATAGCATTATTATAAATATATATCAACATAACAAATTCATTCAGTCTGTCATTTCTACTCCCCCCAAAAAGTACAAAATATATACGAGTGATTGAAATTCTTTTGACATTAATATTGGTGGATGGGCGGGGGACTATAACATCCAAAGCACGAACTTTTGTCGTATTACAACTTGTAACGAACGTTGTATTAATCGAGTACACCTAACATTTTCTTTATATAAAAACTGCCAAAATCGTCCGTGCGGAAAGGAATTCAATACTACAGCTCTTGTTAATTTGTTTATCTGTAATGTTAATGTAAACATTATACGGTGAAGAAAATATTTCCACAGAGTGACTTACTTCGTTATCAACGATAAACCAACGTGTATAAAATTAAAATATTGTGCTATAAAAAGAATCTCCCACTACTCAATTGATGCGCCTGGACAGCGACTTAAAGTGAGTGTAGCGTATTGAGCACCAACCGTGATGCCAGTGCCACAAAAAGCATAAAAAAATCAAGTGTTTGCGACAGTAGCAATTTAACATATAAATAACGATTTTTTATTGTACAAAGTAGCTGAAATTAGCAGCCATGGCGAATATTCATCAGTATTTATCGCTTTTGAGATATTTCCTAATCATAACTATTATCAAATTGCAATATAATGATCAATAATAATACGATCAGTCGTATTTACACACTGACAAATCCGTTTCTTAATAAATGACACAACCTGTTTGTATAGTTTGTATACATGTTTACATTTTGACCAAGCCGGATTTCAAAAACATCTGTTGACATCAAGTTTTAGGGTATGACTATTTACTAATTGACTTTTCCTCAACAAAATACTATTTCTAAGTAAAATCAATCATTCATCAATACTTTTTTCTTTTTTGGGCAACATTTAATTCATTCGTAAATGCAAGATATAGCGATATTTCAGTTGATTGTAATGATTGTGATGCCGGATTCCTTATAACTTATAGACAAATCTAATTTTTCACTGCAAAAATAAATGATATTTGGACAAAAAATGAAATTAATAATAATAAAGCATCATAATTCAAAACATTATATACACAGTATATTCATAAATACTTACGATAATTATCTGTGTCTTCTTTAAAAGTACCGCTTTAAAATATCCCGGATGTTGACCAAACATTTTCGATCGGAGCTCTTTGACGACAGTGGTGTAGTATCTATATGAAATATTAAGCATGACCGATGAACAAGCTACACGAAAACAGACTCTCTTAAAAATAAAAGTAAATTTAATAACATTATACAAATCAGATGAGATTGGAATGGATATATCACACGTGATGGTAATGAATATACCACACGTGATGGTAATGAATATATCACACGTGATGGTAATGAATATACCACACGTGATGGTAATGAATATATCACACGTGATGGTAATGAATATACCACACGTGATGGTAATGAATATACCACACGTGATGGTAATGAATATATCACACGTGATGGTAATGAACATACCACACGTGATGGTAATGAATATACCACACGTGATGGTAATGAATATACCACACGTGATGGTAATGAATATACCTCACGTGATGGTAATGAATATACCTCACGTGATGGTAATGGATTAGGTTTGATATAAAAAAAAGGTGAGTGAGTGATTGAGTGATTCTTGTTTAACGCCAACTCAGCAATTTGTTCAGCTTTATCATGGCGAGAACAATTAAACTGATTTTCAATAAGATGATTATATAAGTTCTAAGGTCCTTAGTGACCGTCTATCGTTATTTGGACGGTCAGTAAATTGTTGAAGGGTGAGCTCCTTAGCGCGAACCCTTCAACTATTTACTGACCGTCCAAATAATCATAGTCGATCACGGGAGCTTAGCACATTGTTTGCGATGTTGCTGATCTATAACTTGAAACAGTAACTAAGTTTTTTCCACGAATGACGGACTTTCGTGGAAGTTCTAAGGCTAAATACATAATGGTCAATAGACAAAATTAAGCACCGCCCACTGACCTTCTGTAATATTCCGTCTGCATCATTATTTTTATGAATGGAATTTTCTCCTGGCGTATTAATCTTATTCTCTAGATTTCCATATATGGCTCTCCTTTCTATCGTTATATTTAGGAATGATTTTATCCAATCATAGGTCGTCAAATAAATACAACATCGTACAATGAGATATAGACCAACATGCTTAGTTGGATTTGTATTGTACTAGCTCATTGAAACAACAGTCCGCAGATAGACATGTCGCTCCACTCGGACACATTATCCTGATTCCGAACCAACCAGTCTTTGCTCTTTCTCCTTAATGATGCGTGCTTATAGCGGAGAAGCAACAAATATCAATTGTATAGTCTTTGGTTTGATGCGACCGGGGCCCTAACCCACGATCTAGCGCACACATATTTATATTGTAGTTCCATATAATTATGTCTATATATGATATATTATAGATGGTTTACTTAATTGCACCGATTGTAATGCAACTTATGATTAGTTCTGCCTATTATATGTAATAGTCGATTTCCCATCAACTTTTGAATGCAAATTGAAGAATGTTGATATTGGATCCATCCGTCCGTGCGATCGCTGATATGATGTCTGTTCGACCACCAGACTCTTGTGATTTGAACTCTTCATACCCAGTTCTTTTCATTTCCGATATTTTGTTTTGTTATGGACCGAACATTTAACTTAAGGGGGGGGGGGGGGGGGGGGGGGGGGTTATGTTTTTTTGTTTCGTTCAGAATTTTTTTTCTCAAAAATTCCACATTAGGTTATATGACAAAAACTCTGAATCAGATTATTGTTTTTTGCCTCCACCAAAATCAGAATATTTTTTTCAGCAACATTGGGAATCAGAATATTTTTTTAGAAAAAAAACATACCTTCGTATGGTAGCTTGATTTACAGATGTTGTGAGTTCGAATCTCGATCAGGTACAACATTATCTGATCAAATTTGTCAGTGACTTGCGACAGGTCGGTGGTTTTCTCCGGGTCTTCTGCTTTCCTCCACCAATAAAACTGAAATATCGTTGAAAGTGGCGTTAAACACCATCAAAACAAAACAAAATCAATCTAGTGAGAAAAACACACCGAAAACGTTGTTACATGCAGTTGAGGTTACTATATCAGAAACATAGAATTGAAATCCACCCGACACTCAAGTAATCCAACATTTGAAGAATCAATTTAGCGTCACGCCATTGGTCTATATCAGATCTTCAGTGAGTGTGACGAATTATAATTTTAGATAGATGTGAGTCACATATACTTATATATGGTTAAAATTGATAACTGACATTCGTCGCTTTTCTTGTGTCTGTTTTTCTCAAAACCACTGATCAAAATTATCAGCATGATAGTGTGTGGTCTTTTTGATTGATGATTGATTGATTGATTGATTGATTGATGGTGCTTAACGCCACTTTCAACAATATTTCAGCTATATCGTGGCGGTCAGTTTTATTGGTGGAGGAAACCGTAGGACCCGGAGAAAAACACCAAACTGTCGCAAGTCATTGACAAACTTTATCACATAATGTTGTACATCTCGTCCTGAGTATTTGCGAATTTGTGTAGTTTATGTTTATATTTATATCTGTATTGCCGTTGGATATCAAATTATTTCAAGAGGAGAAGTGTTTGGATGCCATTGAAAGGTTAAACTCCGCCACATTTCTGTGCCTGTTTGCTTACTGTTCACTTAACCATACTATCTAATTTCAATATTAGGCATTCTAACATTAAGAAAGATAATTGCAACGCAACATCGTCAAAAACATCTTGCAGTATTATTTATCTTGTCCTCAATAACAAAGGTCGACACGTGACACTTGAACTCTTTCAATTGACCGATTTTTCGTGTACATGAATGTATCCATTTTATTTACATAGCTTTAGCCAATGACTGCTCTGAATTAAATATCAGCAACAATCTCCAGCAATGTTTGACGAGTATTTGGACAAAGGCTAACGACAAAAATGCTTTCTGGTTTGGTACACAGTGGGCCAGTATTTGTGGATACAATCCACTTGATTCACCGTACTGTAGCAGTCTTCAACAACCATACACTCCTCACAGTCTACTCAACACCATATATGGCTTGGATTGGGATTTGAGTCAGAATCCGCTCACACAATTCTTGAATGTTACATATCACACAAAAACAGGTAAGTCGACGTTTTAAGTCTTCATTTACTATATGTTACCACACAAAAACAGGTAAGTCGACGTTTTGAGTCTTCATTTACTATATGTTACCACACAAAAACAGGTAAGTCGACGTTTTAAGTCTTCATTTACTATATGTTTCCACACAAAAACAGCTAAGTCGACGTTTTAAGTGTTCATTTACTATATGTTACCAGACCAAAACAGGTAAGTCGACGTTTTAAGTCTTCATTTACTATATGTTACCACACAAAAACAGGTAAGTTGACATTTTAAGTCTTCATTTACTATATGTTACCACACAAAAACAGGTAAGTCGACGTTTTAAGTCTTCATTTACTATATGTTACCACTCAAATACAGGTAAGTCGACGTTTTAAGTGTTCATATACTATATGTAGTGCAGATGTCCTACACAGTCACGTGGTGTTAAATAAAAAAAAACTTTCTATAAAATAAAAACGTAGATATCAAATTTAGTGCGCACGACGCGTTTGTTGAATAACCTTTATCAGGTACGCTCGAAATCGAAACATTGGAAAGCTAAATAAGTTATCATGACAATAATGTTTAAACAATGACGGTAAAAAAAATCCACCAATATCAAGGTGTCAAACCACCAATTAATTTCTTTAAGGTTTTCTACTAAATTTGTGTTTTTTCGAGCCTACCTGATCATTTTATCTTAAGCTTAACCTTTTGAAGACCATATATTTTCTGAAACGTACATGATTCCTCTACGTTCTGTCAAAATATCAGGGCATGTTTAATATCTTGCAGTGAAATGCCATGCTACGGAAAGCACCTACTCTAAAAATAGCTCGGTCATCCCCAAGAAATTCACTATTTATAGGTCATGCATCAAATCCTCCATAGAGGTATTAAAATACAACTAAATCCATCAAACTTGGGCTCAAAATAATCCCTATTTATTTAACTTCAATTATCAATTTTAATTAGTCCATTCCATTCAGTAGTTTTCACAATACTACAAAGTGAAAGGAACTTTTCTTGAAAAGGGACTACTTTCGTATATGTTCCAAGCTCTGATTGGTGAATTAGTGGTTTGACACCTAAAGAGCATAAAAACTTGTTTCTTTCACCATTTGTTGGCCTAATTTCTTTTCCTTAGCCAATATCAACCCAAGAAAACCTCATAAGGTATGTGGCTGTCTGATGTTTGCAAGTATAAGTGTTCAAATGCAAAGGTACCCCCTTGAAGATTGTTAATGAAAATATCTCCATTTACAGCTGTTGAGTTCAGATTGTGTAATATACCAAAACTTACCTATTCTCTTATATATTACAGTTATTAAGCTAGTTTCTAACATAATAAGCAATCTTCACACATATATATGCCTCAGTTGTATATTTAATAGCTAAATACTATGAAATGTTTGCATTTAGCCCCCCCTTTTTTCGTCCCATAAAATGAGCTCAAATCATTCTTAATTTTGTTAATTCATGCTTTTATCCCATAAATTATGTGGTTTAAGACATAAAATATGTTTTTGTATATACATCTTTAGTTGAAATTCCTTCTAATTCCATCAAATTTGCAAAAATATGATTTATTGATATTCAAGTCTTGGAATTTCTGATGGTGCACAACTATAATTTCCCCCAAAACTCAATAAATATATGCTTCCACATCATTTTTTTCGACTGTTTAAGTAAGCTGGATGTTCAAATGTATTGTTACAGCCAAATAATACTCTAAAACATGAAATTCAAATTGACAATTTGAAAAATTAACCGAAAATGCTAAGCAGTCAAAATAATTTTTCTGGGATCACTTAAATTACCAGGTTTTTACTACATAATTTTCAATTAAAACTGCTTTCTATAGCCTTATATTATTTTGTAAGTACATTGTATATGTATTCTAACTGAAACTATCAAAATTTACCAGGAAAAATGTGTAGGATTGAAAAAAATCCAATCATGATATCACCATATCCTATATTTGAAGTCAACAAACTGCGCATGATGAAATTTTTTGAATTCTTAATATCAACCATATTTTCAATATTATATGCCCTTCTACTGCAAAAACACATTTAATAGCATATTCCCAATAACTATAAAGTCATAAAGAAAAAGAAAATGAGTTGCAATACCTGGTGTCCATGTATATCCAGTGTTTGGGAGCAATATTCCAAAATATTACATAACATGCATTTTGACCATGTAATCTGACACCACAATGCATTTTGTAACATTTTTGTATGAAAAATGTCACTCTGGGTCTGTTGTGACATGTTTAGGCTAATTTGAACATGATAGCAACAAAAGATAATGTTGACGTTTTTGTCTTAAGGTGTCAAACCACCAATTAATTTCTTTAAGGTTTTCTACTAAATTTGTGTTTTATCGAGCCTACCTGGTCATTTTATCTTAAGTTTAACCTTTTGAAGACCATATATTTTCTGAAACGTACATGACTCCTCTACGTTCTGTCAAAATATCAGGGCATGTTTAAAATCTTGCAGTGAAATGCCATGCTACGGAAAGCACCTACTCTAAAAATAGCTCGGTCATCCCCAAGAAATTCACTATTTATATGCCATGCATCAAATCCTCCATAGAGGTATTAAAATACAACTAAATCCATCAAATTTGGGCTCAAAATAATCCCTATTTATTTAACTTCAATTATCAATTTTAATTAGTCCATTCCATTCAGTAGTTTTCACAATACTACAAAGTGAAAGGAATTTTTTCTTGAAAAGGGACTACTTTCGTATATGTTCCAAGCTCTGATTGGTGAATTAGTGGTTTGACACCTCAACACAGTCACATGAAGCTAAATAAAAACAAAATACTTTCTAAATTCCTGGCTTGGAACAGGTACAACAATGTGGCGGAGTTAGACTGGTTAATGAGATTCCAAGACTAGGCTCTTGATAACTGTATGTATATTCTAAAATAATTTATCTATTATATTTATGCATTTCTCAATGAGTTCAGTAAACAAATAAGTCATTTTTGTATAAATAAATTAATAATATATATAATCCGAGTTATTTGAGAAATGTTTTCATTAACATATTAATTTTGAAAATCAACGATGAAATCAACCATGCATAAACATATAATAAAATTACTCACCATTAACATTATATATAGTGTCTAACTTTCCAATAAGTCATATATTACTGTAACAGGATATTTATCAAAACATTTTTGTTGCATCAAGTAATCTTAAAAGAAATAATGAATTTCTAATGTATTTTCTACATTATGAACATACAAAAGTCAACTTGATAATTATATATAAACGTTAGAGAAAACAGAAGGGACAATCAAGAATGAACAATCCAGAGAAACTGGCAACATTGAACACACAAGACACAGAACGACGACAAACAAAACACAACACAATACAGAAAAATAAAAAGATAAGCAACACAGCCCCACAAAAAAAACTAGCGGTGAACTCAGGCGATCGCGGAGGCCATTTGCACATTTCCGGCTTGATTCTAAAATTATAAGCTTGTACACGTTTTTATTGGAGCTATCTCCCTGTAAAGCAAGAAAAGATGTCACCATTCGTGTAGTAAAGCTCACGATCGATCATATGATAATAACACTTATTTCCTCATAATCTTGCAACAACTTGTGAATTTTCTATTTGCTATTAAATTATCCACTGATTTTCTCAGGGTACAAATATGAACAAATTATCAGAAAATTACATTGTTTACTTTCCGTTGCTCTTACCAGAACTGGTACTATTTTATACGTCGTAAGGGAAATAACTCCTACAGAAAAAACGAATAATTTTAGAATCAAATCTTGAATGTGAAAAAGGTTTATTTAATTATGACCTAATTCAGTATCAATAGAACAGTGTGTTTCTTGTAAACACGCGATATCGATTTTCTTTTTTCGACACCAACAAAACACCGCATTCCGTTTTTTGTCGTCTGCTATTCCATTAACATTTAATGTAACAATACAAAGAGACATATTTACAAATTGACAGTGAAAGGTCACAATTTGGAACTCACCTCACACAGGTGACTACAATTAAACATAGGTATATTTACAACAAGTATGACAACAATAATTATACAATAAATCACACTCTTTATATTGTTAAAGTAAATTACAGACAAATCAATTGGTATTATATTAGAAACGAATAACATAATTGTTATAAAATAAAACACTTCAAACAAATTTATATTGAAGAGATCAAGATGTGGGACGCCTCGCTTAGTGGCACTACAAATAGATACCGGATAGGTTATGAATTAGGATTTTTGTCACGTGTAAAGAAAGTACATGATTTATATTATGAAACATTCAAAAATAATAATTACTAGGGATGTCAATGATCAAATATTACCATGAGTATATAGCTTCAAAATGGTTTGGGAATTTTTGATTGCTGTTTATCTGTTGAACCTGGGGTTGATGTTGAACTTCTGATACGTTTGTTTTAGTATTTGGAGTCGTGTATTCGCCTTCTACTGGTGATTTTACATAATCCAGTATTATGTCACTTATAACACTAGCTCCTGCTTCACTAATGTGTACACCATGTGGGTCATTTAAATTGTAGAGTGCTCTGTTTGGTACATTGTTTGGAGTGAACTTTGACCACAAGTCAGTAAACCTCATCTTATTGTTTTTCAAGCACAATTTGTTTTATGAATGTGTTAACAGACGATGCTACAGAGTTTAATGCTTGGATGTGTGTACCTTTCCCTCTTCTTGGTAATATGTTACATGCACCTATGCTCGCATTTGGATATTTATGTTTAACATTGTGGTTACATTAACAATAATTTGTTCAGTATCATTTCTATACTGTGTTACATCATTTGTACCAACACTTAATAATACACTATCAACATTTTCACTATCAACTTGTGAATCCGACTTATCTAACAGTTTTTGGACTTGGTCTAATGTAGTACCTGACACAGAGATGTTATGTACATTGGGGTTTTCAAAGACAAGCCTTGTACAATTTGATGCTCCAAGGATGACACTTTGTGGTGCCATAACTGGGTGTGATTCATTAGAAAACACACAGTTTGTAGTTGTATTATCATCATTTGTTATTTCACCAATTTCCGGGGATTTGTTATTTCTATCCATATCAACTTCCCTTCCCTCGCGGATGTCATGCATATAGTCCCCATATAGATCATGGTTTGTCGCCTCACAGTTCCGTCTTATGTGGCCTTCCCTGCCACAATTATAACATACGTTATCAGAATGGGGACAATGTTTAATAGTATGGTCCTTACTGTTACACCTGAAACATGCCCGTGCTTTTGCCATCGAAGGTTTTCTCACGCAACGGTATGATGGGTGGTTGGTTTGTGAACAATATTGACATTCAGTTCGGTTGTTGTCGGCGAAGATTCGCAACTTTAACGAGGTACACATCTCGAATTTCACATTTGGTGAAATCAGAAAGCCAATATATATTAATAACGTTTTATCTTTCAGGATCGTATAAAAGCTGTGGAAATAGTTACACGATAACAGAAGCTAAAACAATAGAACTTGAACCTCTCATGTCAAAGAATTATCACCCGTGGGACACTATCACAAGGCCAGATATTACATGGACGCCATCTGCAAACATTCTGTACACTCTGATTATTTTTGACGCAGGCGCATACATATCGCATGGCGTGTACATAAATATCGAAGGAAACGATATAGACAATTCAGAGGTAAAGATATTAAGTCGATCAATCTCACAACATGTATTTTAAGAGTGGGTGGGATAAGGAGTTATGGTTATGGTGTTTAACGCCCCTGGACGTCAACAATATTTCAGTTATTTTAAGAGTGATTTGAAACGGTAACAATCGCAAGATATTATTGAATGATTTATTTCAGAAACGAATCGCGCGCACTAAATTAGATATCTACTTTTTTATTGTTGGTTTTAACGAATAACAATACCTCTTTAAATATTTCGAAGCGATTAGCTATTTTGATTAGAGACCAAATTTTCAGTAGGAAAAGTATCAAGGATCGTAAATACATTGTAAAAAAGGAAACCGTCCATTACAGGTCGACCGCACAATGCGATTATCTAGATGAGAATATAATTATATGATAGATAGCCTGAACTACTTTATAAAATACAACAAAATTAAACACTGTATTTCATACAAAGAAATAAATGATTTTTAGTTTAAACATATTTTTATTTGCTAAATATAACAAGTGTGGACACAGAAATGTGCTGTCCAAAAGACAAGTGTGGATGTCAATATTTCATATTATTATCTTAAAAAGAAAAAAATCATGGACACAGGGGTCCTGGATTTTTTTTAATAAAAACTAATCCTGGATTATTATTTTTGCTTAAAGTCCGGTCCTGTGTTTTTATTTAAAATTTTCATCATAGCCCCTCTCCTCTTCCCAAGAGATATACAATTGTATCATTAATAATAAATTAATAAATAATAAATTCAGATTTTCTATTTAAAATAAATCTCATTTACAAAACCACTGATATTTGTGTAATTATTTACGCTGATTTAAGCTTTAGTCGCAACACATTTTTATTTTTCTCTTTAAACTGTCGAAACATAACATTTATTTAACTGCAAAATTCACAAATAAAATTCGTAATTCAAGAAGGATGTATTGCAGCGAAGCTGTGTTAGAATTATATTCTGTTTTCTAGGACCATATGTATAGTGTCTCGGAATTGGCATTGAGATTGAACTGCAGATTTCCTTTTTAAATTTAGATAATGTGTCAAGATTACGCACTGAAAGATTAAGGCTATTCCATTCCCTTACTGTAGCTGGGACGAAAGAATCTCTGATTAAAGAAAGTCTACAGAATGGAACAATAATATCGTTACCATTTCGAAGGGGATAAATAGTCGTACTTTGGATTGTTGGGGGAATAAGATCGAGTAAATAATATAATTCTATGATAGATAGCCTGAATTACTTTATAAAATACAGCAAAATTAAACACTGTGTATTTCATACAAAGAAATAAATGATATTTTCATTTTCATTTTCATACAAATCTAGCATACATGTATTTGCAGACGATTTAAAACAACATTTATCATTTTTCTCAACGGCTCTATCTACATACATCGCACAAACGTATACGTAGCACATGTTTTTAGTTAGGTCCAGGAGGAGCACAATTGGCAACCAAAACAATACCGATTGTCTCTTGGAAAAAAAGTCCACCAAACATAACGAATATGTTGTCAATCAAAAACTCAAGCAAGCATTTGGATGATCTCAATTTCAGAGAACATTTTGGTAGCTTCCGTGGATCGAATAATTCTCCAACATATTTATAAATACGCAATACTGTGATGTAGATTTATTATTCTATTTGATAGCTTAAGTTTAAAATGTTTGTATGTTTGATGGTGTTTAACGCCACTTTCAACAATATTTCAGTTATATCGTGGCGGTCAGTTTTATCGATGGGAGGAAACCGGAGGACCCGGAGAAAACCACCGACCTGTCGCAAGTCACTGAAAACTTTATCACATAATGTTGTACACCTCGCCCTAATCGAGATCCGAACTCACAGCATCAGCGGTGATAGGCATTGATTGCATAGGTAGTTGTAAATCCAACTACTATACTATCACTACCACGACGGTCACTATGGGTACAAATGGTAACATCACAAATTGTAATAAAATGAAAAACAAAAAATACCACACTTTCGGAACAGTTCCAAAATCATTCGGAAAATCGTAGAAGGAGACAAAATCGATACCCATAGCAAGCATATACATGACCGCTTACTGTCCTGGATTGGTAAAAATTATTTTGGGAATGCAAATAAAAAATCCCTCTTCTTCACTGAGACCATGACAATGAAAAAATGTTTTGTATTTCGTGTTTACATATATACCATCGTAGGCTGTCAAGGTGTACATTGGACCAAAAAATGCATCCATTAGAGAACAACCATACGTCTTTCTCCTGTTTGAACAGACGGATAGAATAAACTTGACTAGTGAATGGAGACAAAAACTATCACAGACAATGGTTCGTACAGCTTATAACTTCACAGATGTGTTTCGAGATCTCCAGTTAAAAGGTAATATCTTTGTGTGCAAAATTGAAATAGACTATACATGTTTCATCTCGAATTTATGTTTGATAAGATTAATACGACGGTTGCCACTAGTGTGGTATTAACTGCTCACCCTTCCGGAGCATCTGAGTTCACTCCATATTCTTAGTGGGGTTCATGTTGCTCAATCTGTAGTTTTCTGTGTAAAGATTTGTACACTGTTTGTTTGTGTCCTTTTGTTCTTTTTATTTTGGCCATTGTTTTGCATATACTTCTTTTGTTTGCGATTATGGACAAACCTTTGGTATTTTCAAACTTTTCGTATTCATGAATTTGCATTTCGTCAGATTTATTAATTATCAAATTGATGGGATTAGTCTGAACTAATAGATAGAAAGAGACAAAATCGATACTCTTAAAACACAAATGCATGACCGCCCACACCAATAAACAGTGGCGATGTTAAACTAGTTTTATGGTCCCAAAACTTCCCCTCGAGAAATTATGTGCTCATGCAAATGCTTTCCACTTTGAGTAAAATGTCAATTTTCACCAATAATGGGGTGAACAGCTATAATCTTGGTTTGAATTGTATATAAATGTAGTTTTCTAGCAAATTATTGTACATAGATTGACATTATCATGCAATGTCAAAAAGTTCAAAACAACTTTTCTGAAAAAGACTAGAAACAGCGTTGAATCGTTTCAAATGTATCAACTATTATGTCCGCGCTTATTCTGTTGCCGTTTCTTATCGTACGATCTACATGCACCGGTTACCAATAAAAACTATTATTTGTTCAGTGACCAACAAAAAATATCCAGTTAATGTAATTTGACTGTTCAAATATAACGAGTGCATATTTACTTATCATCTTCATCCCCGATGGGACATAAGGCATTAACAATAACGAGTGCATGAAAACTAATATTCATGTTAAAATAGTAATATTCAAATGTGTTATAATTGCAGGTCCTAAGGCGATGAACTGGATACAGGTTGTAAAAGACCCATATTCTGTACAGTACTTTAGAGATGCAGGTTTAATAAATAACTGTCCTAACATGGTTAGTGAAGGTGAGTCAGTTTACCCTATATAAAACAGCTTAAACCTGGAAAGGAAAATCAAAATTATTCATAGTAATAAATGTGCTGGTTGTTTGCTTGTTTGATGGTGTTTAACGCCACTTTAAACAATATTTCAGTTATATCGTGGCGGTCAGTTTTATTGGTGGAGGAAACCGGAGGACTCGGAGAAAACCACTGACCTGTCACTGACAAACTTTATCACATAATGCTGTACACCACGCCCTGATCGAGATTCGAACTCACAGCATCAGTGGTTACAGCCACTTATTGCATTGGTAGTTGTAAATCTACCAAACGATCATGGTCTGTAATATATATATTCAGATATGTCATTAAGCACCAACTTTAAATATAAATCCATTAGAAAGTTAAATCCAAATGGAATGTTCGATGCTCGTTTATTTAAGATAAAATGACGTGTTTGATTAAGTATACTTTAGTTTAGATAATCCATTTGAATGACTGTTAACATTATTTTTTTCATGTCTCCATTTAATATAAAATATGTATATAATATCATATAAACTCATTCCGTAGTAATTCATGCAGATATTGCAGAAAATTTGCGAAACTTGTGTCCTATCAATTGTTTATTATTGAACAATAACATATGTTTAAAGTAGATATGTGATTTGTTATAAGGGGTCGTCGTGGTCCTGATCGTGTGGTAGTTGAATTTACAATTACCTGTGCAATAAGTGCCTATCACCACAAGGGTTGTGAGTTCGAATCCCGCTCATGACGAGGTGCACTCGATGCAACTTTATGTGATAAAGTTTGACATTGTCTTGCGACAGGTCGGTGGTTTTCTCCGGGTACTCCTGTTTCTTCCACCAATAAAACTGACTGCCATGATATAACTGAAATATTGTTGAACGGGGCGTTAAACGCTATAACCCTAACCCCCTATTTTCTCTTCCGTTTCGTTTTTATTTCCGGTTTGTTTTTTGTTTTTTGTTTTTTGTTTTTGTTTTTCCTTGTGTTTGGTAAGTTTGTTTTAATGTACATAATAAGAACCAAACCACGTCTTGGAGAATGATCTGGTTAAATACAAAATGGAGTGTTAAAACAAAATATTCGGGAGTCACTTGATCAGTTGGACCGCGAATATCAACTTCTTTTTCCTACATATATGACATCCGTCGTATATTTCTACACGTATATGGTCATCTGCTCTACATGCCGACCATTAAGTGCTATATACATGAAAAAGCAAAAAATTGTAACTGAAATTAGATTATAAAAAGCATTTATCAACACATTATTACATTATTGACATTTCTATGGATACAAACTACCGACCAACAAATTATTCGGGATACGTTTTGATCTTAAAGTAGTTGACATCAATAAGCAAGTAATTATTTGACAGAAGCAGTCCCCTGCTATTTAATTGGAGCATTGTCAAGCATAGCGGAATGCAGTGATTAGGAAATGATAATATATCACACACAATCGAATCTGATTGTAGCGAAGTTAAAAAGACAGGTGGATGCACATCGAATGGTCGAGTATTCGATTATACTTCGAATGGTCGAGTAGATGAGTCATCAGTGTAAAATTATAGTAAAATAAAAAAAAGTGTTGGTACCAAATGGGTAGTCAGAAGCAGTCATTCGAACAAGATCAGACATATTGCCCAAGGAAAAAGGACAAAAAATCAACACTAAGACGTACGTGTTTTGAAAGGTTAGCAATTCCTGTTCCGATTCCTACTCCACTAGTGGCACCCACCGTCAGCATGTTTGAAATAGTCACGCTATAACGTTTGAACTTACATGACACATTTGACAGTTTAAGCTCACCTTTTTGGGTTTGGTTTGTTCTTCATTTTGAAAATGTGTTGCATCTTTCAGCTCTGAAAAACAAAAGTGTAAGTTTTATACCAGACGATGTCGACTTGTCAATGACATTGGACATTGAACTGCAAAATGCAGCTTTAGAATTTGAATCTTGTTGTACAAGTTATAGCTACCCGTAAGTTTATTGTAGATATCTGTAAATATAGTTACGTCCGCTTAGAATGAAACCGGTTATAATGAAAACTCTGTTATATTGAACAAATATAGTTTAGGCCACTTAGAATGAAACCGGTTATAATGAACACTCGGTTATATTGAACAGATTGTTCATCTCAATTAATTATTTTTACTAATAATCATGTCTTCTTATATTAAGGTTCAGTTATGATGAAAATATTTCATTTCTACAATTTTATTTTAAATGGGCTATGATGTCATAAATTGCTTACAGTTAGATAATTTAACTGCAATTGTTTTAGAGTTAGAATTAGAATGTAATGCACAATGTCCTTCAGTAATAACTCTCAATAATATGGATATGAACCTGCTTGTACTTAATATTTCTCGTCATAAGTCACTATATCACTATATCATTTCAGAGAACATACAGCTAAGCTTAATCCTCTGGGTGATGGCTATATTAGTCCAGGAAGATCACGTAGTGATTCCGAGCTAACAATGAGACTTCAGAAGGAAGGACTGTTATTCATACCTACTCCAAGTATGTTTGTATTCAATACTGCAACCTCAAAATATTTCTGTAGCTAGTGTACAACATAACTTGTCATACCTTAATGTGTATAAACAAACAAATGTAGAATACCTTGTACAAGATGAGTTTGAAGATACCAAAAGGGTAATCAGAATCCGTATATGGAAGAAGAACAGACAACACAATGACCAAAGAAAAAGTACAAAACAAAAGGACAAACAACGAGCTACAAAACATACACATAAAACTAAAGATCGAGTAACACGAACCCCTCTAAAAACCGGGGCATAGACACATAGAACCCACAAAAAAAATCGATTTAACATTACGTCCAGGTGAAATTTAGACAACCCAATGAGTTGTTTTCCGGTTCGGGTACAGGATATATAGAATGATATGAAAACAAGAAAACCTCCTTCATAAACCGGAAGTGGCAATAGATTCTATGGAAGTATTCAGAATATTGTGGCTAACAACTTTACAGTTATTTCATGCAGGTCAGCTTTATTGTTTGAGGAAGCATTTGTATCAGGCAAACATCATCGGCCATCTGGAAATCATTGGCAATCGTTATTAATTGAAGTGAAAATTGAGGGGAGAGCCAATAAAATATCAAATTTAGTGTGCAGAACGCTTTTCAGAAATAACTTTCATCAGGTACGCTCAAAATGGAAAGATTGGAAAGCCAAATAATTTAAAATTTTGTGAGCAATACAACCATAGTGCCTAAACAGGATACCCAAATTCGGCTAAGTTCACCTATGCCTGTGGGAGTCGAACCTTAGTTTTATTAATAATTACATTATTTAAGAACGACAGTAGTTGTAGGCTTGTCAACAGAGGTCGACGACTTTAACAACCTATACCTTTGATTCCAATTGAGACCACTTCAAGTGGTGTTAAAGATAACACACTCGCCTAGAATAAGGAAGATCGTTGTCGGGTCGAACTAAAAACAATAAAATATATTGTTGTTATTTCTTCTCGCAAACCCTTCAAAGACTAAAACAATGTTGGCTTGCTATTGTGGACTAGCGCTATTGTGGGGCGTGTTGGTCTAATATCAAGAAGGCATCCTACTCATCCAATCAAACGTTAACTTTATTTTTTAGTTTTCTGTATTGTCATATTATTTGTCTTTACGTTTTTAGTTCCGTGTTGTGATTCAAATAAAATAGATCATATGACCGTTAGTTTTGAAAGAAAACAAATTTAGTTAAATTTGCAAAAATGTATCCGATGAAAAATAGCCCCTCCATTCGATTCGTGTATGTGAAATCCATCTCATTAATGTGAAAGGGGAAGAGGTGTCGAAAAGTAATGGCGGTGTTATAAAAGACATACTGTATAAGTTGCATTATTCCCGTACGGAAAATTCCGCTTAATTTACATTTTGATAAATGCACAAAAATATATAGTTATTGTATTGGTACTTCCAACAAAATCAATGTTTACACATTAAAAAATAGCCGTACACAACATACATATATTAGCGTGGGGCAACTGCCCGGCGTGCCCATGGGTTACGACGGCACTGATAACATCATATATTCGAATACCTGTTTGGTATATTGTAGGTGCACTACATACGTTAGCCTGTGTTGATATATCTGTTCCTATCCCTGCTGCTGGTACACCAGATTTGCCTTTATTGCACATGCTTGTTACAAACATCAACGGAAGTGACTTAGGTTCCGGTGACGTTATTCAACCCTATCAAGGACCAGCTCCACCCGACCATTTGAACCATACATACATTTTTCTGTTGTATAGTCAGAAGTTAGTACATTCTGAAAATGAAACACGTGATTATTTAACGGAAGGATGTTCAGCGAGACTTTCCGGTCGGTAAGTAATTCAGTATTTTACATATAACATCAAGTGATTCCGCGAGGACCACTTATTGTTAAATATGATGCCCATATTAAGCATTTCCGATTTTGGATTATGTACTATGAAAGGGTTGTTTAAACAGTGATGGTCAACAATTTCACCAATATCAACAGAACGAAAAACCACTTCTCAACAACTTAAACTATTTAAGGAGGTAATAAACCTGACAATTGGATATCCAATGACAATAGAGATATAAGCAATTTTTTTTAGAAACCTCTACATATCCACTCCCACTAAAAAAGAATATGTGTTGTACACCACTATGTGCAAACAATCACAAATAATGTAAATCAGACGCGAGCCCTCCTATAAATAACTGCGGGTAAAGACTCACCGGACATCGTTTTAATACGGAAATGATAACGGACATCACAACACAGAACAAAGAACGTAAAACACATTATAGGACAACACAAACTTAATAACAAGATGAGCAACACGGACCCAGGCGCTTTCGAAGGGTAAGCAGTTCCTTCCTGTTATAAGACACTATGTTTATTTTATTGATGTTTTTATTGTTTTCTTTCTAGGTGTTTATTTAATGTGACGAGATTTGTAATGGGAAATAATTTGAATCTAGTTGGCGCCACGTGGTTTATAGCGACAAACGACGAATTCGTTCGTTATAGCTACATTGGAGGTGGACAGAATCCAGATGCCATTTGTAAAAATATAAATGGCTACGGAAATCCATGCCCAGTTGGAGAAGGATATGTTGTGAAAGCAAACTTAATTGCCATAGCGATACTAGCTATTTTTGTTTGGTTTTTTTTCTGATAATCAACAATTTAATATGACGTGAGACATACGATCTCAATACTTGAATTGAATATACTGGGTAGAATTGCAGTTAAATTATCTAACTGCTACACTAACTTAATCAATATCGAGCATACCGTTTAATCATGATACCAAAATGAGGTTCCCAGTTCCTAATTAATGTAATTATTATTAAAACTAAGGTTCACCTCCCTCAGGCAGAGGTGATCTTAGCTGATTTTGGCTATCTTTGGCCCTTTGGCTTTATTGCTCCCAAAGTTTAAAATTATTTGGCTTTCCAATTTTTCGATTTTGAGCATACCTGTTGAAGGTTATCCCAGAAACGCGTCGCGCGTACTAAATTTGCCAGATCTACGTTTTTATTTTTGTAAGCTATTTTGTTAGGAATTATACCATTATTCAGAGACACACCGTAATAATTATCATTTTTAGCTCGACTTTTCGAAGAAAAAAAATCGAGCTACTGTCGTCACTCCGACGTCGGCGTCAACGTCAGCGTCTGGGTCTGTTAAGTTTTCGCTTAAGTTTTTTGTCAGAGTCCATTTCTCAAAAACTATCAAAGGTATCTATTTGAAACTTGGAATACTTGTTCACTATCAACAGAGGAACCAATTACAACAAGGCAGATTACCATGTGATTTGCATAAACAGAGTTATCTGCCCTTGTTTCGACATCGTACATAGAAATTAGGAATATTTTTTTTTAGTATAATTAAATTTTCTCAATAACTATCAAAGCTATTAACTTGAAACTCAATACACTTGTAGAAAGTGTTGACCCCAATCTGTTGACAAGAGAAGACAACTCGATGCAGCATTTTATTTGACTTATTTCCCTTTTTTTACTTGCATTTTTTTTCTAAAAATACAATTTTCTCAATATAAACTATGATAGGCATTAAAGTGAAACCCAGCATACCTGTTCACTATCAAAAGAGGGAACACATTACAGAAGGGTAACCCTCACTCCCAACATACAACCCCCTCCCGCTGCCCCCCACCCCCCAATTTTTATTTTTAATTTTTAATTTTTATTTCATATGCACTAAAATAGTGTTACAAGAAAAGATTATACCCCTCTGATTATATTTACCAATCTTGCAAACATATTTGCTTATATGACCATCACATTTAGAAGTATGTATAGCTTTGTAAATTTCTTGCAGTTTAATATCAGATACGAAAAAGTCGAGCGTCCAGCACCCGTGGGCGGTGCTCTTGTTAACTGTTACTATACAAGCATATTTTTAAACTAGGAAGGGCTTCATTAGTCCAATGTTAGATACAGAGGGTAGCATGGGTCGACTGTAGACCCCAATGGTTATCATCACCAGTCTACTGCAAGTGACCGAGGGTATCATTACCTTACTGTCAAATTCCGTCGGTATTAACAAGCAACTGTTAGACGTCAAAGGCATTGTCAGTTTGATGTATAGCCCGATGGCATAACCAGTATTTCGTTAGCCCCAAAGAGTATCATCAGTATACTTTAAGTCCAAGAGGATATCATTGTTCTCCTGTTATTCTCAGAGGTTGGTAAACACCAACTAGCTGTTATTCCATCAGGAAAACGCTTTTTTAATGTTAGTTCCAGATAATATCACAAGACTACACACAGCCACCTGCAAATACCAGCCTATTGCCAAATCTTATTGACATCATTTACCTATTACTACTGTGGGGTATAGCGCAAACCTACTGTTAGTCTCAGAGCCAATCGTTGACCTAGTCTTATTCTGATGAGTTACATTAAACATATTATTTACCGACGATATCATTAGTCTACCCCTTGTCCTCGAGATAACACCAGGCCTACTGGTGTTTCCTTGGGTACCACAAGCATACTATAACCTCTCAGCCTATTGTTTGTGTTCAGGGTAACACGAGCATGTTGTTGCCTCCCTTTGATTTCATAGACATTGTGTTAATCTATTGTTAGTTCATTGGTTAGTACAAGCGTACTGTAGCTCCACAAGGGTATCATCAGCATTCTCTTACCGCGCGTAGATATCGTCAGTCTATTGTTATTTTTAGGGAATCCTCATTCTATTTTTACTCTATGCATATACCATCAACCTGTTTTAAGTTTTCAGGGTAATAACAGAACACTGGTACTCCCCGTGTGTATCGTCAGTATGTTGTTAGTCTTCAGGGTAATACCAGAACACTGGTACTCCCCGTGTGTATCGTCAGTATGTTGTTAGTCTTCAGGGTTATAACAGAACACTGTTACTCCCCGTGTGTATCGTCAGTATGTTGTTAGTCTTCAGGGTAATAACAGCCTATAATTAGTCAACTGATTCCCCGTGTAAACTTTAAACTTCTGGTGTTTCCTATGGGAATCATGAGCCTACTTTCACTCATTGTGAGTATCATCAGCTTATTGTCAGTTTTCATTGTGATAATAGCCTGAGCTGTTACTCCCCGTGGATATCATCAAAATAGTGGTGTTCCCTGTGGGTCTCGTCTGCCTATTGTCAGTTTTCATTGTTATAGCAGCCTGTGTTGTTTCTCCCGGTGGATCAAAGTAGTAGTGTTTCCTGTGGGAATCGTGAGGGTAATGTTACTTTCTGTTGGTCACATCAGGGTATTTTTACTTTTTAGGGTAGTACAGGAAAACTGCTACTACTCCTAGCTACAATTTGTATTATAACCGTATCGTTATTCCCCGTGATAATCTTCAGTAACCATTCAATAGAAATGATAGTATAATATTACATGTAGTTCATATGCTATGATATTACAAATACAGAAGAACCATTGTACAAGTATAATTTATCAAAGCACTCATTTCATTGATACATTATCATTCTGTCAAAAACAAAAATGTCAAAAATATTTTTTTATCAATGTGTGACGTAAAAATGTTTTTGATATTCACATCACTGAGTTTGGTGCTATTATGACAACTGTTTTACCTGTTTTGTTCAAGTATTGTTATAAATACTGTTATAGTGACAGCCTGAAACTTTGAGCCGTAATGAAAGGGGGGGGGGGGGCGGGGTTGGCGCTTTAAAATCTGATTCAACCCACCATTTCTTTAGAAATGCCTGTACCAAGTCAGGGTGATTACGATTTTCACAGTTTTCCGGTTGTTGACTGATTTTGTCTGTTTATATACTTATGAGTTTTGACTTTCCTTTTGTAAGATTGCTCGGAGTTCGGTAATTTTGTTATTACACTTATATTCTGTCTATAACACACAATTGATAACTATTTTATGGTAAATGTGTACATAGATCGGCATAAATCATGTGTGTATCAAATGTAAGAGTAATAGTCAGGATTGTTTAAAACATATGCATTTTTAGGATATGAATTTTGTCCATTTTTAAAGACCTTACTATGACTGTGAAATGCATGACAGCAATAAAAGCACTAATCCTTCACTTGAATTTGTGTCTAAGTGTAATGTTGAGTAGTCTCTCATGTTCATTTTCACCCATATCCTTTCTAAACTAAGCACATATACAATATACGTACATTGTTGGAAATTATGAAATATATTGGTACGAGCTTACCGCTGCTCTACATGAACCGGATACCAGAAAAAACTATATTACTCTATTAAGTGTTTAGCGACACTTTCGTCAATATTTCAGCTATATCGTGGTAGTCAGTTTTATTGGTGGAGGAAACCGGAGTATCCGGTAAATCCTTACCGAGCAGGTCAGCGCAACTCACTGATAAACTTTATCACATTATGTTGTATCGAATGCACCTAGCCATGAGCGGGATTTGAAATCACAACTTTAGCGGTGATATGCACTGATTGCATAGGTTGTTGTAAATCCAACTACCCTAAGATCACGGTCATGACGACCTCTGAAGAATAAAAATGGAAAAAGTTTAGTACCATATGTCATGAAAAGCAACACAATAAGATGAAAAAAACATCATCATGAAACGATGATATCAATGATTTATACTGCGTAAATTGAGTGTAGATTGGAAAATGGATGACAGTTACAAAACTTGTGGTTCCTATCGGGATTTCCTTGATAGGGGGTTGCTGCTGAGAGAAGTGTTACTAATGGTTAAGTTAAAGTCATCACTTTATCTCGTTATACGGTTGCCACCATAACTTGGTTAACCGTTACCTTATATCGGTGTCAAAATGACAAATATGTTCATTTTGTCGTAACCACTTCCCGGTCCTTTCCTTATTCGGGGTTGTAACTAAAGTAACAGGACGGGTGCCAATATTGGATCAGGTTTTTAGTAGGGTTCGTGTTGCTCGATCTTTAGTTTTCTGTGTAGTGTTTTTATATCATTGTTTGTCTTTTTATTCTTTTTCTTTTGACCATTGTGTTGTCTGTCCTTCTTTAAAATACGGTCTCTTATTACCCCTTTTGGTATTTTCAAACTCTACCTTCATTTTGACAAGACCATTCCATCACTATCCATGTTGGTATGCTCTCCACATACATATACCTCCTCACAGGCATTTAAGAAAATCACAGCCATAAACTGCCGACTCAGTGACCAACGGACATTGAACAATGACACATTATAATTTTAAATGGTAGTCTAAATTTATAGTAAATTTCCATGATAAACCTGCTTTTCTGCTATTAGATTTTAGTACATACCATATAAAAATGCTTTATTATGATTGCATGATTAGTGTTTGCTATTTTTGAAGAGGTGACCAGAAACGTGGACTATACCAATTTGAAACGATTTCCTAAAGTGGACTATACCTGTTGAATAGATTTTCCCGCGTAGGTATATATAGTGTCCTTTTCGTTGATTCAGGCACTATGCATCATCAGACAACACTATAGGAAAACCGTTCCCTTAGAAGAAGACAATAATGTAATAGTAGTAATATGGGCAGGTTTCCGTAGTTTTGTATTTACATCGCTCTCTAAGAACACATATATTGCACTTCGTCTCATTACTGGTGGTCTTTATGCTTGATGTTGTTCAAAGTTAGCTGTGTATTCGTATGCCCCTTTGAATTTTTGCAACCCGCCTTTGTTTTATATCGTTCCGGTCACTAGTGCAGCAGGAAATGCTAACCCTTCCGGAGCACCTGAGTTCATCCCCGATTTTTAGTGGGGTGCGCATTGCTCGATCTTTAGTTTGCAGTATTTTGTAGATCTTTGTTTCTTCCCTTGACCTTTTTTCTTTTGGACTTTGTATTGTATGTCTTTTGATTTACGGATTATGATTGCCCCTTTGGTATCTTCAAAATGTTCTTGTCAGTGACTTTCGGCAGGTCAGTGGTTTCCTCCATCAATGAAATTTTGTTGAAAGTGCTGTTAAGCACCATAACCATATACTCCCTTTATTTTCTACATGTCATAGCTATTTATAATCATAATCAAAATTCTTCATTTTGTGCATGTTACATGTAAATACAAATCCTGTATTCGTATGTCTCTTCGAAATCCTTCATTGTATGCATGTTATACTCGGAACAAATCATAATCCTATATAAACTTAATCAATGCTAAATAAAAATGAACCAATAATACATTACAATAAATTTTATTTGATAAAAAAAAAAACATGGACGGACAAAGTAATCTACATCTTTTAATTATCACTTTCTTATAAAATGTACATGAATATTTAAATAAATCTGGTTAAAAACAGATGACCAAATACATAGTGCATCGAAATTATAAACATTTCGTCGATGCAGATGAATCAATCTGGACCATTAATTTTTGTGATTTGATCCTCAACTTCATCGATTCAATTGAATCAGTTGTGTCAATGTTTTTTTGTCATTTGCTCCTAAACTTCTTGGATTCAATTGAATCAATTTCGTCATTTAATTGTCATTTGCTCCTGAAGGCCATTGTTGTTTTCGTTGTTCTAGTTCATTAAATAAGACGACTAACAAGTATTGATATGACTATGGAATAGAAGAAAGGACGAACATGGCTGCTGTTACTTTTCGGTGTTTTGGGAGACTGTGGTGCGGGTGTAGTCTTGGGTCCGGTGCCTAGAATAGGAACATAACATTAAATTCATATAATCCAAGTAAGCCACATCTTACTTAATAAACTTTGAAATTGTACACAAACATTCTGATCGTGGTTTCATATTAATTTTTTTGGATAATATCATGATTTTAGATTGATGGTTGTGAGATGAGATATCATGGCTGAAGTTATCACTTCCAAAAGTCTATATCATATATACTGACTTTATGGATCAATGCATACTGCATTTTACTGTGTCCTTTTGCAACCCAATGGGGAGACACGTTTCCGATGTACATATCATTATAGATATACATTTATAAGGTACATTTTCGAAAACTATCTAATTTACCTGTACAGGCTTTAGAAACAGGTAGAAATGCCAGCCAAAATAACTAAAAAAATATAATGAAAAGGCCGAGTCGTCACTTTAAATTGTGTTTGTAGTACAGTTTGTTTTTAGGGCCGATTCGTCCATGTGCCTTGTGTTTGTATTGCTCTCGGCATATATAACTCTGACTGTGAACATGTCAATCTGTACATTATTTTGTACGTACATATGTAGACGAAGACAGCATGTAGATATTTAGCAGTCAATCTGTACATTATGTTGTCCGTATATATGTAGACGAAGACAGCATGTAGATATTTAGCAGTCAATCTGTATATCATTTTGCACGTACATGTGTAGAGGAAAACAACATGCAGAGATCTAAGATTCAATCTGTGCACATTAGGCTTCATTTACATAAACATATAGTTCTCTCACCATCTATCTGTACATTATTTTGTCCTTAATTTTGCGGAAGAAGACTGCATGCAGATTTCTAGCCGTCAATCTGTACATTATTTGGTAGATAGATATGTGGACGAAGGCATTATACAGATATATATCCGTCAATCCGTATATCATTTGTTACGTACATGTGTACACGAAAACAACATGCAGAGATCTAAGATGCAATCAATGCTCTCTACACTTCATTTCCATAAACATATAGTTCTTTGACCATCTATTTGTACGCGTGCTACTTTTCTTACAAAAACAATATGCAATTTATAATTGTCAATCATTATGTACTGGTACGACTTCATTTACATAAAAATACATATCTAAGCGCGTGTCACACCATTTTCCTTAGCATATATATCTCTGAGAGTGAATATGTAAGCTTTTTAGGTCTCTCATGACTGATATTTTCAGACATACCTGATTTTGAATTGGGTGCTGTAGTATCTGCTGGTTTAGTTGCACCTGCAAATATAAGAGAAGCATACAATTTAGTCTGGTTTGAAGTAAGATACATTATTTGATACATAGGTATGTAGTCGAACACATCATGCAGATATCCAACCGTCCATCTGTACATTATTGTGTACGTACATATGTTAAACATGACATTATGCAAAATCTATCCATCCGTCTGTATATATTTTGTTCGTACATATGTAGACGAAGACAACATGCTTCATATAATATTCAATTATTACACATTGCACTTCATTTACATAAACATAAAGTTCCCTGACCATCAATATGTACGCTTGTTACTTCATTTACTATAGGATTAAACACTGTTTTTTAGGAAATTATCTATGTATAAACTCGGGCAGCTCACTCACAAACTGAATAAAGTCCGCAGAACTGTATGTAAAGTTTGTGAGTGAGCTGCCGGAGTTTATGCAATTTGTCAATCTGTACATTATTTAGTACGTTCATATGTAGACAAAGACAGCGTGCAGATATCTAGCCGTCAATCTGTACATTATTTAGTACGTACATATGTAGACAAAGACAGCGTGCAGATATCTAGCCGTCAATCTGTACATTATTTAATACGTACATATGTAGAAAAAGACACCATGCAGATATCTAGCCGTCAATCTATACATTATTTAGTACTTACATATGTAAACGAAGACAGCGTGCTGATATCTAGCCGTCAATCTGTACATTATTTTGTCCTTACGTTTGCGGAAGAAGACTGCTTGCAGATTTCTAGCCGTCAATCTGTACATTATTTGGTACATAGATATGTGGACCAAGGCATACAGATATCTATCCGTCAATCCGTATATCATTTGTTACGTACATGTGTACACAAAAACAACATGCAGAGATCTAAGATGCAATCAATACTTTCTGCACTTCATTTCCATAAACATATAGTTCTTTGACCATCTATCTGTACGCGTGCTACTTTGTTTACACAAACAATATACAATTTATAATTGTCAATCATTATGTACTGGTACGACTTCATTTACATAAAAATACATATCTAAGCGCGTGTCACACCATTTTCCTTAGCATATATATCTCTGAGAGTGAATATGTAAGCTTTTTAGGTCTCTCATGACTGATATTTTCAGACATACCTGATTTTGAATTGGGTGCTGTAGTATCTGCTGGTTTAGTTGCACCTGCAAATATAAGAGAAGCATACAATTTAGTCTGGTTTGAAGTAAGATACATTATTTGATACATAGGTATGTAGTCGAACACATCATGCAGATATCCAACCGTCCATCTGTACATTATTGTGTACGTACATATGTTAAACATGACATTATGCAAAATCTATCCATCCGTCTGTATATATTTTGTTCGTACATATGTAGACGAAGACAACATGCTTCATATAATATTCAATTATTACACATTGCACTTCATTTACATAAACATAAAGTTCCCTGACCATCAATATGTACGCTTGTTACTTCATTTACTATAGGATTAAACACTGTTTTTTAGGAAATTATCTATGTATAAACTCGGGCAGCTCACTCACAAACTGAATAAAGTCCGAAGAACTGTATGTAAAGTTTGTGAGTGAGCTGCCGGAGTTTATACAATTTGTCAATCTGTACATTATTTAGTACGTTCATATGTAGACAAAGACAGCGTGCAGATATCTAGCCGTCAATCTGTACATTATTTAATACGTACATATGTAGAAAAAGACACCATGCAGATATCTGGCCGTCAATCTATACATTATTTAGTACTTACATATGTAAACGAAGACAGCGTGCTGATATCTAGCCGTCAATCTGTACATTATTTTGTCCTTACTTTTGCGGAAGAAGACTGCATGCAGATTTCTAGCCGTCAATCTGTACATTATTTGGTACATAGATATGTGGACCAAGGCATACAGATATCTATCCGTCAATCCGTATATCATTTGTTACGTACATGTGTACACAAAAACAACATGCAGAGATCTAAGATGCAATCAATACTTTCTGCACTTCATTTCCATAAACATATAGTTCTTTGACCATCTATCTGTACGCGTGCTACTTTGTTTACACAAACAATATACAATTTATAATTGTCAATCATTATGTACTGGTACGACTTCATTTACATAAAAATACATATCTAAGTGCGTGTCACACCATTTTCCTTAGCATATATATCTCTGAGAGTGAATATGTAAGCTTTTTAGGTCTCTCATGACTGATATTTTCAGACATACCTGATTTTGAGTTGGGTGTTGTAGTATCTGCTGGTTTAGTTGCACCTGCAAATATAAGAGAAGCATACAATTTAGTCTGGTTTGAAGTAAGATACATTATTTGATACATAGGTATGTAGTCGAACACATCATGCAGATATCCAACCGTCCATCTGTACATTATTGTGTACGTACATATGTTAAACATGACATTATGCAAAATCTATCCATCCGTCTGTATATATTTTGTTCGTGCATATGTAGACGAAGACAACATGCTTCATATAATATTCAATTATTACACATTGCACTTCATTTACATAAACATAAAGTTCCCTGACCATCAATATGTACGCTTGTTACTTCATTTACTATAGGATTAAACACTGTTTTTTAGGAAATTATCTATGTATAAACTCGGGCAGCTCACTCACAAACTGAATAAAGTCCGAAGAACTGTATGTAAAGTTTGTGAGTGAGCTGCCGGAGTTTATACAATTTGTCAATCTGTACATTATTTAGTACGTTCATATGTAGACAAAGACAGCGTGCATATATCTAGCCGTCAATCTGTACATTATTTAGTACGTACATATGTAGACAAAGACAGCGTGCAGATATCTAGCCGTCAATCTGTACATTATTTAATACGTACATATGTAGAAAAAGACACCATGCAGATATCTAGCCGTCAATATATACATTATTTAGTACTTACATATGTAAACGAAGACAGCGTGCTGATATCTAGCCGTCAATCTGTACATTATTTTGTCCTTACTTTTGCGGAAGAAGACTGCTTGCAGATTTCTAGCCGTCAATCTGTACATTATTTGGTACATAGATATGTGGACCAAGGCATACAGATATCTATCCGTCAATCCGTATATCATTTGTTACGTACATGTGTACACAAAAACAACATGCAGAGATCTAAGATGCAATCAATACTTTCTGCACTTCATTTCCATAAACATATAGTTCTTTGACCATCTATATGTACGCGTGCTACTTTGTTTACACAAACAATATACAATTTATAATTGTCAATCATTATGTACTGGTACGACTTCATTTACATAAAAATACATATCTAAGCGCGTGTCACACCATTTTCCTTAGCATATATATCTCTGAGAGTGAATATGTAAGCTTTTTAGGTCTCTCATGACTGATATTTTCAGACATACCTGATTTTGAATTGGGTGCTGTAGTATCTGCTGGTTTAGTTGCGCCTGCAAATATAAGAGAAGCATACAATTTAGTCTGGTTTGAAGTAAGGTACATTATTTGATACATAGGTATGTAGTCGAACACATCATGCAGATATCCAACCGTCCATCTGTACATTATTGTGTACGTACATATGTTAAACATGACATTATGCAAAATCTATCCATCCGTCTGTATATATTTTGTTCGTACATATGTAGACGAAGACAACATGCTTCATATAATATTCAATTATTACACATTGCACTTCATTTACATAAACATAAAGTTCCCTGACCATCAATATGTACGCTTGTTACTTCATTTACTATAGGATTAAACACTGTTTTTTAGGAAATTATCTATGTATAAACTCGGGCAGCTCACTCACAAACTGAATAAAGTCCGAAGAACTGTATGTAAAGTTTGTGAGTGAGCTGCCGGAGTTTATACAATTTGTCAATCTGTACATTATTTAGTACGTTCATATGTAGACAAAGACAGCGTGCAGATATCTAGCCGTCAATCTGTACATTATTTAGTACGTACATATGTAGACAAAGACAGCGTGCAGATATCTAGCCGTCAATCTGTACATTATTTAATACGTACATATGTAGAAAAAGACACCATGCAGATATCTAGCCGTCAATCTATACATTATTTAGTACTTACATATGTAAACGAAGACAGCGTGCTGATATCTAGCCGTCAATCTGTACATTATTTTGTCCTTACTTTTGCGGAAGAAGAATACATGCAGATTTCTAGCCGTCAATCTGTACATTATTTGGTACATAGATATGTGGACCAAGGCATACAGATATCTATCCGTCAATCCGTATATCATTTGTTACGTACATGTGTACACAAAAACAACATGCAGAGATCTAAGATGCAATCAATACTTTCTGCACTTCATTTCCATAAACATATAGTTCTTTGACCATCTATCTGTACGCGTGCTACTTTGTTTACACAAACAATATACAATTTATAATTGTCAATCATTATGTACTGGTACGACTTCATTTACATAAAAATACATATCTAAGCGCGTGTCACACCATTTTCCTTAGCATATATATCTCTGAGAGTGAATATGTAAGCTTTTTAGGTCTCTCATGACTGATATTTTCAGACATACCTGATTTTGAATTGGGTGCTGTAGTATCTGCTGGTTTAGTTGCACCTGCAAATATAAGAGAAGCATACAATTTAGTCTGGTTTGAAGTAAGATACATTATTTGATACATAGGTATGTAGTCGAACACATCATGCAGATATCCAACCGTCCATCTGTACATTATTGTGTACGTACATATGTTAAACATGACATTATGCAAAATCTATCCATCCGTCTGTATATATTTTGTTCGTACATATGTAGACGAAGACAACATGCTTCATATAATATTCAATTATTACACATTGCACTTCATTTACATAAACATAAAGTTCCCTGACCATCAATATGTACGCTTGTTACTTCATTTACTATAGGATTAAACACTGTTTTTTAGGAAATTATCTATGTATAAACTCGGGCAGCTCACTCACAAACTGAATAAAGTCCGAAGAACTGTATGTAAAGTTTGTGAGTGAGCTGCCGGAGTTTATACAATTTGTCAATCTGTACATTATTTAGTACGTTCATATGTAGACAAAGACAGCGTGCAGATATCTAGCCGTCAATCTGTACATTATTTAGTACGTACATATGTAGACAAAGACAGCGTGCAGATATCTAGCCGTCAATCTGTACATTATTTAATACGTACATATGTAGAAAAAGACACCATGCAGATATCTAGCCGTCAATCTATACATTATTTAGTACTTACATATGTAAACGAAGACAGCGTGCTGATATCTAGCCGTCAATCTGTACATTATTTTGTCCTTACTTTTGCGGAAGAAGACTGCTTGCAGATTTCTAGCCGTCAATCTGTACATTATTTGGTACATAGATATGTGGACCAAGGCATACAGATATCTATCCGTCAATCCGTATATCATTTGTTACGTACATGTGTACACAAAAACAACATGCAGAGATCTAAGATGCAATCAATACTTTCTGCACTTCATTTCCATAAACATATAGTTCTTTGACCATCTATATGTACGCGTGCTACTTTGTTTACACAAACAATATACAATTTATAATTGTCAATCATTATGTACTGGTACGACTTCATTTACATAAAAATACATATCTAAGCGCGTGTCACACCATTTTCCTTAGCATATATATCTCTGAGAGTGAATATGTAAGCTTTTTAGGTCTCTCATGACTGATATTTTCAGACATACCTGATTTTGAATTGGGTGCTGTAGTATCTGCTGGTTTAGTTGCGCCTGCAAATATAAGAGAAGCATACAATTTAGTCTGGTTTGAAGTAAGGTACATTATTTGATACATAGGTATGTAGTCGAACACATCATGCAGATATCCAACCGTCCATCTGTACATTATTGTGTACGTACATATGTTAAACATGACATTATGCAAAATCTATCCATCCGTCTGTATATATTTTGTTCGTACATATGTAGACGAAGACAACATGCTTCATATAATATTCAATTATTACACATTGCACTTCATTTACATAAACATAAAGTTCCCTGACCATCAATATGTACGCTTGTTACTTCATTTACTATAGGATTAAACACTGTTTTTTAGGAAATTATCTATGTATAAACTCGGGCAGCTCACTCACAAACTGAATAAAGTCCGAAGAACTGTATGTAAAGTTTGTGAGTGAGCTGCCGGAGTTTATACAATTTGTCAATCTGTACATTATTTAGTACGTTCATATGTAGACAAAGACAGCGTGCAGATATCTAGCCGTCAATCTGTACATTATTTAGTACGTACATATGTAGACAAAGACAGCGTGCAGATATCTAGCCGTCAATCTGTACATTATTTAATACGTACATATGTAGAAAAAGACACCATGCAGATATCTAGCCGTCAATCTATACATTATTTAGTACTTACATATGTAAACGAAGACAGCGTGCTGATATCTAGCCGTCAATCTGTACATTATTTTGTCCTTACTTTTGCGGAAGAAGAATACATGCAGATTTCTAGCCGTCAATCTGTACATTATTTGGTACATAGATATGTGGACCAAGGCATACAGATATCTATCCGTCAATCCGTATATCATTTGTTACGTACATGTGTACACAAAAACAACATGCAGAGATCTAAGATGCAATCAATACTTTCTGCACTTCATTTCCATAAACATATAGTTCTTTGACCATCTATCTGTACGCGTGCTACTTTGTTTACACAAACAATATACAATTTATAATTGTCAATCATTATGTACTGGTACGACTTCATTTACATAAAAATACATATCTAAGCGCGTGTCACACCATTTTCCTTAGCATATATATCTCTGAGAGTGAATATGTAAGCTTTTTAGGTCTCTCATGACTGATATTTTCAGACATACCTGATTTTGAATTGGGTGCTGTAGTATCTGCTGGTTTAGTTGCACCTGCAAATATAAGAGAAGCATACAATTTAGTCTGGTTTGAAGTAAGATACATTATTTGATACATAGGTATGTAGTCGAACACATCATGCAGATATCCAACCGTCCATCTGTACATTATTGTGTACGTACATATGTTAAACATGACATTATGCAAAATCTATCCATCCGTCTGTATATATTTTGTTCGTACATATGTAGACGAAGACAACATGCTTCATATAATATTCAATTATTACACATTGCACTTCATTTACATAAACATAAAGTTCCCTGACCATCAATATGTACGCTTGTTACTTCATTTACTATAGGATTAAACACTGTTTTTTAGGAAATTATCTATGTATAAACTCGGGCAGCTCACTCACAAACTGAATAAAGTCCGAAGAACTGTATGTAAAGTTTGTGAGTGAGCTGCCGGAGTTTATACAATTTGTCAATCTGTACATTATTTAGTACGTTCATATGTAGACAAAGACAGCGTGCAGATA
Source organism: Bathymodiolus septemdierum (assembly GCA_963383655.1). Classification (NCBI taxonomy): domain Eukaryota; kingdom Metazoa; phylum Mollusca; class Bivalvia; order Mytilida; family Modiolidae; genus Bathymodiolus; species Bathymodiolus septemdierum. The sequence continues at coordinate 53,705,907 of OY726523.1, forward strand.
TCTAGCCGTCAATCTGTACATTATTTAGTACGTACATATGTAGACAAAGACAGCGTGCAGATATCTAGCCGTCAATCTGTACATTATTTAATACGTACATATGTAGAAAAAGACACCATGCAGATATCTAGCCGTCAATATATACATTATTTAGTACTTACATATGTAAACGAAGACAGCGTGCTGATATCTAGCCGTCAATCTGTACATTATTTTGTCCTTACTTTTGCGGAAGAAGACTGCTTGCAGATTTCTAGCCGTCAATCTGTACATTATTTGGTACATAGATATGTGGACCAAGGCATACAGATATCTATCCGTCAATCCGTATATCATTTGTTACGTACATGTGTACACAAAAACAACATGCAGAAATCTAAGATGCAATCAATACTTTCTGCACTTCATTTCCATAAACATATAGTTCTTTGACCATCTATCTGTACGCGTGCTACTTTGTTTACACAAACAATATACAATTTATAATTGTCAATCATTATGTACTGGTACGACTTCATTTACATAAAAATACATATCTAAGCGCGTGTCACACCATTTTCCTTAGCATATATATCTCTGAGAGTGAATATGTAAGCTTTTTAGGTCTCTCATGACTGATATTTTCAGACATACCTGATTTTGAGTTGGGTGTTGTAGTATCTGCTGGTTTAGTTGCACCTGCAAATATAAGAGAAGCATACAATTTAGTCTGGTTTGAAGTAAGATACATTATTTGATACATAGGTATGTAGTCGAACACATCATGTAGATATCCAACCGTCCATCTGTACATTATTGTGTACGTACATATGTTAAACATGACATTATGCAAAATCTATCCATCCGTCTGTATATATTTTGTTCGTACATATGTAGACGAAGACAACATGCTTCATATAATATTCAATTATTACACATTGCACTTCATTTACATAAACATAAATTTCCCTGACCATCAATATGTACGCTTGTTACTTCATTTACTATAGGATTAAACACTGTTTTTTAGGAAATTATCTATGTATAAACTCGGGCAGCTCACTCACAAACTGAATAAAGTCCGAAGAACTGTATGTAAAGTTTGTGAGTGAGCTGCCGGAGTTTATACAATTTGTCAATCTGTACATTATTTAGTACGTTCATATGTAGACAAAGACAGCGTGCAGATATCTAGCCGTCAATCTGTACATTATTTAGTACGTACATATGTAGACAAAGACAGCGTGCAGATATCTAGCCGTCAATCTGTACATTATTTAATACGTACATATGTAGAAAAAGACACCATGCAGATATCTAGCCGTCAATCTATACATTATTTAGTACTTACATATGTAAACGAAGACAGCGTGCTGATATCTAGCCGTCAATCTGTACATTATTTTGTCCTTACATTTGCTGAAGAAGACTGCATGCAGATTTCTAGCCGTCAATCTGTACATTATTTGGTACATAGATATGTGGACCAAGGCATACAGATATCTATCCGTCAATCCGTATATCATTTGTTACGTACATGTGTACACAAAAACAACATGCAGAGATCTAAGATGCAATCAATACTTTCTGCACTTCATTTCCATAAACATATAGTTCTTTGACCATCTATCTGTACGCGTGCTACTTTGTTTACACAAACAATATACAATTTATAATTGTCAATCATTATGTACTGGTACGACTTCATTTACATAAAAATACATATCTAAACGCGTGTCATACCATTTTCCTTAGCATATATATCTCTGAGAGTGAATATGTAAGCTTTTTAGGTCTCTCATGACTGATATTTTCAGACATACCTGATTTTGAGTTGGGTGTTGTAGTATCTGCTGGTTTAGTTGCACCTGCAAATATAAGAGAAGCATACAATTTAGTCTGGTTTGAAGTAAGATACATTATTTGATACATAGGTATGTAGTCGAACACATCATGCAGATATCCAACCGTCCATCTGTACATTATTGTGTACGTACATATGTTAAACATGACATTATGCAAAATCTATCCATCCGTCTGTATATATTTTGTTCGTACATATGTAGACGAAGACAACATGCTTCATATAATATTCAATTATTACACATTGCACTTCATTTACATAAACATAAAGTTCCCTGACCATCAATATGTACGCTTGTTACTTCATTTACTATAGGATTAAACACTGTTTTTTAGGAAATTATCTATGTATAAACTCGGGCAGCTCACTCACAAACTGAATAAAGTCCGAAGAACTGTATGTAAAGTTTGTGAGTGAGCTGCCGGAGTTTATACAATTGGTCAATCTGTACATTATTTAGTACGTTCATATGTAGACAAAGACAGCGTGCAGATATCTAGCCGTCAATCTGTACATTATTTAGTACGTACATATGTAGACAAAGACAGCGTGCAGATATCTAGCCGTCAATCTGTACATTATTTAATACGTACATATGCAGAAAAAGACACCATGCAGATATCTAGCCGTCAATCTATACATTATTTAGTACTTACATATGTAAACGAAGACAGCGTGCTGATATCTAGCCGTCAATCTGTACATTATTTTGTCCTTACTTTTGCGGAAGAAGACTGCTTGCAGATTTCGAGCCGTCAATCTGTACATTATTTGGTACATAGATATGTGGACCAAGGCATACAGATATCTATCCGTCAATCCGTATATCATTTGTTACGTACATGTGTACACAAAAACAACATGCAGAGATCTAAGATGCAATCAATACTTTCTGCACTTCATTTCCATAAACATATAGTTCTTTGACCATCTATCTGTACGCGTGCTACTTTGTTTACACAAACAATATACAATTTATAATTGTCAATCATTATGTACTGGTACGACTTCATTTACATAAAAATACATATCTAAGCGCGTGTCACACCATTTTCCTTAGCATATATATCTCTGAGAGTGAATATGTAAGCTTTTTAGGTCTCTGATGACTGATATTTTCAGACATACCTGATTTTGAATTGGGTGCTGTAGTATCTGCTGGTTTAGTTGCACCTGCAAATATAAGAGAAACATACAATTTAGTCTGGTTTGAAGTAAGATACATTATTTGATACATAGGTATGTAGTCGAACACATCATGCAGATATCCAACCGTCCATCTGTACATTATTGTGTACGTACATATGTTAAACATGACATTATGCAAAATCTATCCATCCGTCTGTATATATTTTGTTCGTACATATGTAGACGAAGACAACATGCTTCATATAATATTCAATTATTACACATTGCACTTCATTTACATAAACATAAAGTTCCCTGACCATCAATATGTACGCTTGTTACTTCATGTACTATAGGATTAAACACTGTTTTTTAGGAAATTATCTATGTATAAACTCGGGCAGCTCACTCACAAACTGAATAAAGTCCGAAGAACTGTATGTAAAGTTTGTGAGTGAGCTGCCGGAGTTTATACAATTTGTCAATCTGTACATTATTTAGTACGTTCATATGTAGACAAAGACAGCGTGCAGATATCTAGCCGTCAATCTGTACATTATTTAGTACGTACATATGTAGACAAAGACAGCGTGCAGATATCTAGCCGTCAATCTGTACATTATTTAATACGTACATATGTAGAAAAAGACACCATGCAGATATCTAGCCGTCAATCTATACATTATTTAGTACTTACATATGTAAACGAAGACAGCGTGCTGATATCTAGCCGTCAATCTGTACATTATTTTGTCCTTACATTTGCGGAAGAAGACTGCATGCAGATTTCTAGCCGTCAATCTGTACATTATTTGGTACATAGATATGTGGACCAAGGCATACAGATATCTATCCGTCAATCCGTATATCATTTGTTACGTACATGTGTACACAAAAACAACATGCAGAGATCTAAGATGCAATCAATACTTTCTGCACTTCATTTCCATAAACATATAGTTCTTTGACCATCTATCTGTACGCGTGCTACTTTGTTTACACAAACAATATACAATTTATAATTGTCAATCATTATGTACTGGTACGACTTCATTTACATAAAAATACATATCTAAGCGCGTGTCACACCATTTTCCTTAGCATATATATCTCTGAGAGTGAATATGTAAGCTTTTTAGGTCTCTCATGACTGATATTTTCAGACATACCTGATTTTGAGTTGGGTGTTGTAGTATCTGCTGGTTTAGTTGCACCTGCAAATATAAGAGAAGCATACAATTTAGTCTGGTTTGAAGTAAGATACATTATTTGATACATAGGTATGTAGTCGAACACATCATGCAGATATCCAACCGTCCATCTGTACATTATTGTGTACGTACATATGTTAAACATGACATTATGCAAAATCTATCCATCCGTCTGTATGTATTTTGTTCGTACATATGTAGACGAAGACAACATGCTTCATATAATATTCAATTATTACACATTGCACTTCATTTACATAAACATAAAGTTCCCTGACCATCAATATGTACGCTTGTTACTTCATTTACTATAGGATTAAACACTGTTTTTTAGGAAATTATCTATGTATAAACTCGGGCAGCTCACTCACAAACTGAATAAAGTCCGAAGAACTGTATGTAAAGTTTGTGAGTGAGCTGCCGGAGTTTATACAATTTGTCTATCTGTACATTATTTAGTACGTTCATATGTAGACAAAGACAGCGTGCAGATATCTAGCCGTCAATCTGTACATTATTTAGTACGTACATATGTAGACAAAGACAGCGTGCAGATATCTAGCCGTCAATCTGTACATTATTTAATACGTACATATGCAGAAAAAGACACCATGCAGATATCTAGCCGTCAATCTATACATTATTTAGTACTTACATATGTAAACGAAGACAGCGTGCTGATATCTAGCCGTCAATCTGTACATTATTTTGTCCTTACTTTTGCGGAAGAAGACTGCTTGCAGATTTCTAGCCGTCAATCTGTACATTATTTGGTACATAGATATGTGGACCAAGGCATACAGATATCTATCCGTCAATCCGTATATCATTTGTTACGTACATGTGTACACAAAAACAACATGCAGAGATCTAAGATGCAATCAATACTTTCTGCACTTCATTTCCATAAACATATAGTTCTTTGACCATCTATCTGTACGCGTGCTACTTTGTTTACACAAACAATATACAATTTATAATTGTCAATCATTATGTACTGGTACGACTTCATTTACATAAAAATACATATCTAAGCGCGTGTCACACCATTTTCCTTAGCATATATATCTCTGAGAGTGAATATGTAAGCTTTTTAGGTCTCTCATGACTGATATTTTCAGACATACCTGATTTTGAATTGGGTGCTGTAGTATCTGCTGGTTTAGTTGCACCTGCAAATATAAGAGAAGCATACAATTTAGTCTGGTTTGAAGTAAGATACATTATTTGATACATAGGTATGTAGTCGAACACATCATGCAGATATCCAACCGTCCATCTGTACATTATTGTGTACGTACATATGTTAAACATGACATTATGCAAAATCTATCCATCCGTCTGTATATATTTTGTTCGTACATATGTAGACGAAGACAACATGCTTCATATAATATTCAATTATTACACATTGCACTTCATTTACATAAACATAAAGTTCCCTGACCATCAATATGTACGCTTGTTACTTCATTTACTATAGGATTAAACACTGTTTTTTAGGAAATTATCTATGTATAAACTCGGGCAGCTCACTCACAAACTGAATAAAGTCCGAAGAACTGTATGTAAAGTTTGTGAGTGAGCTGCCGGAGTTTATACAATTTGTCAATCTGTACATTATTTAGTACGTTCATATGTAGACAAAGACAGCGTGCAGATATCTAGCCGTCAATCTGTACATTATTTAGTACGTACATATGTAGACAAAGACAGCGTGCAGATATCTAGCCGTCAATCTGTACATTATTTAATACGTACATATGTAGAAAAAGACACCATGCAGATATCTAGCCGTCAATCTATACATTATTTAGTACTTACATATGTAAACGGAGACAGCGTGCTGATATCTAGCCGTCAATCTGTACATTATTTTGTCCTTACTTTTGCGGAAGAAGACTGCATGCAGATTTCTAGCCGTCAATCTGTACATTATTTGGTACATAGATATGTGGACCAAGGCATACAGATATCTATCCGTCAATCCGTATATCATTTGTTACGTACATGTGTACACAAAAACAACATGCAGAGATCTAAGATGCAATCAATACTTTCTGCACTTCATTTACATAAACATATAGTTCTTTGACCATCTATCTGTACGCGTGCTACTTTGTTTACACAAACAATATACAATTTATAATTGTCAATCATTATGTACTGGTACGACTTCATTTACATAAAAATACATATCTAAGCGCGTGTCACACCATTTTCCTTAGCATATATATCTCTGAGAGTGAATATGTAAGCTTTTTAGGTCTCTCATGACTGATATTTTCAGACATACCTGATTTTGAGTTGGGTGTTGTAGTATCTGCTGGTTTAGTTGCACCTGCAAATATAAGAGAAGCATACAATTTAGTCTGGTTTGAAGTAAGATACATTATTTGATACATAGGTATGTAGTCGAACACATCATGCAGATATCCAACCGTCCATCTGTACATTATTGTGTACGTACATATGTTAAACATGACATTATGCAAAATCTATCCATCCGTC